>JAMZAV010000620.1:0-600000 GCA_024449915.1 Sweltsa coloradensis
CTTACGTTTGCTGGGGAAATACATCACTGAAGTCATCAAAGCCGCGCAAAAGAACTGGACCAGGAAGCTGCATGGCTTTACGAAAATCAGCTTGCGATGAATGCAGAGAAGACTACAACTACACTCTTTAGTCTCAACCCCAGTAATGCCAGTAATGTCAGCAAGCTGAATCTACACTTCGAGGGGCACTTGTTGCCCGAGGCTGAAACTGTAGCTTCCCTTGGACTTACCATAGCCTCAACACTTAAGTGGGACTCGCAAGCTGACAACCTTATTAAGAAGCTAAGTAAAGCCTGCTTTGCTATTAGAATTATCAGACAGCGTATTGGCCTTAGTTCTGCTAAGATTTTTATTCTGCATATTTTGAGTCTCTTTTACGTTACGGTATTATACTATGGGGCTCCTCTAGCAGAGAGTTTTCACCAGTATCTTCTTGATACAGAAGCGAGCGGTGCGTACTCTAGTGGGTGTTGGTAAACGGCATTCGTGCAGACTACTATTTCCCGAGCTCGGCTTACTAACCCTTGCTGGTCTTTACATTTACGAATCAGTTATACATGTTCGCAAAGATTTAGCTAACTTTAAAAAGAATTCTGACTTTCATGGGTAGATACTAGGCATCGGGTGACCTGCATCTTGAATCAGTAAGAACTACTACAGCTGGTCTCAGGAGCCCAGAAGTTGGGAAGGCGGCTCTACAACAACCTGCCCATGGAGTTGAAAACAATTAATACCAGTGACGACTGCTTTAAAAGCAAATTAAAAGCATTTCTTATTGATAAGGCATTTTATTCAATTGATGAGTTCTGTAGTTAAATCTGGAGTTACCACAATGTTTTATTATTCATTATTTTAGCAACATAATCATTGTGTATTTTGTAGATCATATGTTTGACAATGTATAATATCCATGAATGTACATTTATGTTATTCTCTAGGGATCTATGTACAATAAACAGCAATCAAATCAAATCAAATCAAATTGTAATATTAAACCTCTATATTTTTTAATTGTCTTGAAATAACGTTCATGTAAACAATGTATGCCATATACTTGTGTTTGTTGTTGCTGTATTTAAAAAAATCATGTAAGTGTAACAATGATGTTGTAATATTGAACCTCGGTATTTTTTACTTTCCTTGACGTTACGTCTTTCATATGAACGTATACAAAAATAAAGCCTTTTATTGTTGTATTTTAATGCCTTTTTACTTGTGTTGGTTGGTGTTGTTGTGAATTTTCATTATGTGGATTGTACTTATATTTATAAAACAGTATGCATTGTTGATCAACCAGAAGAAAAAGATGTGGAAACTTAAGCTTAGCCCGGATAAAAATAAAATCTCCCTTTATTTTCATTACTTGACCTACTTGACAACGTTGTTATACTTAGCCTACAACTTAAGTTGTGAACATCGACTGTTATTTGAGTTATACAAAATGTTGCATTATTATTAGATATGAAGAATAAACGAGGGTGAATATAAATCATTTATGCCCCCCCCCACCCCCCCCCCACCCCTGTTGGTTTTATGTCTTAGGATTTATAAGTCCAGACATTTTAGGAATTCATTGATCCCAGCTTTGCTGAAATGTTTTTGCTTTAGTGTTCAAAATGTAAGTATTCTGATACCTAGCGCAAGACAACCCTTTTTAAAATTATATTAATACACAATTTAACAAGTTTATTAATGAAGGAGCAACTTTGATAGGCAGAAAATGTCTCGAATTAGGTATAGGGTATATTCTTAAAATTGTCTCTGAAAGTGTACGCTCAAGGCCACTAAACCGTCCCCTATTCATTTTTCTAGATCCCTTGATCATTTTGCATCTTTAGTTTAAATCCTTGTTATATTCATATTTTTACTTGAGCTTGGAAAAAATGGTTAATTTTTTAAAAGTTTGATTTAATTTTGAAGAGTGTCCAGAAAAAGGAGTGCTGGTAAGTGAGCAAAAAGTTTGCTTCTTATTGGCGAATCTTTACATCACCACGATTCCATATCACGTTGAGTAAGACCACAACCATCTGGATGGCTTCCTTACAGGCTACACAACGATCATGTCACCCTGAGTTCGAACCAAGATCCATGTGCCCTCAACTACAATACTAGAGATTTGTAGATGGTGGGTCCAGTGGTTCGAGTCCCTCCTTTCTATGCGTAAATCCTGGTTCCGATTTCCGCTCCTGACAAAAATTGTTTAACTACTGACATGGACTTTAAGTTAGTTACTTCTAGTATTTCATTTCAAATGTGACCAACCGGCAACATTCTAGCAATCCTCCTTCTCTGCACGATTAAATATAATATTATATTGATTAACTTTTCGAGAATTATTTAAAAGGGTTTAAGGGTCCAAGAATATAGGGCCTACAAGTATGCATGATTCCGTAGATAAAAAGTCTCTCCTCTTTTATCCGCACATTTTGACACCGTTCTTGAAAATTACTTTCCTTTAATAATTGGATTTGTAAATTTGAATGACATATTTATGAGCGCAAAGAGTTAAGAGTGTGCAACTATTTAAGGCGATGCAAATTGCATAAGTATTGTTCGTAACTTCTGGCATATTCTCACCACCGTGCGAGAGAGAGAGAGAGAGACATAGGGCTATCTTCGAAAGTTTTTTATATAAAGGATCTGTGGGTAAGTTGAATCACAGCGGTCGTGCCATGTATTATACGCTCTAAAATTGAGCTTTATCAAGCGTATCGTGCAGTTTGCATAGGCATCGATCAGTCTTTTAAATTATTATCTTGGAATGAATTCAACTAAGTTCAAACTTATAAGGGGTATTCACCCGCTAAACTCAAAAAATAAATTTCATTCATGCTAACTTGTTATGAATTTAGAAACTAACAGAAAATTTTTGGGTCCGCCATGACCTGAAACAAATGAAAAAACTTCGTAATTTTCGATCTAGGTCCCATCGGCAAAAAACTTCAATAAGAAATAACATGGGGACGACCTTTATGCCCCGTGACATTCATGTGATTAATGAAAAGGAGGTCTAGCTCAAATGGAGCAACACGTCCACGATCGTGTTTGTTTATTTGAGCCTATTCGCCATTTTGATTGTTATAATCACTACTAGCAGGTTAAACTTTGCTACCATGAACTGTGGTAGGCCCTAGGTTACCTTGGTTACCAAAGTAAATAATCAAAATGTCTGCCAATTTGAAATGCTAACTTGTACACCGCCGACCACACACCTGCGCCTCCAGTACGCCAGTACTATTTATAACTCCATGTACAAAAGTAGAAATATACTTAATAATTTTTACTTTTACCCACGCATACCTGATCTATTATACTTCATTCATGTGATTAATGAACTACATAACAAGTTTTACATCTATTCACTTTAACACAACGAAGTTACAAATTACAATTGTAGTAATATGCTGGCTAATCTTTATTAGCTTAATTAGTTGAAAAATCTAAACAAGAATAATGACAGTTTTAGAGAATGACGTATTGACAACAAACCAAAAGAAAAGACACCGACTTTGAAAGATTTAACACTGATAGTGACTATCTGAATTGTTTTTATATCGAAGGCTGTGGCCTATTTATCATATGAAAAATCTAAACAAAATGCTATCGATATTTTAAAATATCACATTTTTATTTCTTGTAGGTTTAAATCACAATGGATCTCGCTGATTTTGTTAGCAGTTCTCAGTTAGTTCGTACCGGATGTCTGTTAAAAATTTCAGCGCAGTCTGTTTAGCGATTCGGCTGATTTTCAACGTACACACACGCACGCACGCAGAAAAACAATAAGGGCCGTTTAAGTCGAATGGAGATCACTCCGTTCGCTACGTTCACTCGTTCAATCAAATACAAAATTTGTACGCATTTTTCTTGATATTAGCAAGATTCGAGAGATCAAGTGTATAAATAAACATAAAACATTGCACTAATCGCTATCTAATCGTATTTGGTGAAGTATGAAAGGCATCATAGATTGAATTAAGCTGGTCATGCTCAGTATCCAACGTCTGCGTAATTTTAATAAGTGGCCGTCGCTGTTCTATTGTGTAAATAAGCAACAATGCTAACCATATAATCTCGCCGGCGTGCGCGTCCGCCCTATCCCACGGCGTTACCGCGCTCGCATGCCAATTAGCGCGTATGATTAATGAGTAGTGCGTATAGCATTGTTGCACGCACGTTGGGTAAATAGGGGCACGCGCTTGGCGCACGCTCGGCCGGCTGGGTGTAATGTGAGCGGTGTCGGGGGGTCAAGGAGACTTGGGGGGGGGGGGGGTTAAGTATTGGAGAGCGATATCCGAATGCCGAGTCGAGACACTTTTCTGTTGATTCAATGAATTTGTTGGGGATCTGCTAGTTTGGATATCTTTGAACGGTTGGCAAACAAGGATGTCCACTCTTCTAAAGAAGTAGACTATCAAAAAATATTGCTGTTTATTATTTGTCGGGAAAAATTACCATTTTTATCATTTTTGCAAAACCCCAAAACAAGCAAATTAATTAAATTAAAATGTTTACTATTTTCCTTTAACAAAAAACGTGCCTCAACAGAAAACTTTATTTACGTGCTCATGACATCCGTGCAAAGTTTAATATCATTATAATTTGCTTACTGACTGTAAGAAATACAGCTAAATAACATCTGGAGATTGCAAACTTTGTTAGATTTTGACACCTTTTAAAATCATCAACATACAACTTTGGGGATGATTCATGTATATTATGTATTCTTGTCAATGGTTAGGAAAAGGATGCAAAATGTATTGCGCGTGGTCGGAATCATTCCACTTCAATAATAGCTCAAATGGTCTGATCTAATCCAATTCAATTTCAACACAATACAAATTGTGTCCCCCTCTCTAAAGCGGTCTGATGTCTGCCCATAAACATACATTTAAACTTTTCCATTTTCATTTCCGTTTTAAGGATAAAAAGAAAAGCTTCGGTCTACTTCAGTTCTTTGTTGATCTAACGACAAAATTGAACTCATCTATTCATCTACTATGTATTGATGAATATTGTTTTAAATGACACTGTACAACGTGGAGAGGAATTCGGAGACAGATTGGAAATTTAAAAAAATTAGCTATTTATTGGATGAGCGTAGCGAGCGAAGCGAAGATTCCATTTCACTACACCGGAGAAAAAATCCGGAATGTTTTTTTTTTTTTTCTGTATTTTTGGCTGTTTGTTAACACGATTCCGGCTAAACCGATACTCCAATTGCAATGTAATTTTCTGGAGGCCTTCGAAATTTCTGAACTTAGAACTGCCACTTTTTTTTAGCGCAATCAAAAAATTATTTCTCATGAAAATCGCAATTTTACGATTTTTTCGATTTTTATACAATTTCTTCGACTTATAACACCTACATGCTTTATCCGATTGTAATGATTTTTTCACAGAACCTTAATTTTATGAATAAATTAATTAATGTGAAATTTGAGCGCAATCGAAAAATTATTTCTCATGAAAATCGCAATTTCACGTTTTTTTCGTTAAAAAAAATACGCTCATCCAACAAAGCACATGAAAAAGCGTTTGCGAAGCTTCCTGGTTAATGAAATTGAGTATGTTCACTGTTTTGGTTTTTGGTTTTTTTAAGTTTCTTATTTTATGTGCAATTATATTTTGTCTTTCGTTGATAATCAGTTTTTATAACTGATGGTGATATATATTAGAAAAACAAAAAAACTAAAACTGCTACGGTGACTTTTGCATATTTAAAAATAAAATTAATAATAACCCACGTGTGTAATAATTATTGTCTATGTGAGGCCGTAGCCATACGACATAGCCATACGGTACACTGGTGGTTGTCATGTGATCACTTACTGTAGGGGAGAGGGGTGTCAATCAGTTCCAGACTCGGGTTGTAGGGTCAAGTAAAGCTCATCTGGGGCTAAGTGTCAACCTATGATCTCGACTCGAGACACTTTACCACGCCATGCGACGATAAATTTTATTTTAAAATGTGGTAAAACTTTTTCCAACCCTTATAAGTTTTTTCACAAATAATATTGATGGAATTGATTTGAGAAGAGAATATTCTTTCAGAGGGACAAGAACTCTGTAACATGCATTTCACACATGTAATACGTATGGCGCTTATTGCAATGCAAATATGCCCTTAAAAACAACTAAATAATAGGGATAATTGTGAAAATATTCCGTTATTGAGCACCACAATGTTAATTGTTGCAATCAGGGAACACCATCCGTACGTATAGTCCGTTCATTAGACTGGCAAAAATATATCTTGCCTGTTCTGCTTACTACTCCGAGCAATGTGTCCTATATAGTTTTATCTGATAACAGTTCTTATATTTTAAACGTAGACATGATTAAGTCTAGTTGCTGCAATGATGTTCCTGCACAAAAGCATATCCAGACCAAGGCAGGGACCGCCAAAATATGATTTATAAAGAATGTACAATGAAGTTCAATTAAGCAAAAATTGTAATAAATTTCCTTTAAATCCCACAGGTTTTCATAAAGTATTAGTTTAATTATTATAGCTAGTTATACTACTTCTCAGAAAAATTTAGCCTTACAAATTGTATACTTAAGCCTTAGTAGATGCAAAATAATGAGTCATGGCAAAGAGTTTGTTTATGTCAACGAGGATACACTTAAACGAATTCAAACAACACCAACGCCATCAAAATCTCCTGCAGGTTGTTGTCAATACTTGCGAACATGCCACTTCAATCACGCATTAGTGCACAAATCACATAAACACTCTTTTATGAAGGAAGTGAAATGACAAATACTTCAAACAGAAAGTATACGTTAGCTTCAGTGGTTGCTAATAACAGAGAGTTTCAGCCCACCAAATAAGCAGTCTACTTATGCATATTTAATCGGCCATGCAGCTGCCTGCATTAAACCATTATAGGCTTCACCCCTGGTCTATTACAAACAACACGGTATGGTATTACCATAATTATTATTGCCATGGTTGATGGCCGGGGGGTTGTCGTCTGTCTACTAGTTGTGTGTGGCCCCGTGGGAAGCGCCACATGGTGCAGTGTGACGTCATGCATGCGTGGAGGGATTCACGTGGTAGGGCGCTCTATCGCCGGTGTTGCTACCAGTTGCGAATTGTTTCAAAGTAGATGGTGAATGTACCGTTGTGTGAGTAACTCAACTGGCGGACTCAAGAATACGTCGGCTAAGGGTGAATCGTGCCCAACCATTTAGGTCGCTATTTCCTACTTCAAATACCGATCTCAGAATGTGCATTGTGAAATTTCAGTTTACATTCAAGTCCCCCGCAACAAATTAGTTCTGTGACTTAGTGTGTAGACTCAAATACGAATTTATTTATTTAACATACCTGCCTGCATGCATGGACTATATCGAACATGGCACGTTATTACCACTTATCCACTTATCAAATACCAACACTTTTTTACTGGTAGAAAAAAAATCCACGTTCAAACGTTAAAATAGAATCACAATGTGCGTTAGTTTCATTGAACCTCTGTATAATGAAACTTAAAATAGCATTAACGCCCAATGTAATACAAATCTCTTTACTAACTCAATACTTCACTTTAATTTTTTTCTGTTCTTGTTGAAATTAGTTTTAACACTCCAACATTTCGGAAGATTTCACCTTCCTTCGACTGGCTAATATTTGGATGAGCGTAGCGAGCGGAAGCGAAGACTTCAATTTCACTGACCCCCCAAAAAATTTAGCTCGGGTGTTTTTTTTTTTTTTTTTTTTGTTTTTCCGTCTGTTTGTTCGCTCGATTCCGGGCAAACGGCATATGCGATCTTTATGAAAATTGTAGGGGACCTTCGAAATCTCTGAACTTAGAGGTGTATGTTTTTGGGTACAATCGAAAAAAAATTTCTCATGAATATCGTACTTTTACGATTTTTTTCGATTTTTAGTGCGATATTTTCGTGACATTTGGTCCGATTCTGACCAAACGGGTGGGGCTACAACGTTCATATTTCACATGGACATTAAGGTTATGGTGATGTAGTACCTTTTGAAAGAAAAAATTGAAAAAGTTAGCCAGAATTCATAGAAATAAAGGTTTTAATATAAGTTTTTCAATTTTTAGAGCGATATTTTCGTCCCATTCGGGCCGATTCTGACCAAACGGGTGGGGCTAAAACGTTCAGATTTCACATGGACCCTTAAGGTTATGGTGATGTAGTACCTTTTGAAAGAAAAAATTGAAAAAGTTAGCCAGAATCCACAGAAATAAAGGTTTTAATATGAGTTTATTGAAGTTTATAATACCAATTAACACGTAACAATAGAAACTTGACAACAATCACCTACAATGCATTCAAAAAGCACTTGCAAAGGAAAAGTGCAAACAGACGCAAAAAACGCAAACAAAAAGTTACAAAAACGCTCATCCATCAACGCGGCGGGACTTTAGCGTTTTCCTAGTATTTGATTGGATGAGCGAAGCGAGCGGAAGCGAAGACTTCAATTTCACTGACCCTCCAAATTTTGCTCGGGTGTTTTTTTTTCTGTCTGTTTGTTCGCCCTCTACCGGGCAAACGGCATATGCGATCTTAATGAAAATTTGACCGGACCTTCGTTTTCTCTGAACTTAGAGGTGTATTGTTTTTTGGTACAACCAAAGAAATATTTCTCATGAATATCGTACTTTTACGATTTTTTTCGATTTTAGTGCGATATTTTCGTCACATTTGGGCCGAATTCTGACCAAATGGGTGGAGCTACAATGTTCATATTTTACATGGACATTAAAGATTATGGTGATGTAGTGCCTTTTGAAGAAAAAGTGTTGAAAAAGGTAGCTAAAATCCATAGAAATAAAGGTTTTAATATAGTTTTTCAATTTTTAGTGGGATATTTTCGTCAGTTTTGGGCCCGATTCTGACCAAACGGGTGGGACTACAACGTTCAGATTTCACATGGACATTAAGGTTATGGTGATGTAGTACCTTTTGAAAGAAAAGTTGAAAGAGTTAGTCAGAATCCACAGAAATAAAGGTTTTAATATGAGTTTTTTGAAGTATATAATACCAATTAACAAGTAACAATAGTTACTTGAAAACAATCACCTACAATGCATTCAAAAAGCACTTGCAAAGGAAAAGTGCGAACAAACGCACAAAACGCAAACAAAAAACTTACAAAAAAACGCTCATCCATCAAGGCAGCGGGACTTTAGCGTTTTCCTAGTTTTACAATAACACAAGCATAAATAAATACTACATCTGTTTATTTTTTAGTAATTTACAGTCGATCGACAGCGACAAGCGATAAAAAGCAAAAAGTTTATACGCGTGGCTCAACGCTGCACGCATCTGACTGCAGCTATACAGTTGCTTATAAGCTGTGTATTGGCAACAACTACACACTTAACATTTTTAATGCCGTGGTCCAATGTTCCTTTAACGTAATAAACAAATACATACAGCAATAATTTAATTTGGTATGATGAAAATTCGAGGAGGCGGTTCTCACTAGTTCTTCTCACTAAAGGTTGTCGTTTCGGTCGAATGTTGTCACTTAGTAAATAGACCCCCTGCTTACAGACCAAAGACAAATATAACGAACAAGCACGGGTGTGGCTGGGCAAAAATACGGGAGCGAAGCTACACATATAGACGTATTATACGTGCAACTTCGTTGATCTGTTTCACATTTTTGGTTGAGGTGCCGGGTCTGTGGTGGGCCAAGTCCCGTCTCCCTAACCCAGGCTCATCGAAAACGTCTTCTTTGTTGAAGGGGAATGTCAACAAAAACGCATGACAAGGCCATGTTTGGTTTTAACCGTGAGATGTTACACACAGACAGACGGATGGACAGACCCCCCCCCCGACGCGCCCCGACGGCGACGACAAAGACAACACGGACGGATGATGACACAGACGGAGACGACCACGACGTGGGGGAACCCTGCCCTCCCCATACGCTTGTGGCTGGTTCTGACCAGCACAGGCCTGTTCACCCCTTGTCCCCCCGCGTCATCCCTACGTCCCTCCCTTCGTCTCGATTAGCCAAGTTGCATAAATATGAGACGTAAAGCAATATCCAATCAACGGACGGACAGAAAAGTGGTGCATAAGGGAGCTTCTCACACGTTAGCTCTGGGGCTATTGGATCTATTTGAGAAAATATTCGTTCTGAGAAATCGGCTCTAGCCTGTGAATTTTTTGTTCCGCATTTAAACTTTATATAAAATCATATTTAAACAAAAAACAAATTATAACATCCTTTAAACGATGGCTAATTTTATAGGGTTTTAGATTCTTGGCAATAAATAAACTTAATCATCTAATAGGTGCTATTTGAGTCAATATTAAGTAAACCAGCTGCCAAAGCTTCAAAATTTGGCCGCCACGCTTGGTATTTTTGTTGTCTTTTTGTGACGTCATTGTCAGGTCATTCCTTGGAGGCAACGTGGTTTCGATTATTGAAGTGTGATATTTTCTAGAAAATAAATTCATTGCTGGCAACAATATGTCAATAATGTCTTGCAAATTTAAAATTACCTCACTCGTTGCCTAGTTAGTATGATAGATCATTAGATTCAAGTCTCGGAGCAGAACAACGAAGTGCTCAGGTCACCGCCGTCTGGATGTATGTAAGATACAAATTTGTATCTTACATACATCCAGACGGCGGTGGCTCAGGTTCACTGAAACTTTGCTAGCTCCAAACTGTAAAATATAAATCAAGCTTAATATTACAGGGAAGTTAAAAATTTAAATTTGTTTCACATTTTAGAATGTGCAATATAGAGATTCAAAACCTCAGAAAACAAATCGTGGCTTACACTCTACAGTCTGAAGAATCGTCACGAATGGAATGAAAAAATGGAAATGAAAAAACAAACCAGACCTAGAAACCCTGCCCAGGTAAAACACACACATCTTCGGGGGACTGAACAGGTAAGAACCTAAATTCCTTCCGCCGGGCAAACGTGAACTTAGCGTTATATTATATTATGGCTCTTCAGAATTAGATGTAAAACTTAATTAATAACACTAACTACATACACATAATAACATGTGAATTCAATTTCCATTAAAAATCGTTTGATATCAATATGCTAATTCCTTGGAACCCTCTTTATTAATCTGGACCATATTTCGTTGTAATAATCCGAGTGGTTAGAATGATGTTAATAACATCCTAACAAAACATGTTCAGTGTATTGTAATAAAACAAGTGTTTTATACCGTACATAAATAATATATAATATTACTATCTCGAGTTTCCGGCTTATACACAGCAGAAAAGTGCTGAAAAAAGCACACAAACTTACTAGCAACAATACATCAATTGGTTTCGTGAATAATGCATGTAGTATATTGTTGTGTAATGTAAGGTACTTGCCCAGCAACATGATTGCGACAGAATTATTCAAGAGGAACGGAAAATAATGTTTTGTGGTTGACCAAACATAATTATGTTTTTAATTAACAAGTCATGAAATTAAAGTTTTAAATGTAAGTTAATCACTTGAACTACTTCATATATTAATTGTTATATCTAATTAATAAGATGACAACAATTTAAATGGAAATATTCTAAAATTACTAAAAACTTGCATATTTTTAAGCGCAATTTAAACTTGGTTTGTTGTGGAAAGTTGTAATATAAATTATTATCTTGTTTTTAAAGGTAGGGATAACTTAAAGTTAGTTGAAACCTTTCCCTGAAATAGAAGCTCGTTGGATTCCTGCAAGGTATCGGCAACCTAGCTGCAGGTAAGGCCCCCTCGCTTTTTTATGTTTTATTGTTTTGTTTTGTTTCTGTTTCGTTTTAGTTTTCCTTTTCTCTTTTCTATATTTTTATTTGATTTGTTTTAATTTATTTATTTCACATTTTAAAGATTTAAATATGTTAGCCTATATTGTAATAGGCTCTTTGTTATTTCAAAATTTAACTACAGTATACAACATTATTTTGTGAGCATTTAGTATCTACATTACATATTTAGGCCTAGTTTATTTATTGTCCACCTACGTAAATCAGTTTTTATAACTGACTAGAAAAGACGTTACCTAACAAACTAAATTATTTGGGTTTTTGTACGAAAATCATTGAAGACTCTTTGTGTTTTGCAAGATAACGTGTCCAAAAAGTGTTATAAAACTCATTGTTAACGAGAAAGAAAAAACATTTCTATGGGGGAATAAGAATATATTATATGGATACATGTTTGTTGTTTTTATTTATTATTCATGTTTTATGTAAATGTGAATTTAATTCTATGATGGCACTCTGTCATTTGTATCTTTTTACCACTTCCATAGTTTAAAATAATATGTTCAAATTTTAACTAACCTAACTAAACTAGCTTTAACCGTTAGGGCGTTATTTTATTTAATAATGGTTATATATATTATAAGCACATAAAATAAATAACAAAGGCCTAACCTAACCACTGGCAAAACTTTTATACGGTCATAGGGTACTACATGAATAACAATTAAAACTTACTATTTGGAAGTGCCCGCTTAAGAGGGGATCAAACCAAGACGATTCGTGAGTTTCCAACTTTATTACGATAAAGATTTCTTACATTCAGCATTATAACCTAACGCTTGACACGCCCTAAATCCAAATAAACTCTTAAGATTATTCAAATTTTAAGGATAATTAATTATAGCACTTGTGTGTAAACTAATCAGGGTGCATAACATTAGTTTCTTATTCAAGCTAGTTTTTGGTGGAGGTGCCGGGTTTCAGATGTTTTCTCGTAGCAATGCCTGCCTGCTGTCTAGTTCACATCAGTATTAACCTGTGTGACCCTAACAAGATTATTACAGTGTTCGATAAAGTGTTTACGAGGACTTGATCACAACATTTATCTTAACGAATGAAGAATCCCTTGGACATGATTGCTGGGGACGGGAATCGAATCACAGCCCCCCCGAATCAGAGTCTCATGACTCTGTAGGTGGTGGCGGGTTATCTAGTCACTGGACATCTCACTGGCTCATCACTGGCCGCGGGTGAGACCCCTGGGTTTGAATCCCGCTCAAGGCAGATGATTTTAAACTTCGGATATAACATTGGGAATGTGTAAATGGTGACTTTGGGTCCAGTATTTTACTTTGCGAAACTAGAGGCGAGCTCTGGACGTCGACGTGAAAGATTACCCCCTTCCCTACCCTTTCCGGTGGCTGGATCTATCCAACGGGTCTGTCCCCATCTCATCCCCTAGGCTAGAGAGGCACATAATGACATACGGTTGACGTGCCCCTAAACCTATAACTCCCCTCCCATAGAAAAAATAATTTCAACAGTGTCCCGTCTTAATTATTGCAACAAAAAGTTCTTTGATTTGGTCATCGTTGTATTGTTACCTCATTCAAGACAGTTTCTAGGGCAATCGCATACTCATTGGGAATAAACCTTCAGACAATCCCGGCTACAACTTTTACAAAAGACAATGAGACGATACGGTTTATAGAAGTATGTGCAAATTGCAAAGTTAACATAGTAAGTTCACTCCTACATGGGTGTTTAAAGTTTATGTTTAGTTAATTAATTAAATATATGTATCTAAATACGGTTTTATAAGGAAGATAGATAACTTCTTCATCAACTGTTTACTATTAGAATTGCCTATAGGAAGTGATTATTGATGCTCCTGTTTAGTTGATAATTTACTTTAATTGAATCAGTTGTTCAAGAAAGGGCAGTTGTCCACTTTTGGACGAAAATTAGTTAGGTATGAAAATCAACTCTTCATACATAGACACACGTTTTGACAAGAAATGGCATTAGTCCCTATAGTGCATGTGCTGCAGAAATGAGTCGACCTATTTCGTTTGTTCAAGAAAGGGCATTAGTCCATGGACTTGTGCCCTTTCTTGAACAAATGAGTTGTAACACTAAATTAGATTGTTGCGAGAGTGTACAGAAGGCAGTGAAAATCGAGGCTTAGACCTTCAAGAATACCAACATGTCCACACAACAGACAGTAACGTCCAAGACACAAACTTAACAGTATTTAAAACCATTAAAAGTGGTATCCATAATAGTATGCAACATTTCCATATTTTCAAAAAGGGCATTAGTCCATAAAGCTTATAATCTCATTAAAAAGTTTTTTTTTCTATTTTATCTTACTATTTAAATACTAACTAGTACTCAAATGTGTTGTTACACTATTCTATTATAAAAATTACAGTATTTTATCAATTTTTATATCAAAAAAGTACGCAACATTCACATTTGTTCAAGAAAGGGCATAAGTCCACAAGGTTTATGCCCTCATATGAAGACCCTAAACCTTTTTTTTCATTCTTTTTTTCCCATTATTTAATGTCAAGTACTCAAACTTATTATTGACATGCTTAAATTGTATTTTATATTAATATATAACAATGGAGACAGTTTTTTGTTGTTTACTCAAAACTATTCTCTGAGGACTCGTGCCCTTTCTTGAACAACTGATTCAATTGGTTTACTTCCAGGTGTTCATTGATTTAATTTTCATCAACCTCGCGCTGATCCCCTTCACAAGGTATGTATACCTATAGGGTTACAGCAAGTACCATTTTCAAAGGTGTGTATCTACCGACTAGACCTAGTGTGTCGCCCCCACTGAAACACAGTTATATAAATACGAGTGGCTCGTTGGTCTTGTTGTTACTATCTCAAGCAAAACTCAGACAGAAATGACCGATGAATTAAAACTAAAGTTACATGATTTGACTTGTCCGAAGGATTTCCTCTGTAACTGCTTAAAGATTGACAAATGTGTTAGTGCAAAGTATTTAGGATTTTAGGTATTGCCATTGATTATAATTTGCGGTGGTCAGAGCATATAAGTACTTGTATTAAGAAAGTTAGAAGTTTGCTTTATGTTTTTTATAGACTAAGGCATACAATTAGCAGGGAATTGCTATTGTTAGATATACAGAGCTTTGGGGCAGTCAATATTACAATATGGGATTATTGGGTGGGGAGGGGATTATAAAACGAATCTAAACTCGCTTATAATTATTCAGAGGGTACTTCTAAAGGTTGTTCTATGTAAGCCTAAATGGTACTCTTCTACATTTACCTTAGAACTAAGTAAAATGCCGGATATCTACCAGATATTTTTTAAACACAATATGATTCACACCTTCAATTATTTTAGTATGTACAGTGCAATTAACAAACCGCTATTACAAAATACCAGATTTTACAATATAAATACCTATAAATACACTCTATGTGTCCCTAAAAAACGTAAACTTATTGGGCAAATACATGTAGATTATCTTGGACCATATTTTTTCAATCAGATACCCCTGGCAATCAGAAAAAGTACATATTTAAGTTTGTTTAAAAATTCGTTGAAAAAATAGATGAGTAAACCGGAATCATATTGCACTGTTCTAGAATTTATGAATGTCTTAAATTAATTGTGAACCCCATTAATTATTAAATGACGTTTTAAAAAAATGTTTATGCCTTGTGTATTGTGTTTAATTTCTATGTATCAATATATTTGTGAGCACTATGACTATTACTTATTGTTATATATATATATATATATATACGAGTTTCTGCATATTTTTAAGTTGTTA
Organism: Sweltsa coloradensis; assembly: GCA_024449915.1. Taxonomy (NCBI): domain Eukaryota; kingdom Metazoa; phylum Arthropoda; class Insecta; order Plecoptera; family Chloroperlidae; genus Sweltsa; species Sweltsa coloradensis. The sequence goes on from JAMZAV010000620.1 coordinate 15,541, forward strand.
TTTTTTGTTACATCTATCAGTTTCCGCATAAAAATGTTATGTATATTATTTTTAACAGCCCGCACACAAGAGTTTTACTCTTACGCGGGCTTCCTATTGTGTATATTTTATATCTTTTTGTCATGACAGGTATGCCCATAACTTTGTATTGTTTACTAATCTGAATCTGATGAAATGAAAAAATGTATATTTGCAGGAATAAAATGTATTACAATTGAAAATTGAATTGAATTTTTAGCGTATCTGTTTCCAATGCAAAAGGTCCAGGGTTCGATTCCCGCCAAAGTCAGTAGTTTTTTAACTTCTGATTTGGACTTAAGTCCATCAGTTCGTGCCTTAGGAGTTTGTAAACGGTGATTTTGGAGCCGTCCTAGCAACGAAGCACATAATAAATTCAGAGTTGTTCTGAATTGGCCTCGTTGATTCTGGCGTTGATTCGCGTGTGTTCGCACTGTCCATACCACTGATTGCTATATTCAATCTAGATCACTGTCTCCGTCTTGGTCTGGATCGCCTTCTCGGTCTCAGTCTAGATCGCTGTCTCGGTCTTGGTCTGGATCGCCTTCTCGGTCTCAGTCTAGATCGCTGTCTCAGTCTTGGTCTGGATCGCCTTCTCGGTCTCAGTCTAGATCGCTGTCTCCGTCTTGGTCTGGATCGCTTTCTCGGTCTCAGTCTAGATCGCTGTCTCGGTCTTGGTCTGGATCGCCTTCTCGGTCTCAGTCTAGATCGCTGTCTCAGTCTTGGTCTGGATCGCCTTCTCGGTCTCAGTCTAGATCGCTGTCTCAGTCTTGGTCCCCCGTCTGGGCCCGGGGTAGAATTGGCCCAGAGCATGGCTCTGCTAATCGTAAAAGGCGATTCAAGAGAAAAGTCCACCTTGCAAACATCAGCTAGCAAGAAGGGTAGTATATTACTCCCCGAATCTAGAGGCGAGCTCTGGCAATCGTCGCCGGGGACCTTGCCCCCTTCCCTTGACGACCCCCCGGCGACGATGACAAAGACAATGACACCACAAACAATGACAAAGACAATGACGACCGCGACGTGAGAAACCCCCCTTCCTCCCCTTTCCCGTGGCTGGTTCTGACCAGCATGGGCCCCTTTTCCTCCCCCCCCCCCCCTAGGTTAGAGTGGTGCATTATGACCTAACGGTTGACGCGTCCTTAATCCAAATAAACCAAAACTCAGTCTTGGTCTGGATCGCTTTCTCGGTCTCAGTCTAGATCGCTGTCTCAGTCTTGGTCTGGATCGCCTTCTCGGTCTCAGTCTAGATCGCTGTCTCGGTCTTGGTCTGGGTTGCTTTCTCGGTCTCAGTCTAGATCGCTGTCTCAGTCTTGGTCTGGATCGCCTTCTCGGTCTCAGTCTAGATCGCTGTCTCAGTCTTGGTCTGGTACGCCTTCTCGGTCTCAGTCCCAGATCGCTGTCTCAGTCTTGGTCTGGTTCGCCTTCTCGGTCTCAGTCTAGATTGCTGTCTCAGTCTCATCTAGATCGCTGTCTCGGTCTCAGTCTAGATCGCTGTCTCAGTCTTGGTCTGGATCGCTTACAACTTCACACTCTCATCGTTCTTCGGTAGATAGATAGGGCATCGTAATGCGCTACTTTGACTCTGGGTACCTGAATATCCCTGTTTGGTTTTCTGTCGTATATTTGTTTGTTTCAGTGTGAATGACGAATTCACCTTTGCTGCTATATGAAGTTTAATGAACGTCCCAGTCGGCGCTTCCATCCTGTTGGGGCTTCATCTCCTAGGGCTTCACCGAGTACAGAGATTTGTCCAACGACGAGTGCACATGTAATGTGGGATGACGATAAAGGAGAAAATGTACAGGTTTGATACCAAATTGATGTTTAGCATGAGAAATGCGAGTCCGTTTTATCTTGACTGTCAAATTTTTTTATAAACTGAGTACTGATTATTCGTTTATCGTGGCAGGAGAGTGCTGCTCATCGTTAGAGTGAAAGAAGAGGGAATTACTCCACCTTAGGAGATGATTGCGGGAACTAAGAGTTGGAGAGTGGACTGCTGGGCCATGGAAGGTGTCGGGGATGTCGACTCCAACTGTAGACTCTAAGGAGGGCACAAAGAGCAGAATATAAGTGGTAGAGCCCTGTGCTCTCTGGAAGAAGTGGGAGCTACATTGGGGATACAAACTGGAGAAGACTTGTGGTGATCATGTATGGTGGAGTGGTATTTTGGATAACGAGTGAAGAAGACGTGAGAATCGAGAGTGAAAACGAAGAACGGTGCTCATGTATGGTGGAGTGGAGTTTTGGATAACGAGTGAAGAAAACGTGCACGGTAAGCGAGATTGAAGATCGAAGAACGCTGTGCACGGAGAAGTTTCATTTTGGAAGTGAAGAAGACGTAAGAAGTAATTGAGAAGAACGAAGAACGATGCGTACTTAATAGATGTGTGAAGATTGAAGATGTCAATAGAAGAAAATATCTATACTTATACGCTATACAGAGGACTATTAAAAAGTGCTATTATTTTTAAATAAATAATAAATAAATAAATAAATTTTATTTAGAGTCTACCCACTCAGTTATAGAACTGATTTTCAGTGGGGGACTTTAAATCAAAGCGACCAAGCCAACCTTGCAGGCCCCGACGCAATCGACGAGTGAGCGATAACCAACCAAAGATCGATATTTTTAATTGGAAATATTGCAATCAGTGGTATGGACAGTGCGAACACCCGCGAATCAACGCCAGAATCAACAAGGCCGATTCAGAACAACTCTGAAATTTATTATGTGCTTCGTTGCTAGGACGGCTCCAAAATCACCGTTTACAAACTCCTAAGACAAGAACTGATGTACTGAAGTCCAAATCAGAAGTTAAAAAACTTCTGACTTAAACGGGAATCGAACCCTGGAACTTCTGCATTGGAAGCAGATACGCTAACCACAAGACCAACGAGCCATTAAATGAATACTTTATTTATTTTTGTTCGTTAATTTTAATTATGTTTATTTCTTTAAATATCAGTTGCAATTTTCTTTTGCAGCTAAAATCATAATTTCCTTTAAAATTATAGGCATACCCTCCACAGATTTAACAATTATTTTTGAACCTACCTAAGCAAAATTGTATTAAACCGTTCATCTACTGCGGAATATTGTAAGAAATTGTCAATAAAATGTAATGCAATAAGTTTTGGCAGCAAGAACGCATTGAGGTAACAAGTAAGTAGGCGGCTAATTTTCTCTATAAGAAAATGACAAGGCAACTTTTTTATCTTCGTCGGCCAGTCCTTCTCGCCCCCCCCCCCCCCCCCCCCCTTCCCGTGTGCGCGCTATCAACAACGCTTGGGACATAGTTTTGTAAAATATAACTTTTTTCTGTTAAATAATAAATACCAAATAAATTTCTGTGCAACTAAAGAAAGTACCCACCAACTGGGGCCTTAATCGTGAATAATTATGTTCAATTTAGGGCAAATTTTGTCATTTTGTAACATCTATTTTTGCCTTTCACACTTCTGATGGGAAATAAGCCATGTGGGTAAACTTAAAATATTAAGCAACTTCAAACGTTGGAAAACTAATGGGTGTAGGGGGGAGGGGGGATGAAGGTCTATATTATAAGGGGGATTTTATGCACAGAAACAAATGTGTCTTTTGATGAAGTCAAACCTTGCAAAACCAAACAAACAGTTAGTATAGAAAGTTAGTAACAGGCAATCATAGTGTTCAAGTCTAGATTATTATCAGGATTGTCAGTAACCGGAAGTAAAACAGTGAGTCCACGTGGAGGCAACGGATTTTTTTCAATGTTCTAAGTATTCTAAAATTACAAACTGTTCTACAGCCCAAACCCATTTTGTGTGTTTACATAATTATTTCTGTCGAGGTGTTCTTCAAAGGAAAATGCATAAATAACCGCAGTTCCTACAGCACTCCACATTGATGAAAAGACGATTGTATTTATCTTCCGAGCATGCGATGTAGACTCTCTCGCGACTAAAGACGTGGTAAAGAGTGCTAGATAATGGGGCATCGCATTACTGCCGAATAACTATGAGGCAACGTAATAAATTGCGCTTGCTTGTCTTGATCTAAACGACGAAGCGAAGTGTCCTAATGCTCGCTTGAAACTGTACCGCTATATCACGCCGAGTGTTTATTATTAGTCCGGCTATTAGTTGCGATCTAGCAGAGTTAATGAGTCGAGGCGCTTACTGACGCCAATATTCTGTCAAGAAGCCATGGGCCACACGGGAGGAGGCATGGGGCAGTTAGGAGAAGGTAGGACACTAGAATATAACAGACTGACGCCAATATTCTGTCAAGAAGCCATGGGCCCAGGGCCGTATTAAGGCATAGGCTAAGTAGGCTGGAGCCTGGGGCGCCGGCATTTCTGGGGCGCTTGCGCCCCCCACTAGGCTCCGTGGGCGAGGCGTCTTAACTCTTAACAAGCAACAACTAACAACCTAAAAATTATCGACGAAAGAATGCTAAATCTAGTAAAATGCCACCATTTGCAATGTCAAAAATCAAAATTTTCTGGGGCTATGTGCCCCAGACCCGTACTAGCTGGGAGGCATCCCAACAGAACCCACATTGTACCAGAATTCCATATTTTTTCCCGAACCATTGTTTCATGGGCAGTTCTAAAAGTGTTTTATTGCCCCCCACCCACCCCTCTACATAAATGCACTTCCTTCGCTACGTACAATTTTTTAAGTTTAAATTACGATGACGTCATTGACACTTTTGTAAAGAAAATGGGGGGGGGAACGCTTGCCAATGCCTGATTTGCGCGACTACAACGGACGAGACTACTATATGGCCAGGGAAATTATGTACTATGGTGATCAAGTTGCATTGCTTGTTACTAGTAGTTACCTTCTTTTTCTTTCTAAGCTAAAATGCACGCATATTATGTTTTTCAGCTTGTTGAAAAAGGGGGGGGGGGCGTATTTTTGTTTTAGCCTATGGCGCCAAATGTCTTAATCCGGCCCTGCATGGGCCACACGGGAGGAGGCATGGGGCAGTTAGGAGAAGGTAGGACACTAGAATATAACAGACTGACGCCAATATTCTGTCAAGAAGCCATGGGCCACACGGGAGGAGGCATGGGGCAGTCAGGAGAAGGCAAGACACTAGAATATAACAGACTGACGCCAACATTCTGTCAAGAAGCCATGGGCCACACGGGAGGAGGCATGGGCAGTCAGGAGAAGGCAAGACACTAGAATATAACAGACTGAAGCCAAGATTCTGTCAAGAAGCCATGGGCCACACGGGAGGAGGCATGGGGCAGTCAGGAGAAGGCAAGACACTAGAATATAACAGACTGACGCCAATATTCTGTCAAGAAGCCATGGGCCACACGGGAGGAGGCATGGGGCAGTCAGGAGAAGGCAAGACACTAAACTACATGAAACACTGAATTATTTGGTAAATTGTTCAGAGTTTAAGTGTATATACAGTTATGTAGTAAGTAGTTAGTAGGTAGTAGATAGTAAAGTAAGTAGCAACAACAAATAAACAGTCATTTATTGTATATATATATATAAACTATAGCCAGGGAGGTGTTTAGAAATTAATAACCTTCAAGCACAGCTATATATTGCCAATTCCGAGGACGTTAAATATTTCATAATTTAAATTAAATTTACAAAATAGATATTTTACACGTGTTTACAAAAAATACACTCATTGTAGTGATAATGATAATGAAAATAAAAATGCATGATAATATGAATCAAAAGCATAAGATTTTTATTTCTCATCACGTATCAACAACGAGTCATATTTCCACTAATTCTGAGTCGCGCGCGCGTGATTGTCCCTGTAGCAAGTAGCGCACCTCTCCTTGCCAAGGAAGTCAGCAGACGGTGACCAGAAGGTTTAGCCTCATCCGCTATGCGCACCACACTTGAGGCAGCGAGCAGATCACACCACAAGACTAGGAAACACTTTCAGAGACGACCTGGCTCATGGCTAGCATACGAGGCTCGTTCAATTCACTGGCCAGTACACCGGTAGTCAGAGTGGAGACTATTCCTCAAGCCTTCACAACTGATAAACATGTACCCTAAAAGGAGTTTGTGATTTAGAAAACGATTAAGTTTCGTATGAGCAGGTATCCTTAGAAAAATATTATGTGTTCTCAAAATATAGTTGGGGTGGGGGGTAGAACCGCGACAGGGTACCATTAAGTACCGTACCAAGATATTTCCAAAATTAATGTCAATACTTTCCTCATTTATATAATAACTATCTAGTAGATAACTATTTTTTTTTATTTAAATAGCACCCTTCAAAATAAAAAACGAAATCCTTCTCAAATTCAAGTTTTCAGGACGTGTTGGTGGAGGTGCCGGGTAAACTTAAGATGTACGTGGGGTGTTGAATAATATAGAAGTATAACATTAATTTGCCTATATTTATCAGTCACCATGTTAGGTTTTATTAATAGTTATACTATATCACGCAAAATGCAACGAAAGTATTATTTTAGCTAACCCGGCACCTCCACCAATTACCTATGAAAACTTCAACTTGAGAAGTAATGTTTAATATTTTCATATTAACTAGTAAATTTTAACAATTTGAAAAGAAAAAATAATATCTTAGAAGGATAACGGTATAAAAATACATGCTTCATCAGTCACTATGATATTCAGTAAATACTAAACAGAATCAAAATATTAATTAATCTTAAAGCGTACATAGTGAAATTATTTTCAAGACTTCAGTCGGAATGCTGGTGGTGGGATTCGAAGTCCCGTATAGCTTCCTCTATTGGTGTTCCAGGTTATACACAATACAAGTCCACAGCAGAATATTTTGTACATAATTGATTTTTTTGATGGAATGAGCTTTTGGAACCGTCCTAACCTCACAAAAAACATTTCTACGTCTCTCTTATAAAGAGACGACAAAAACCACCGAGAAATTTGTATTCAATTACGTCATAATTAAGACATCTAATTCTCGCCTGGAGACAGATATTAATTTCAGTAGATGATGACTAATATTAGAGCACATGTGTCGTGTATGGGTGGGAGGTAGGTGTGAAGCGCGGAGCGCGGTATCATCTTTGAGGCAGAAGTGTCGAGCCATTTTATGGCTCATTGGGAGCCAGAGCGTGGAGAGAAGTAGCTCACGTGAGACGAGGAGAGAGAGGGAAGACGCGGGGTAGAGTTCGTTCCGTCGGGGCGGGGACGCTGTACAATAAGGCCAGACGACTAGACGACGACGACGTGACGACAGATTCAACACACTAATTAATACCATTAAAAACATCAGCGTGGTGTCAAAAACAAGTTTTACAAGAATAGGTAAATTATAAATACAATTAATTGGTCGGGTCATTTCGAAGCGTCAAATATTCTTTTATTGCTTTAACGTTTCAGTCCAACTGAGAGGGCTATCCTCAGAAAACAAGAAACTAAATCTAAAAAACTTACAAAAATATACACAGTTTGGCTGTAACGTCAAATAAATAAAAGCATATTCTACGCTCGGCGAAATGACCCGACGAATTAATTGTATTTATAAGATTAAGATAGTTATTAAAATTAAACTAAATTTTTGTTGTTTTGATACTATTTCCACGAGTACACAGAATAACCCAACATTAATAGTTTAACAAAATTGTAAAAATGAGGTTTTATACAAATACACAAAATTAACCTTTATTTCGTGTAGGCTTTAACTTTATTTCCTAATTTAAACCAATGGCAAAAGTCGACTAACCCCTTGCATTAACAAACAATCCGATTGCGAGGGTTATGATTGTGTTTATCTGCATTGTAAAGCATTGTTGTTCATCCTGGTAATTATATGCATCAGTATAGACAATTTTTGTTTTTTTTACTCTCTCATATTATCTTAATACAATATTATTGTAATTGTTTTGTTTGCATTGTTCTTCTGAATATTCAGACATCCCTTTTTTCACTCGACTCCCCGTGTTTTGATTTTATTTATTTATAATTTAGTTCACTTGACGACATTTTATTGTGATTGTGATGAAAATTACAAACGCCGTACGTGTATGTCGGTGGCTTGGCACTCATTGAGACTTCAATAACCTAGAAGTATATTGGCCTCGGTATGTTGTAATTGACTCTGAAATAGTGAACATCTCTTCCACTTCAAAGCATATATTCTCAACCGAGTGCGAGAGAGAGATCGAGTGGTGACAGAGAGAGAGAGGCGTCTTTGTCGGAGCTCTGGGCGGCTTCTTTAGCAGCTGTAAAATCTGTCAACGCGACAAATTGCTAATTTATAATTAGTACCAACTAACACCGCCAGTTAGGCCAAGAAGCAATTTGAAGATGTACGCTTGAGACAGGAGGCAATGCTGCTGCATAGTAATGAGGAGAGTAGCGCGAACGAGAAGAATTATAATTTACACATCGGCGCATCCTTTCTTGCGTAATTACTCTTACGCAACAATAGAGGAACACCATACTTGATGGGGCGAACGATTACAAAGTTGAAATACAATATTAGAAATTAATATTTTTTTGTTTTCAAGTATACGCAATGATGTAACCGATAGTGGATTATATCTTATTTCTAACATGAGTAACTCCGATTTCGAGAGGTCATCGGATCCATAGTCACTACCGATAATCCTGACTGAAAAGGCTTTTTTAGATGTTAATGAAAACGTTAGGGATTCAGCTCTCTTAAATAGTACTTAGATAATTACTGCACAACTATATACAGTATAATTTTGTTTACACTGTAGAAAATCAGACAAACATACATTATCAAAATTCTTTCTCCGATTTTGGTTTTAAATTATTTTTGAAATGTGCTTTAAAACATACAAAGACAAAATTACGTGAATCGGACAATCACCAAGTGGTACAAATAATAGTAATATGAATAATGAATAAAAGATTATTGAAGAGTTTTGAACGATTTGTACTACAGCTAGTATTCTTCCGCATTATAAAATATATAAACACGTTCTATGCGTGAAAATCAGGGCACTAAAATAATAAAGATAACGAAGAATATTGAAGAGCCGTCACATATTATTTGACTTTGATAATTCCATTTTCTGACATAATTGATCTAAAATAGGAATAACGTGGTGAAATGATATTTATAAACTTGACACTTTTGTACTGGAAATCAGATTAAAGCTTTGACGTTTATTTAAGTGGGTAAACTGAGCGGAATGTCAATCTCATCACCGTGGCATAATAGCATTGACGAACGAATACAAAAATCATAAAGGCATGTCCCGTGTTGACAAATTGACGTCAAAGTCCTTCGCCAGAAAGACATGTGACGTTAACCTAAAGTTAATTGCGTGCGTTACCTACTTTAAAGGCTTTATATTTCAATCAAAACAATAATATGAAATATGCTTTGACAGTTCATTTAGCTAACGTTTTATTGGAGACTTCAAAAACCTGTCATAAATAACAAAATAAATTCAAGCATTAGGCCCTACCGTATTTTCTTAATTTACTATAAATCTGAACATTTTAGGTGAAATTTAACTATACCGTACCAAACTAAAATTAAAAGGTTTTTAAAAACATTTACATATAAGTGTGGTTTCATATCCATATTTTTATTCATCACTGAAAAGATTAATTAACGAAAAAAATCTACAACAACCATGTAGCCCTATCTGAGGGCACATATTACTTTTATGATTTGACCTAGTTGTGACTTTTTGGGAGGAAAGGGGGTTCTCACGTCGCGGTCGTCATTGTCTTTGTCATCGTTCGCGGTGTCATTGTCGTCATCGTCGTCAAGGGAAGGGGGCAAGGTCCCCGACGACGATTGCCAGAGCTCGCCTCTATTTTCGGGGAGTTAAATACAACCCTTCATTCTAGCTGATGTTTGCGAGGTGGACTTTTTCTCTTGAATCGCCTTTTACGATTAGCAGAGCCATGCTCTGGGCCAATTTATCTGTTTGAAGACCGATATCTCTCTCTGAAAGCTTCCGCGACAATCCTGACTGATTTCTTGTCATTTTGAAGGCGAATGCTGGTCTCATAGAAAGTCTTATAAAATCAATTATTCTTTTCAGGTGGATCAAGTTCCAAAGAGAAATCGTGAGTCGTACATGCAAATTAGTTGTATGTAATTCTTTGGCAAATTTAAAGAAAAGAAGTTTGAATTCTTAAGATGTTATTATAAATTTTCATGAAATAACCCAGTTACTTCCCCACCGCTCCCCAGTTTGTATTTAAAAAAATTGTGTTATTAGAGCATTTAGTTACAGCCAAAATATATTTTACATTTAGGATGTCACCACAATTTAGAATAAACAAAGAGAGAACCCAAAATGTGGAGCGAAGGTATACTTGATCAACAGATTGACTAAAAATGAGGAAGAAAAATACAATTTCACTTCACGTTTCTTTGATGGAGGTGCCGAGTTTTAAAGAAATCATCATTGTGTGAGGCTAGCCTCGTCCCCCTGACACCCAACCCAGAGTAAACAAACATATTTTGTTGCACCTTTGTTGGAGGGTAACGTAACGTTAAGAAAAAACTTAAGTTATCACACGCACAGATGGAAGGACAGCTAAAAGTGGAAGATTTTGTAAGATTATTTCTGAGAGGTTCGTAAATTTATTAAAAATAATAGTAATTTGTGTGGCTCGTTGGTCTTGTGGTAAGCGTCTCTGCTTCCAATGCAGAAGGTCCAGGATTCGATTCTCTCTAAAGTCAGAAGTTCTTTTAACTTCTGATTTGGACTTGAGTCCATCAGTTCTTGTTTTAGAAATTTGTAGACGGTGACTTTGAAGCCATCCTAGCAACGAGGCACATAATAAATTCAAAGTTGTTCTTAATCGACCTTGTGGATTCTGGCGTTGATCCGCGTATGTTCGCACTGTCCATACCACTGATTGCTATATTTCCTCGCTTTGGTTTACTGTCCCCCATTAAAAATCAGTTATGTAACTCAGTGGGTAGACTCTAAAAACAAATTTATTTACTAATTTATTTAAATTAAACGGTATATTAATAAAGATGGACAGAAAGACTCCAGGCTTAACTAAAGCGATCGTTTCGCACGCATCCAATCTAAATCGTTCCCCACGAACAGTCTCCAACGTGGCGACGCTCCCTATAAATCTCCCGGCGTCTTCCCGTGACATCATCGCCTAATTCCCGGGATTCCGAACACGTCGGGCCATCACATGTCGCCAGAGCTAACGAGCCAATCAGAGAGGTATGCGCTCCTCGCGTCGTAATTAACATTTGATTAGCGTGAAGAGGGGCTTAATTACCTGGATCGCGAGCACGGACGAGAATAGGTTGACAATAGGCCAATCTTAATTCGATCGTTCGTTGTGAGGCATAAACATTAACCAGCTTTGCATACCTTCATGGAATTTGTCAGAGGGTGAAAGGTGCTCAAGTCTTTGTCTTAGGATATTTCCTCATGTTAAATGTATAAATAAGTGTTAAATAATAGGTTGACAATAGGCCAATCTTAATTCGATCGTTCGTTGTGAGGCATAAACATTAACCAGCTTAGCAGCATGATATTTGTCAGGAGATGAAAAGGTGTTAAAGTTAAATAGTCTTCAATATTCATTATGCTAGTTTTTTGTCTTCAATAAATAAAAAAGGCTGACAGTAGGCCAATTTAATTCAAAGAGAACATTGTATAATGTGTTTTTTTTGTGACGAGGTGAAAATGGGTTGAATAGTCTTGACTCTTGAATATCCCTTGTCTTAGACTAGTTCCTTGCGTTAAATTTATAAATAAGTGTTAAAAAAATAATAGGTTGACAATAGGCCAATCTTAATTCGATATCGACCGTCAGTTTTGAAGTTTAAACAAAACGCTTAGCATTATGAGCCTCAATGTTTTGTCACAAGGTGGAAAAGAGTTGACATTAGTATGGAATATGTTAGTTAATTAATAATTAGGCCCATAATAAATATAATAAGTAATAAGTAAAAAAATAATAAGTAAATAGTATAATATTATAAATAATAAAATCAACTGACTAAGAAAATAAGAAAATCGGAAAAATATAAGATTTACATCAGTTTTGACCTTTAATTTGCTAATAAGTCGAGGCATTATTACGTTAAGACTTAATTGGTTGCACTTTTAACACGGGAACGTTTTTGTGTGACGATAAGACAATTCGTTACACTAATCAATATAATTGTATTTGTCTGGCCTGCAAGGAATTGGCTTGGTCGCTTTGATTTACTGTCCCCCACTGGAAATCAGTTATATAACTGAGTGGGTAGACTCTAAATATTATTTATTTATTTATTTTATTTACAACAATGCCTAAATGTACGGCACTCGGTCCTCAGGAATAAGGAAGGAAGTATTTGTGCTAATGTTTGGGAACTGAATTGTGTAAAATTTTGTAAAAATGATCGCCACGAAATTCAATTAAAGAATAACTTTTTAGCTATCTCCCCCGCTTGAACGAAAATGTATCCATCCCATAAAATATGTATTCAAATATATTTCGATGAAAGAAATTTTAAAATAACATTGAGAAAATGTAAAATTAGAGTTTTGGTGGAGGTGCCGGGTCTCCAACATTTCAACTGCATATTATTTGAACGGGAGTAGACCTCGTGTCGAGCTCACAAACGACCAACAGAACATTCCTCAGAATAATTTGTAAACTTAATAAAGGCTTTCAGCAAATAATGTATAAGATATGATAAACAAAATAAAATATAGTCAATGAAAGCCATTCTATTGAAAATAAGGTGAAGTAATAAAAATTTATTTGGATGGTATCGCTTTACGTATTCTCAGGATTAGTATGCAATAACTAATTAAGAAGCTGCGAGTAGCTGCATTGTTTGACTTGACATATTAGGCGGTTGGCTCCCGAAACAACTCTGGGATACAGCCCTTTACAAATACAGTACCGTTTTAATTATGTATTTCACCCTGAAAGAGAGTTATCAAGAAAAACTTTATTTTCTCTGGGGTATCAAACCATCGTAAAAATCGATTCCGACTGGTGATTAACCCCAGAGATATGTTTTTGCCAATTGTGCTGTTATAGCGTCTCAATGCAAATCCATACTACATTTCTATCTGCTGTGGATGATTGAACCTTGATAGAATCACAATAATAATAATAACCACAAAGTTTTTAGTCAATAACGCTCTCCCATGGGTGGGTATGTTAACAAGATTTTGTAACAAATGGATATTTTAATTTTTAACTGGATACATTTCGGTGCAAGAGACAATTTTTTAATGAAAATGATATTTATTAAAAAACATGATAACAACAAATTTCATTAAAACTCTTTTGAAGTGCCACGTTTCTTATCAACCATAAAACGTTGATAAAGCATAGTATTATTATTACTCATTGTTTTGGTCAAAGTAGTAATTTGTATAATATTATCCGAGTAGCCGTAGGTCAAAGGTTTTGGTTATTTTTGTGGTTTTACTTTTATCTTATAATTAGGCCTATTATGGGGAGACTCAAAACAATTATGAATGCATTTATTTATGTAGCGAACTACGTCCAACAGGCTATACGGATCATCGATTTTTTAATTTAAGTTAGATACTTAATCGCGAATAAAAATTCGTTTGTGATTCCTATATATGAATATTATTCTGTCGTAAACAGATTCTTTTTGTTTCGATGGAGAATTTTCGTATTTGCAATATTTTTTTGATCTAATACTTCTATGCGTTTCATAAAACTTTAAAGTTTAAACTTATATTATTTTATTAATAAGCTATGCCCAGAGATTCGTCAATAGTCCATTAGCGTCTTCATTTGTCACTTATTTCAAAGTTAAGCTAATTTGGTGGAGGTGCCGGGTCCGCATTGTTTATTTTTATGTGTTCACAATTCACATGCTGCGTAATAACATTTGATATGCTATTTGTTTTACATGAATGTTGAATGATTACTAAGTGCAGTTGTGTTAAGTGCAGTGTTATATCTCTATTCCCCTCAACGTTAATAAACTAAAAGTTTTTGATGGGTTTTAATCCAAAATTTGCACAAGGAGACATCGTCGTTCTATAGAAACCAACTTAACACCCCTCTCGCTCGTATTTGAGCTATCTTGTTCACATTCCACGCCGTACTCAGTACTGCGTAATAACATTTGAAATGCTAGTTATTTTACATGAATGTCGAATGATTGCTGTGCGAATGAGTGGAGTGATTTATATCTATTGCTCCACAACGTATTATAAACGATTCTCGCTTTAAAGCAACACAATAATCCAATAATAAAAAAGTTAAGTATTTTGGTGGAGGTGCCGGGTTAACTCTTTTTTGCACTTTTGATGTGTTTTAACCCCAAATTTGCACAAGGAGACATCGTCGTTCTATAGAAACCGTTCCAACACCCCTCTCGCTCGTCTTTGATTACATTTATACAACCTAAATGTTATTCAATCTGTGTTTACAGATCACACAGCGCTGCGTAATAACATTTGATATGCAATTTTTTGACATGAATGTCGAACAATTATTAATTGCAGTGTTTTATCTCTTTTCCCCTCAACGTTAATAAATTATTCTCGCTTTAAAGCAACGAAATAATCCAACAATAAAAAAGTTAAGTATTTTGGTGGAGGTGCCGGGTAAATATTTTTTGCACTATTTATTGTTTTTATCCCAAGTTTGCACAAGAAGACATCATCGTTCTGTAGAAATCGTTTGATCGTTTTCAACGCCCCTCTAGCTCGTCATTGAATAATACAATATAAAAAATGTTATTCGATCTGTGTTCACAGTTTACACAGTACTGCGTAAAACCATTTGTGACTATCTTTACATGAATTTCGAATGACTGTTGTGTGGAGTTTTTTTTTACCTGGTACATAAACTATTCTCGCTTTAAAGCAACGAAATAACCCAACATTAAAAAAGTTATGCTATTTTGGTGGAGGTGCCGGGTTATAACTCTTTTTTGCACTTTTGATGTGTTTTAACCCCAAATTTGCACAAGGAGACATCGTCGTTCTATAGAAACCGTTCCTACACCCCTTCTCGCTCGTCTTTGATCGTTTCTGTCTCGGGACAAATGTTTTCCCCCCGGGTAGTAGCCCACAGTGTTTGTAATCTGCGACTAAGTGCCGACTAATTGTGTGTTCTGACTTGCCTACACTTCAACACTCTCCCTGTAACAACGTCCCACGTCCCTCTAACCACCCCTCGACATATGCCTCTCTTGCTCTCAAACCTCTCTGACAAATTAATCGAGCGTGGTTTTGCCGGCGGTTGGCTGATTCCTCCACCAATGGGAGACGAGCTTGAAGGCGGAGCGACGTCGGCGACGCCCACATAGATAATCTGTGATACAGATGTATTGGATGAGGGATTAGTGTGTTGTGATGTCTGTCTGTGCCAACACCTCGCTCGTTCTCAGGCACTTAGCTGTAAACACTGCGATTAGGCTAATAGCTCGGGGGTAAAAGCGTGCGCGTGTTCGTGTATACCTACAACGATGACACCAAGTGAACTATAACGCGTCTTCTTACTCATCATTTTCAACCAGTGAATATCAAACAGAAAAATACTTTTTTACAACAAAAATACGTTTTTTTAAAATTCATTTGTGAATGAAACACGTAATTAGTGACTTTTCTTTGAAAAATGTTTATTTTTTGAGGATATGTGAACGAATTGTATTTAAATTTAAATAACGATTTTACGATGAACGTGAAGACAGTGTGATATATCACTAAACATGTAATGTCGTCTGTGGGTTGATCAAAGCGTGTGTGTACATTACAAGTGAGCGCTATGATGGAGACATTCAGCAGCCAGGCGGACACGACCTCCGCGTCCCAACGTCAGCGAACCCTCCGTCCCTTCTCAATCGAGTCTCTAATCTCGCGGCCGACGGAACCGGAACACGCGTTCAACCTGGCGCGGTCCAACATGGCGTCCGGCTTGTTCGGGTACCACGGCCTCCCGCTACCTCTCCTCTACAACTCCTGGCTGCCCTCGCTCCAGGCGGGGATATTCCTGGAGCAGCAGCAACAACAACAACTACAGTACGGGGGTGGACAACAACAGGATATACATAGACTGCAGACAGGAAGTGGTAGATTGCAGATTCACAGTTCGCCGCCGCCGAGTCCGAACTCTGAAGGGTCGCTGTCGCCTAATGTAGCGCACGACTTGTCGGGGAAGAATACAGGTAAATAACATTTCTTATTACATTTATTTACATGCTCCCCCCCGCGTCACCCCTTACGTTCCTCCCCCTGGAAAGAAGTATACATGGTGGTAACTCACATTATAGAAATTGTTTTATCTTGGAGGCGCGAATAATCTTAGCTGTTAAAGCGCCCTAAAACTACTAATACTAATACTAATACTCCAGACACATAGCGGGAGGGCTGGGCCTAGTATAACTTATAGTTATGCTCTTCATAGCGCTGGTCTGGTACTAATTATTAAAATTAAATTTTTATCGAGGGAAACCTGTTATAGGGTGCAATTAAAATTAGCCCTCTTCAGGTGAACTAGGTATTTGCGGATAGGAAATTGTGAAGGGATGTCCGAGGGCTATTTAAGAGGACTCAATCCTGGCATTCGCCTTAACGACTGAGGAAAACATCGGAAAAACCTTCAGTCAGGATTACCGGGCTCGACAGGATTGAACCCGGACCTCCCGAATCAGAGTCGAGCGCTTAGCGCCCGAGCCAACACTGTCGGTTACTAATTATTACAATTAGTTACAGTCAACCTTGCAGGACTATTATAGCCTAGATGTGCTGCAAAGTGGCAAGTTTCCTCAGGGGTAGGTCCTTAACATTGGTGACCCTTACCCGCAACAAGAGGACTCACGTCTATATATCGTTCATCGTCATTCGGTTAGGTTCTTTTTTCGGTCTCTCACAATCTGCTTCTTGGGCTCTTTGTGTTCCCTCTGCGACACCTGGAAGCCCATTCACTGACTTAGAAGTCAACTTGTCAACCGACAGATGACATGCGCAATCAGAAGTCCATATCATTGTGCTTGCATTTGAAGCAAATAAAGCAATGGGGTTCGTTTTACGAAGTTGTCACTGTCGACAAATTGTCGCATAAGTTATTCTATTAGTATTTACGTAGCGTCGTAGACGTCGGATTGGCAAGTTTCTTGAACGCCTATACCTCCCCCTCCTTTTCATCTCATATTTGGATGAGCGAAGCGAAGATTCCATTTCACTCACCAATAAAAACACAGCGACTGATTTATCTCAGAACGAAAGAACGTTCGAAAACAAACATAACCATCAAACAAAAGGTAGAGATATAGTTGCCCCCGCGACCCGTATCTATACCTCGTTCATTTTCATTTGTATCATCATCAATAATCCCAGGTTTGAGAGAACCCACAATAGTGAGCGAAGTGTGAGACCGGCCCCAACCCCCTGAGCCCTGGGTCACCAACAACATTACTTACCATCCTTGTTGAGGTCAATGTCAACACAAACAAGCATGTCAATCGGAGGTAACGTTCGGTTTTTATCATGACACGTGACACACGGACAAACGGACGGACAGAAAAGTTATGTATATATTATATAGGAGCTTCGGGCCCTTAAAATATGTAGCAATTGAAGAGCTCCCCGGGACAAGGTTGAATATCCAAAATGAAATATGTCCGGGAGAAGACCAAATCTAATTTAATTGCAGACTAAAATAGAATATTCGTCAAATACTGCAAATAAAAATGCAAAATGCAATGTAATGCAAAAATGCAAAAAATGCAAAATAACTATTGCAAAGTTCACTTTTTGTACATGCAGTTTGCACGCACTATGTAAAGTGATGGATCAACGAACGTTTCGTCGGTCAAAACATTTTGGGGCATAATGGCATATCCATCTATTGTTCCGGGGAGCTCTTCCAATATTGATGAAGAAGCTTAGAGAATCAAGTGCCTTGTATACTATAGAGAATTGTTCAAAAAATTATTGAGTGTATTTATTTTATTAATTTGATTCAATAATAAACATTGATTTACAAATGAGCATTACTGCATAAAACTAATTACATAAATGCAGACAAAGTAATGAACTATAAGGTTAAGCAAAGTTTAAAATGGTAATATTACAACAATAATGTATTAATTATTAAGACAACAATGTTTGGTAACATCCATAATATTAATCTAATATCAGAAATATGTAGGCTCTCTTTCTACTATTAATAATAACTATCAATTAATAAGTTGGACGGAAGATATACGTTGCTTCACTATCTTTCATCCCGCCTTAAGACCTCTTTAATCATCAACAAACAACCAGACAAAAGAACGATTGGTCATCACCTCGATCTAATATTGTTTTGTCACCAGAACTTTTTCTTTAGATGAGTGTGGAATTATTTTAAACTCGAGTTAATCAAACACAGTAGCTTGTATTCAAATTATATTTAGTCAATCTGCACAGCAAGACTAATAATATATATAATTAGCAGAATAGAACACCATTGCGATATTACGATGAAGGGTAGCAAAATGTTAAAATTATAATCATGATCGTTCATATCATAGGTAATGTATTTATTTTAAATTTTATTTAATGTACTTGACACAAATTCCATTTTACATTGTGTGGAATGAAACATAACAAAACATTAAACAATTATGGCTTCACTATAAACTGAAACCAAACATGGTATGGCCTACCTGGCCAGATAAAGATTAAAACGTTCGTAAATAATAGAAACACTATAACTAACATTATAAGCGTGTTAAGTTATTAGGCCTGATTGAATAGGGTTGGCGTCTGTAAGAAAATCGCGGCGAGAAGAAAGAGGAAATGTCAAGAATGGGTGGTGCAAGGGAGTTGTATAGGTGAAGGGTAATTGTAAGGAAGGGCACATTTTATTATACCTATACGTCTCGAACGCTACAATTTCATTTTTGACCTCAGTCTTTCATAACCCTCCAAAATAACAGTGCAGAAAACAACGACCGACGTTTTTATAATAATTATTATCAATATGCATGACACATATTTAACTAAATTTATAATTCCATATTGTTCAAGTTGTTGAAATCATTTCGCCTTGTCAAACATTCATTCACCACAATACTTGGAGTTTTATGTTAGTATTCTGTATTATTATTGTGTAATTGCACCTATTTTCGATGGGTTTTAATTTTGAAACCTTATTTTCTGCGGATATCAGTTTGTGATAAAACTTGAAATATTCCAATAAGTAATCAACGCAGCGAAACGTTGTGGTAAAGTGAAGACTGAAGTATATGGTAACGTGTGCACTGTGCTTGTGCCGACAGCTAATTCGAAAAGTCTCGGGTTCAAGTCCTGTCGAGACCGGAAATCCTGACTGAAGGTTTTTTCCGAGTTTTTCCTCAGTCGTTAATGCGAATGCAAGGGAGTGAGTTCTCTTAAACATGCCCTCGGACATCCCGCAATATATACCTAGTTAGTCACCTGAAAAGGGTCACACCGGTTAAATCTGATGTGTACCCTACAGCGGGCATCCCACAATAATATTTTTATATTATATTATCATATTTTTTGTATTTATTATTTGCCCACGCAGTGTAATCTATTATCTGTGCTTGTGCCTATATCTTATATCACATCACTCCAAGGTGGGTGTCATGGAAACGTTTAAGGTTATCCCTATCGATCTTCTCTCAGGGCAAAGGAGAAGGGGTCTAATCTGTAAGGATTCCCAGCGCACTGTCAGCGCTTTCAGATACAACCATCGCCGTTGTGCTACTTATATTCACATCAATCAGAATCAGGCATATACAACAATGAGACGTGAGTCTGGTTCTACCCATGCCACGTGCATAGTTGTTTAGATAAGGAAGGAAACAATATCGTCGTAAGTATTAATATTACAGAAATAAAATAGAAGCAAGTAAGGGTTTATAAATAATCAAATGTAATGCAAAACCATTTTGAAGCCATAAATGTACTATACATGTCAACAATAATTGGCAGCTATAACTTGCATAATTGCATAGGTTGATATAGAATGTGCCGTTGAACCATTGCGTTGCGAATTGTATCACATACAATTGAATATCCAATTTATGGACTTACAGTTATTTTTGTTTTAATGTTATTGTTTATGAATTACACAACGAACTACCTTATAAGCTTTCCTGCATTTCCATTGTCAAAACAATATAACCCCGGCCCCTTATAGAGTAGTTTAATTAGAAATTTGGTTTTCGTTTCCCAAATTTTGAAATTTACCATTTTGGGGTGCTCCTCTCAATATTTACATGAAAATTCTAGCCCTCGGTTGTTGCTACTTCTTTCTTTAGGTTTTCTTTTGTACGCAAAATAATATTTTACCCGAATTTATGAATGAAATTAGACATATATTTTAAATTGAATTGCTGAATTGCACGGAATCAATTAATATACATTACAATTTTTTGTGTTTGGCGCTGATACAATTTCGGTATAATCTGGCTTAAAATCGATCACTTCAACCACATTTGAAAAGCACGAGAAGCTGAGAAAATGACACGTTGTTGGATCGAACTCCAAATTTCATAGGACTCTTAATACTTAATATTATCTAACTAAATAAAAACGCTTAAGTCCGCCGCGTTGTTGGGATGAGCGTAATTGGTGCATTGAGCTGCCATGTGTTATGCGAATTTTCTGTTGTTCTGTGGAAAAATCATTACTAAGTTGAATTCTTTATTTAAATTTAATTTATTAAATTAATTAAATTATAAAAATTAACATTAAATTTTGAATTTATTAATCGTAATGTTTAAAAAAACGTAAAATTGCGATTTTTAAAGAAATAATTTTTCATTGCGCTCAAATTTAACAAACATATAAAATCATAAAATTAAGGTTTCTGCGAAAAAATCATTACAATCGGATAAAGCATGTAGGTGTTATAAGTCAAAGAATTGTTTAAAACAAAAAAACCCGTAAAATTCGATTTTATGATAAATATTATTTCAATTGCTCTCAAATTTCACAAGAATATCTAAATTCATAAAATAAGGTTCTATGCAAAGATAAAAATCGATAAAGCACTTTAGGTGTTATAAGTCAAAGAAATGTTTAAAAATCAAAAAAATCGTAAAATTGCGATTTCATGAGAAATAATTTTCCGATTGCGCTCAAAAACGTGGCAGTTCTAAGTTCAGAGATTTCGAAGGCCTCCATAAAATTTCATCTCAATCGGAGTATCGGTTTAGCCGGAATCGTGTGGACAAACAGACAAAAATACAAAAAAAAAAAAAAAAAAACATTCCGGATTTTTTTCTCCAGTGTAGTAGAATGGAATCTTCGCTTCGCTCGCTACGCTCGCTACGCTCATCCAAAAAAGGGTTTTGATTACCTAATATTACTGTGTACCGGAAATAAAACAACATAGTCATACAAACATAAATGGGAGTTAAAAATGTTTCAAGAAAAAGATTAAATCAAGAAACCCGAACGTCAATTACCAACAAAAATATAATATTATGATTATAATAACAAGAATAATTTACATATTACTTTTATGGAAATCAATCCAAAAATTATAAAAAAAAAAATCCGCTGAAATGGATTTTTAATTTCTGGTGTTTCCTACGGGGGGGGGGGGGTCCCGATTAATGAAATTGAGAAATTACATATTAATATTTTCTTAACAGATTTGAATTGGAAAATTCAAACGGAAAATTCAAACTAGCGGACAATTTTCATGTTTCGTTACACGAACTTTCCCGTGTGTAGCTGAGCCTAGCTATCGTCTCTCCTATACACATGTACCCACGTGTGTCCCAGCATAAACGTTCATTACTCGATATCCAGACCCTGATGCACTCTGAATTAAACCAAGCATGCGCCCTCAATTTGCATAAACCCGCCCCTTTTAGGGCCCTTTTCATCCCAAGGGGGCGTAAACGACTCAACCCTTTCCACCCTTCAACGGGTAAATACTAACATTTGTATAGCAATGAATTATTGCTAACCTACCCTTAAAGACATTAATCCTATAACCCGGTTAGTAACGATAAGGGTTCAACTATTATAGCAGGCATTACATACTTAATACAGTTTAGCAAGGGCTAACACACAGATTAAATAAATCGAGTGTCCGCAAAAAGATTAATAAATAAATGAAATTACAGTTCACCCCTATCGTAATCTAGGTTTACCCACCCGATATAAGTGTAATGCGATTATGCTTCACCTCGGAGACGGTGCTAGGGTGTAACTGCGTCGACTGACTCGTTTAGTAATGGATACTTGAGCTTTCTCACGCGGGAGTTAATGGAAGTGAATCATTGAAGTTATTGTACGTGTTCTGAGAGATTTGATATGATTAGAAATTTAGAATATAAATACTCAAATAAGTATCATAACAGCAGAGTTTCTAACTACAATGCCTTCTTTCGTCTCAATGAACATTGGACTCGATGAGAATGAAATGGCAGGAAAATAATGTCCTGAATAATTATTTACATTGCGTGTTTACCTAATTCGATATAAAATGTATTAAAAAGATAACTTAAATATGAGATAAATTTAAATGGATATAGAAACAAATCTAATTAAATTAGACTTATAAAACACGTGTCCAGACAATTTAGTACGCCCATGAACGCAAGGGTGGAGGAATTGGAAGAAGTGGCGACACGGATTACTGAAATAATTTAAAGTTTAATAATAGATAATAACAACGTTGACATGTAGTCAAGGTGCAGGGAAAAGTAAACATAGTATACATTTAATCGATAAGTGTGAATGATATTTTTGCCAACATTTTTTAAAGTGTTGGTATATTTAAGTTTATAGAAACTTTATAATAATGTCAAGTGCAAAATAACGTAGTGTAAGCCGTTTGTCACGAATTTTTCATATTTTTCTGATTCGTGAATATTAAATTTAGGCCTATAATACCCACACGAAAAAATGTGTATACCTCGACTCTAGCTTAAATATTGTAATTTTGAACATCTCATAATACATTGTGAGTAGCCTACACTATAACAATGTATAATAATTTACCGGGATTTTGTTAATAATAGTTTTTGGGGTATTTTTTGTAAAAAAAACAGTTAATTTACACACACTAGAAGGATTTAAATCAGTCAATTCACACGGCGGTTTGTATTAATAGAGCTTAGTATGACTATAATGAGGAATTAAACTATTTAACAGATTATTATAATATTTTCATACAAATCATTGGACATTTCACAATCAAAACAACATTTTATTAAACATAAAAAAGTAATATTTGTGTCCAGCAATAGCATCACTAGAGATCAATACTTCTTTTTCATTCGCCAACATGTCACTTTATTGTTGTCTTGTTTGTTGTATTTTTTTAAAATTGTTATGTAGATATAATGACGTGACTGTTAATAAAATATGTTATAGCTGTGAAATGTCCAATGTTTTGTATTTAAATATTGTGAATGACTATATAGCTAAGTTAACTTTGAAGAAAACAATACATCTAAACCAATTTCAGCAGCTCTTTGAAGGTTAAAACTTTTAAAGTCGGGTTCTGTGAAATACAGCAACGCCTGTATCCCTATACATTCCCACGGTTGTAATGTTACTCATGACCTTCAAATTCGTTTCAAATCATGACGTAATATTTTTAGGAAAATTGAGGAGGAGTACATTGAAAATGGTGGTTATTTACTAATGAGTTCTTCTCCTTCAGAAATAATAATTTATTTACGAGAAAGGAATATTCTCCAATCCGATTTGGTTCTTCTGTAGTCTCAAAAATCATTAAAGACGTCACCGATCCTGGCAAGAACACGCACAACTCAGACAGACTCCCTGTGGCCATACGAGAGTTTCAGATGCAGAATCAAGATTCAGATTCAATCTATTCATTCGATCGATACATGGTAACAGATAAAACCCCTCTTGGAAGAGAGAAATGAATTATCTTTAGTAACTATTATGTTCATGAATATGATTCACATGATAATGATGGAAAATATTTAAATACTAATAAGTAAAAGTGGAATTTGAAAATAAGCGAGTTACTAATGTCAATGATATTTGATAGATATATTATTTTACGATACTATATCTGGACAAGAGAATTGTTCGATGAAGTTATTTACAATTGATGCAAGATAATGGTACAGATAAAAGTATGAGACTAATGACATGGAGGCATAATTATAACTAAAAAATAGTGACCATATGTTACAATCTCAGTTGACTTTGAAACAGGACTTTGAAACAGGTCACAATGAACAGAGTCACACCGACTGTCATGGACGACTGGTGGACAAAATTACATTAGCGCCATCAAACACAATGTTAAAAAAAGGGTGAATTTTATTGAAGATTCATCAAAGCTGCATAACGTTTAGCAGCTCAAACCAATCGAATATATATTCTGATGCCTGTTATTAACGTTTTAACAAGGAAACAATTGAAATTGAAGCTGTTGATTTTCAAAGACAATTAAACGCCGAGACCTTGTATAAAAGCAGGAATAAGGGCTAAGTCAGTTGGTCACTTTCGACGCTTTAGTAGTAGACCTATACCGTTTAGTGGCTAACAAAAAGAATTTGAATATTTCTGGAAGAACCTCAACTATCCCTATTCGATATATCGACATTTCGCGTCGTACAAACTTGTTAATCAATGTAGGCCTAGGCGATGAGAAATACGTGATTTCTTCCTATCCACCTATCGTAGCCAAATTAAAATTGCATTCTTTGCCCACCAGTGGCCCAAGTTATAGTAGACACTGCGCTGCCCCCCTGGATTTTTACTG
The DNA here is from genome assembly GCA_024449915.1 of Sweltsa coloradensis. Taxonomy (NCBI): domain Eukaryota; kingdom Metazoa; phylum Arthropoda; class Insecta; order Plecoptera; family Chloroperlidae; genus Sweltsa; species Sweltsa coloradensis. Next base: position 40,213 of record JAMZAV010000620.1, read on the forward strand.
GTTGGTTGGATATTACTTTACGTCTCATATTAATGCACTTTACTTTGGCTATTCGAGACGATGAGTGGTGATAGATGAGGGTGAAGTATGAACAGAAGGGAGGAGGGGAAACCCTGTACCAGCACGTAGCTTACTCCTTTCGAAAAGTACCAAGGGGACCTACGGCTTAACGTCCCATCCGAAAGGACGGTGGAACCTTGCCCGGACTGCCGAGCAGACGTCGAGAAGAACGAAACCGTTACACTAGCTATCGAACTCTTCATCTGCTCTGACAGGCGACATACGTGAGTTTCAGGGCAGGGCAGTTACTCACTCTACCTCTGACCATGCCCGAGTTTGCCTATCTTCGGTGTTCTAGTGGGAATTTTCACTGGTAATACGCGGTTTATCGTTTTTTTACGAACCAGAAATTTAATTTTAAATTTATTAAGCGAGCGAAGCGAGCGTTTCCATTTGACTCTGCCGGAAAAAATAGTCACTGGTTTTGTTTTTTTTTTTGTTTGTTTGTTTGTTTGTTGTTTTTTTTGTTTGTATGTCTCGCGATAACGTTCGAACGGAGGCTCGGATCGAGTTGAAATTTTCACCATCCGCAAGCTTTGTTCTCGATTGAATGCCATTAGTTTTGTGGCAAAATCGTTCAAAAAGTTAAAAAGTTACATTAAAGTTAATCGAAAGTTTTTTTTTCAAACTCAACGGCGACAAAATCTGAGATAGCCAAATCATTTAGAATGTCCGTCCGGTCACGAATATGTTAATTTTATTTTGATCCGATAAGTAGTGTAGATGGAAATTACATTATAACAAAAGTAACGTTGCCATGGCAACGAAAAGACGCGCGAAGTTTCTAATGCACTGCCACCTAGAAGTAATCAAAATACTTTAATAAATAAATAAATAAATTTTATTTAGAGTCTGCCCACTCAGTTATATAACTGATTTTCAGTGGGGGACTTTAAATCAAAGCGACCAAGCCAACCCTGTAGGCCCCGACGCAATCGACGAGTGAGCGATAACCAACCAAAGATCGATATTTTTAATAGGAAATATAGCAATCAGTGGTATGGACAGTGCGAACACCCGCGGATCTACGCCAGAATCAACAAGGCCGATTCAGAACAACTCTGAAATTTATTATGTGCTTCGTTGCTAGGACGGCTCCAAAGTCACCGTTTACAAACTCCTAAGACAAGAACTGATGGACTTAAGTCCAAATCAGAAGTTAAAAAACTTCTGACTTTAGCGGGAATCGAACCCTGGACCTTCTGCATTGGAAGCAGATACGCTAACCACAAGACCAACGAGCCACACAAGCAGGAAGCAGTCTATTATTTGTCAACAAAGAGTTTAAATAGTTTTCCCAAGGAGTCAAGGTCCTCTAGATGGCGGTGGATTTTAAAGTAATGATTTAAACACGGGTTTACCCAAATACCTTGGCAATAATAAATAATACTGGAAACGCGAACGTCGTAAATTTTAGAATTTAAAAAAAAATGTGCAATGTGGGTCTAGCTATAGCACGTGCTCGCTTATCAACGCGTCCAACTGAGCGTTTCCTAGTAAAAAATATGTTTGATTGATGTTTGGGATTTTAATGCCTTTTCTCGGTGACATATCCTCGGCTTAGGACCTTTTTTAAGGGCAAATGTAATGTTTGGCTTTTAAATTTCGCAGTTATATAGGATACAAATTCACCTTAAAACGCGTTTTAGGCCACCAATCCTTAAGCAGTCTCAAAAATTACCCGAGCTATTCCGCACCACCTTATAGCACGTATTACTTCTTGCTTTCTGAAAATTGATTCCCAGATTGACTTCAAACAAAGGTTTTAAAAAAATCTTGCCGGTTGCCCCACTTCCCCCCGCCCAAATCCTGGTGGCTGTGCTGTCTATCACTAATCCGGAGTTGGCAACACTTTCTCACTGTTTCTCACTGGACTAAACAAAAGTTAACTTTACAATATATTTTCAAAAATGCTTAAGTACAAAAACTCGACTAGCACAGGTTCGTGAATAGACCTTTCGCAGGATCTCATAAAGCTGTTCAAAAGCTCCTAGGAGCTCTTGCTAACCTACCTCGTTGGCCTCTTAAAAATCAAGTTCTTTCGGCCATCACTCTAGGGCGCATAAAGAAAATAAAGCAGGCAAGGACATCAACATGAAAATGACCATGGTCTACTGAATCTTCTAGCTACCGGAGCGCCGGTCGAGAAAGTTATCTAGAGGACCTTTTCTAAGGCGGTTGTTATAGAAACATCTGCATATTATTTAGATTCATGTTCAAGAGTCAATAAGTGTAAAATAACGTTTGATAAACTTTAGAATACAATATTTATAATGAGGTTACGCAGTGGGGTCTCGTACGAATTAAAGAAGATAAAACCCAGTGAAGATCGCCCTCGACCTACGCCTACTCAGCCAGAACATGAGGTTGAGATGGTCGAGTCTATCAACATTAACAGTCTTCCTCAAGAGGTGCTGATCCACATATTCTCATTCCTGAGTGTGGACTTTCTACACAAGACCGTTCCTAAGGTATGCACGTACTGGGATGAGCTACACTCCGACGTTCACCTTTATAAGACGCTCAAGTTCGAAGGAGACACGAAGCTTCCAGTCACCAAGGTGCTCAAACTCGCGCCGTTGTTGAAGGAACTCTCAGTGGTCAATCTTCAGCCTCGTAAGGTAGTGAAGAGAGTCTTAGTGACGGCTGGAAAACACAACCACAAGATTCGCCACTTAGTCCTGGACAACTACACTCGAGGCATTAACCCGAGTATCATACAGGCGTCTGTAATGAATGATTTAATACAAAACTGTTCCAACTTACAGACATTAAAACTTCGGAGTTACTTCGTGCAGAATAGTGAATTTTACAAAAACCTTACCATTCAGCTCCCCCATCTGTCCGCGTTGCATTTAATAAACGGGGGATGGTTCAGTAACATGGTCTTGCCGCACCTTATTAAGAGTTGCCTCAGTATAGAACAGCTACTGATATACAACTACAGAACGCAAAAGGGACACGTACCGATGGTAGCGAATATCAATGTCGTGGCTTTGTGCGAGCGGTTCTGCAAGACCCTACGCTGCTTGGCCCTGCAACGTGGTAATTGGTCGTTAGAAGCTTTTCTCGCGCTGCAGAAGTGTGACCGCTTGGAACAATTATCCATCATCGACCCAAAAACCATGAATTCTTTGGCATTAGTACTCACGCTTGCTTCCATGTCCAATCTACGTGCGCTGGCATTCTGTAGCTGTTCGATACCGGAGAATAGTTTGATCCAGTTGATTGAAACTTCCGCTTGGCCGAATCTTCAGTCTCTCAAAATATCTTGGTGCAACGCCACTAACGACGTAGCCGTGGCAATCGGCGCGCACCTCAGTAACCTGCGAGTTATCGAGATGAGTGAACGAGGGAGGATCAAGAACCAGAAAGGTGTGTCCCGCTTGGGGGTAGAGAGCGTAATTAAGGGATGCGCGGAACTACGAGAGATGTGTCTCTGCTTTATGGGCAAGTCTGTTCAAAGGGCCATTCTGCTCATCCCTGAGTATCTGCCTCGCCTGAGGAAACTGACGATCATCCACGACCAGGATAATGACTTGGAGTGGGAAACTGTTACACAAATACAGCAACAAATGCCAGAGCTGAAGACAACATACGTCAATGTGAACACCGACAGTTCTTACTTTTCTATGTAAAATCATGTACTTTACTTTTCGTAATGCTTCTTGTTTATTATGTAGTGATTCGTCCTTTATCGGAAAATTTGCATCATAAAATTATATGAGTATTTTATGGAAACTTCGAACAATTTCAACATTCAACCCTCACGTGCCACAATTTAAAAAAAAAAGTTAAGCAAGGTCTTTCGTATTGAATGTTTTTTAAATTAGATCAATAAATCTTACTGACAATGAAGTGTAGGCCCTTATGCTGCATTCAAGTTTCGCTGTACTCAATGGTATTTATTTTAATGGTATTTTATTAAAAATATTATTATATTAAAGATTTGCGTAGTGATATCGCATCCGGATTTAAGAAGGTTAAATCATTAGAAGTTTGGAATAGCAAGCCTATACTAGACCAGGAGCTAATTCCTGTAGGACCTCTAGAAACGAAATCAAATCTGACTTGACCACGTGTTAGTATGCACCTTGTGAAACCGCCCCATGGTAGTATGTTACTTCGATTTGTGGTACCGTAGAGACGTTTTTTTAGTGTTCATTTTGTTTTTGGATGTGCGATCATTGAAACGCTCATACGTGGTCAAGTCAGATTTGAGATGTTAGATGGGTTGTGCGAAAGAAATCTCCATGTTCTGGCTCCTGGTCTACTAGACCTAGAGATCCAAAACAACAGCCATCTGTACCATTCATAGTTTCCCCCTTCATGTTTTCTCATTTCTGAGTTTGGGTTATCTACGTCAGAAGTGTACCTACTGTATAAGGTAAATATAAGTATTGGGATGTTGTACATCCAAAGGTATTCAGTAATAATAGACAGTTGAAACTCGGTGCTAAAACGGGACAGTCTCGATGCGAAAAAATCCGTAATATTTCAAAAGTAGGTTTGAAAATACATAATAGCTCTCGGTGTATATCTTGTATCTCTGTACATCTGAATAATAATAATAATAATAATAATAATAATAATAATAATAATAATAATAATAATAATAATAATAATAATAATAATAATAATAATAATAATAATAATAATATAGAATATATTTTCATTCATGCAGATTTATTAAATTGTATTTAGGTGTTATGTATCATTCCAATACATTGCTACAGAAGGCTCTATCGTTATCGATTTAAGCGAATTGGCTGTAGGTTTTTAGTAAAATTACATTTTAAAATAGGTTTGGCCTATGGGTTAAAGAGTAGGCCAGCAAGTAGTGGTAATCTTATGTATCCTATAGAGTTGCTAACTATTTCTTAGAATAGTTGCAGAGCTGTAATTAAACGAGTGAGCGCAGCGAACGGAGTGATCTCCATTCAACTCAAACGGCGCTTATTCTGTTAGTCTGCGTGTGTGTGTATGTGTACGTTGAAAATCAGCCGAATCGCAGAACAGATTGCGCTGAAATTTTAAACAGACATTCGGTACGAGTTTACTGAGAACTGCTAATAAAATCAGTCAGATCCATTGCGATTTAAACCTACAAGAAATAATAAATTGAAAAATAGGCTTCCAATGTTTAGAAATTATTTTAACGACAATGGTTTAGATTTTGAAAAGATATTTTTTGTTTGTTATTTGCCTGGCCGTGAAATGCCGTGCCCATGCAAGGTCTATCAAATATTGCACGTCAAGGTACCCCCAAATTCCGTTCGTAGATTGAGTAAACCTTGCAATATTTTCACGTATTTCGTACTGGCTATGTTTACCATAGTAGGCCCTATTGCCACAGATGATGGACTACACTGCGTTATATGCATTTCAAAACATGTTTAATAATTTTTTTAAATACAGTCCAGAAATTACAAAATCTTTCCCGACCAGGGGATTGAACCCACGTCTCCCACATTTCGGCTATAAGGGCGCTTTAGCCAACTAGACTAGGGAAACGCCAAAGTCGTTGTTAGACGAGTGAGCGAGTCATGTGTTGAGTACCCGGGAATATTTGCATTTAAGTTTGATAATTATATTCGTATAAATAAAGGGGTATTTAAGTTTAGGCCATAGTTTAGGCCATAATGCTCCACTGTAGCCTATGATAGGCTAGGGAGGCCTAAGATAGATAGATAGATAAAGGTCTTTATTGTAAGGCGGGATTAAGGCTAGTGAAGCCTTATCTTCCATCCAACCTAATACTACTAATAATAATAATACAAATGATAATGATAATGAAGGCCTAATGAAAATTATAGATAATTTGAACACAAAGTAATTGGCCTGATGAAAATTACACATAATTAACTGAAAAAATCATAAACATTTGAAATTATGATAAACAATTTACACAATTTTATTTAGCTATCAGAAAAGGAATGTTACCGGGTAATCAACACATGGCTCACTCACTCGTCCAACAACGACTTTGGCGTTTCCCTAGTGTTAAAAATAAAACAGGTTGTGCGGTGAATTTTATCAACTAGTACTTGGATATTTTTTTTAAGTAAAAGAGTAGGCCAATGAATTTTTTTTAGTCCCACTGTGTTCAGCAATTCCCCATACCCTATTATCTGGTACAATGTATATCTAATGCTATCCTGATTAAGCCCCTAGAATGTCTAATATTAGCCACTTTGGCGGGACTAAAATGGGACACAATTATATATTTTTTAAATTAGATTCAGTAAAAAAAGCTATCAAAATTTCGTAAGATATGTAACAGAAAAGTCTTGATAGATGCTTAAACTAGATTGTGAAAGTCAGTGTTGAAAATTGTATCAGCCACTCAGGAAAAGACATGAACATTACAGGCAGTAATATATCTCCTCGTGCGGGCTCTGTTGCTGTTCTACTCGCACTGTTCGACAGGAATGACGCGATGAGAATCTTAAAGGTTTTTCAAAATTCGCGTCTTAAACTTAAAAGGGATATTACCCCGAAAATATATTTTTCGTGATCTACAGCATAATGCTACACTAAAATGACATTTTAAACAATTATATCTTGTAACTGTGATTTTATACGATTTTTTTATTTTTTAAATCCTAAAATTGGCGAAATTGGCGTTTTGGAGAATTTCTTAAATTGGTTTTAACTTGCTAATTTTTTGTTCCACATAGATACTAGAGCATCGTACCAAATCTAAAATAGCTCTTTATAACATCGTGTCTTTAAACTGTGCACAAATTCATCATTTTGACCGAACCACCTTGGACAAATTACAAATCAAAATAAATCGTATGTGCAGAAAAGGCTGCCGAGTATAAGTCAATAATGAGCAATATTTTTTTGGATCTAAACAGCACAAAGATCGTCCCCGTGTTATTTCTTAGGAGATTTTTGCCGATTAAAATTACCAAGTTCGACAATGTTTTCGGGTCATGGGGACTTAATCATTTTGTTGTTACTTTCTCAATTCATAACTAGGTAGTTCGCTTGCATGAAATATTTTTTTTAGTTAAGCGGACCCTTTTAAGCAAGTCCGGTCCCACTGTATACCTATAACTACATAAAGACGTAAATGTTATACTCAAAGATAAGCGATCTCACTACAATTCCAATCCGGAAAAGTTATGCCCCTTTAGACGGACCAATTTTTTCATCAAACTTATTTCATTCAAAGACAAAAGAGAATCTAATTATTGAATAGGTATAAAGTTAAATCAAACAACACCTTCTTTCAATTGATAGTCCTTGAATTCAAGATATTGGATGTAAAATTTGACCGTGGGCACATTGGGGCACAAGTCTAATTTTTTTTAAATGATAAAAATACATTAACAGAATAATTATTATCGCGTTATATATTGCAAGTTATCAGTAAGAAAGAAGTGAACTCATAATTGTATTTAATTCGTTGGTTTGGCCAAAGTTCTAAATCAAATCATCTACGTTCTTAGTAAATTCAACTTTTTTCTTGTGTTTGGTGTAGTGTTGTGGATTCAAACGCCTACAACTTATTGAGTTTAATTGGATGAGCGTAGCGAGCGTAGCGAGCGAAGCGAAGATTCCATTTTACTACACTGGAGAAAAAAATCCGGAATGTTTTTTTTTTTTTTTTTTTTTTTTTCTTTCTTTCTTTCTGTATTTTTGTCTGTCTGTTAACACGATTCCGGCTGAACCGATACTCCGATTGCAATGAAATTTTATGGAGGCCTTCGAAATCTCTGAACTAAGACTGCCACGTTTTTGAGCGCAATCGAAAAATTATTTCTCATGAAAATCGCAATTTTACGATTTTTTTTCGATTTTTAAAAAAATTCTTCGACTTATAACACCTACATGCTTTATCCGATTGTAATGATTTTTTCACAGAACCTTAATTTTATGAATTGATATATTCGTGTGAAATTTGAGCGTAATCAAAAATTATTTCTCACGAAAATTTCAATATAACGATTTTTTCCTTTTTTTAAATTACGATTAATTAAAAAAAAAGTTAATTTTTTATTTAATTTGATTTAATTTAAAAAAAATTCAACAAAGTTCTGATTTTTTCACAGAACAACAGAAAATCCGCAAAACACATGGCAGCTCAATTCACCAATTACGCTCATCCAACAACGCGGCGGGACTTAAGCGTTTTCCTAGTAATATATTATCTGTATGATTTTGATTCTCTTTTCACCGTGTTCAATTAATTTGAGGAAAGCATTGAACCGTATAGTGTGGCCACATGTTTTGCACATTTGCCTTAATCGAGTCTCAATTCTCAATGTAGTGAACCATAATAATTCTTCTCTAAAAGTGTTTACAGCAGTTGTTGTCCATAGATTGTCCAGATTAGTTGAAATTCAGTTCATTGGTTAAATTTTGTAGCTATATTGAATCACTCAATCAATTGTGCAATAATTCATTAATTAAATTATTAGCATACAACCTCTGCTGATATGTTGGATTTCATCAACTAAAGCACGTTATCACATTAAATAGCAATGGAAGAAAATCAGGTATTGCGATTTATGTTGTAACATCAACACAAATACATTTCAAAATACAGCTTTTTAATTTACATATTTATTTTTCGATTCGTAGCTCGCAAACAAGTGTCGTATTAAACAGTTCTCTAATCTATAATATACAACCGAATTCGTTATCTGTTTAAATAAAATTGTGTTGTCGTTATACAGATACACCGAAGCATTATCTGTTTTACACGAATCAACATTTTAAGTGAACACACGTTGTACTAACTAAGAAGTAGGCTTGTACTAACAAGCCATATTAATAATATTAGGATTGAATCACACAAAAGTAAAACACTATCAAAGGATATGAAATTGTGTTGGATCTTTATTCATCTCACACTATATTTTTGCCCAGTTATAAGTAACCCAAATCCCATCATATCTATCTAGGCCTATTTGGTATCAATGATTCCGTTCACGACGTCATCATTCACTTCAGATTCCCATTCACGTCTATTTTTTGTATCCTAACCAGTAGAAATCGTATAATTTATCTAATTCGTCTGGAGCTAAACGCATCGCGCTAGATATTTCCTCGGCAGCTAACCGCAATAATTGAATTATTTCATCGCGCTTGACAAAACCGCGCACAGGATTGATTTCTATGGTTTAGCCGTGGCGGGCCTAGAGATGTGTCTTAACCTTGTGGTGAAAACCAATCATATCGGAATGACTTGCGTAGGAGTTTATACCTCGTGCTGTGGGAGAAGTGGTCGAGATTAGGAGGTTTAGGGCCTACAACAACTGGGCATATCAACTGTAAGGCAGGAGTATTCGTGCCATAAACAAATCATGCATAAATGTCTTCAATTTTTAATATATTTTAAAAGTTTAGGCTTAGTTATTATGTTAGTTTTTTTTTTTTTTTTACTTTCGAATGCATATGAAAACGGAATAGTTCACACGGACTCACAGTTCACACTAAAAGTAAACATGTGAATTTATTTGAGCATTGGTTTCAATAACTTTATCGTAAGTTAACTCGTACAAGATAATTTTTGTCGATTTTTTGATATTTTATGTTCGTTTATTTTTATGGATGAGTTATGTAAAACAGCAACATGCAGTAAAGAACGTATGTGGCTCGTTAATTTGGGTTGTGTCCCGAACATCTTTGGCTCCAATCCCGCTTCAGAGATATTTGTTTTTAGTTTATTCGCATTTTAAGGATATAAACGGTTTACTTTTGAGCCGTCTTAGGAATTATCCATGAAGTTGTTCCGAACTCTGTCGTTGACGATGTTGACGTCGCCATAGGGTAATGAAATCATTTCCTCAACCGAGCGGCTGTGAATACAAATTTATTTAGTGTCAAACTGAGCTATAAAATAATGTAATCGCATTAAATAATGTAGGACCCTAGCTAAAGGTGAATAATTTGCAAGTCACGAAGACAGCTGTGGAGGCTGCTAAGGCTGCGTAATAAATAATTAAAACCTCAAGACTCTTAGACCGGGATAATATCAGTAAAAACACAAACAGAAACACCAAAATACTTTCCAGAAGTGCATAAATTTTCGGAAGCTCCGCTTCGTCTGAGGAAGGCAGCAGAGCTTCCGAAAATTTACACACTTTTGGTGTTTTTTATTTCTGGCCGTGGTTATTGTTCGTGTGTTTGTGTTTTTATTGCTTAACACGAGCATGGGAAGTGACTCTAATCTCCACACACTCCCATGGTTTCCGAGGTGATTGAATATGAAGCCGGCAATAAAGTTAATGCCAGGGTATGACTCAGATCATATTCGAGATCACCACAAGACCGGGAGCCCTGGTGGACCGCAGCCTCCGCTCTTGTGCACGGCGACGCCGGGAGGCAATCAGAAGTCATCATCGCGAGGTGGTCGTTGTGGCTGACCAGGAGGGTACGATGCAATCAATGTGGAGTCGAGCACGTGTGTGTAGAGAGCGTTCATTGATGGAGAGCACGATTCTACTGGTTAGATTCCCATTCAATACTCTTCTGATTCAGGAATATGGATAGGCCTATACCCACAGAGATAGATCAAGCACTATACTGACACCTTAAGTACCAGAAGAGCGTCGGTTCGATACCTGCTACTGACAATACCGACAAAGGGGGGGAGAGTGAGAGAGAGAGAGAGAGAGAGAGAGAGAGAGAGAGAGAGAGAGAGAGAACTCTTCGGCAGGTCTCGAGCTCGAACTCCGCCACCAGCAATCCCGAATAAAATCAACAGAGATAGCTCATGGATAACGGGCGAAACTCTGATTCAGGAGGTTGCAGGTTCGAATGCCACAAGCAGTAATCCTGACAGAAATGTTTGTTTCCAATGTTTTCACAGTCGTTGAGGTGAAGGCTGGTTGGGAATGAGTCCTCTTAAATCTCAAGTCACTTGAATAGTGCGTTACACTCATAACATGAAAAACTTATGAGTAGGTAGGCCTACCCTATACACAGCAGATATCCTCCACTCGAGAAAGTTTACAAAATGTTTTCCTCGGCCAAAAGGAGAATATTGAAATTGAGTCTTACAATTAATAAAACTATTGTTAACTGGTAATAGGCTCCAGATGCGTTCCTATTTACTTCCGATATAAAAATGGATTTGATTATCAAACCACCTTGAAAGCTTCTCTCGTCGAGAATATATTTATGTTTACGCAGTTATTTTGGCTTTGGCTATATAGGCCTACATCCCCGGACATAATGGGCCGGCAGTTAGTCGGTTCCCTCACGGCTTCGGACTCTAACCCCTTCAGGTTCGATCCAAGCTAACCAGCCATGTAATCTGCCATGACAAACACCCTTGAAGCAAGCAGCCCAAGCTGTGAGCCACGCTACCGACGCCATTCAAACCCATGGGCGTCGCGAATTACCAGGGTAACCACACTCGGGAATTGAAGAAGACATTGTCCTAAACCTGTTCCAAAAGGCAAAGATTTATTTTCTCAATGCAACATTACTATTGGCGTACGTATGTAAGTGTACTTGTTATTTATATTCACTTCAAGTATAATACACACAACAGAGTAACGTCGGTAACGTCAATGGGCAATGGTGGTTGCTATTATACCAACCATATTGTGATAAACAAACAGGATTTACTAGTTCCAGAGGTTACTTGCTTGATTCCTGACACCTAGAATCCAAATCTGACTTTGTGATGTTTGTGGAAATGACTTCAAGTTATGAATTCATTGAATATGCTTAGTCGGAGTTTATAGCAACTAGTGAGCGAAGCGTAGACATCAATTTGATTACCGTACACATTTTTATGTGTGTTTTTTGTGTTCGTCAACAAATGTTTCATATTTTCAATAAATGATTGCGAATCGGAGCTCAATCAAAGGCACGCGAAAATCACGTTCAATATTTCAAAAACGCTTATCCATCAACGCGACTGTAAAGACCGCGGACCGCTCGTATCTATTTATTTACATACGTATTAGATAACACAGTATCCGACAACAAAGATGGATCAAATAAAAATTAAGAAAAAGCAAAGCGGTTTATTAAATAAGTAAAATGTGTATCTACTAAAATGCATTCAAAAGTTGATAGCATATGTTTATAAAAATATAATATAAATGGAAGTTTTTAAGTGTATCTGTAAGGGGGAGAACAAACTCCAACGAATGTTCTAAAGCAGAAGTGCCACTTTAAAACAAAAATACAAACTTTAAGACCATATGCAAATTAAAAACTATGACCTTTGAACCACGCCCTAAATGAGAGAGATTCACAGTCACACAAACTCCAAACACATCCCCCAGCCAGAATGCAAAGACGTCGGACTAACGACCCGTCCAAGTGCATTGGCTGCAAGTCCACCGCTTTGTTTATGTTGGTGCGCGGGTCATTGCTATTCCGCTACATCACAAGGGCGGTGTGAAACGAGCACTTCGAACAGGCGACACACACAACCAGTGGAGCGGGCTGGACTAAATTGCTCCTCTATAACTTCGAGCGAAACTGCTGACCGAGCCAAGAAAAACATTTCAGATTGCTCTGTGTCGTGGCGGGGGGGGGGGCTCAGTTCGCTCGCTGTAGGGGTGGGGGGGCGCCGCATGGAGATCACTGTTGGGCCCTTTGACGAAGACATTTTTAATTTCTCGTGGGCAACCTACCCAGGGTGCAATGCATGCTCCGCTTCAGGTCTATAACTATATATGTATTTTGGATTTGGGAGAATGAAGGGACATATTTGTACTAACGACTGAAGAACTCGGGAAAACTTTCAGTCAGGATTGCAGGTGACGGGGTTCGAAGCCGTGAGCTCCCGAATCAGAGTATCGTGCTTTACACTGAAGCACCACTGTTGGTTTGACGAAGAAGTTATGATTAAAGGTGCGTGTAGCATTTTCAAGTGTAATTTTACAACGTTTTGCAGCATCTATTTTCTGTCTAATTTCAAAACCTTGTCTATGAACTTTTTCAGGTTTTTTAAATTGAAATTTGGTCATCAAGGTTGAATTAATATCAACTTAATTAAGATGCTTATTAACAAATTATAGATACTATGTAAAATAAAATAAAATGAAATAGGTCTTGGAAACCGTAATTTTAAATAAAAATATTTCGCTTTGTAGCATCTATTCACAAAACGCTATTTTCACGTATCTCTAGTAATGATAAATTATTCAGCGCGTACCTTATATTCCAATATCTTTGATTGATTGTATATTTTATTTGGCTATTAAAACTTTCTTGTAAAGGAGAAATAGTTACATAACCACAGAACAAGCACTAATACAAAATATCCAAAATAGTGATCGAAGTAAAGCTTTTTCATATATACAATGTTTTATACAGCATTCGAGGCTCATTTTGGTGGAGGTGCCGGGTCAATAGAAATTTCCCTTTTGGTGAGTCTATCCCCGCCTCCTGATCCCCAGGGTCACCAAACCATTCCGGGTCACCCTTGTTGAAAGGCAACGTCTACAAAATAAACGCACCTCAGTCGGAGGACAGGTTCGGTTTTTATCGTTTGTCGTCATACTCGTGCATACAACGCATAGACAGACGGAGGGCAGTCAAATGATGCACATAGGGGAGCTTCGCTCTTTAATCTAAAAAATTAAAATAAAGTCGTTTGTAGGTGTAAATTTGAATAAGTTATACACAAACCACCTATTATTAACCTAGAATCAACAAGCAATGTAGGCCTATCTATAAATATTAATCAAAAATGTAACGGAATTTAAATTATAGTTTAGACTTGGAAAGTTAAGAACCACCAGAAAGTTGCTCTAAATCGAAGCATATTTCAATCAAGATTATTGAACCGATTAAAACCCTTTATTCGCTATAAACTAAATGTATTCACTTATTCACAGCTTGATGAAAAAATAACACGTGGTATTGGGTATTGGTATATTGGTATCCATTTAATCAGCTTGAAAACAATAATTCCTTGTGCTATGGATACGATGCTAAATCAAATGTAAAACGGAACAATTCGTGCGTTTTTAACCAATCCCATGAGTTCCAATGCCAGTTGCGAATTCGTTTTACTCAACGTTTCGTGTAGCACTAAAGCAGTCGGTAACAGCGTTGTTTCACTTCCATGTCATTGTTAATGAACACAAATTACATTCGAATTATGTTTCACATTTATTTCAAATACAATCAAATTAATCCTAACAATCTATCATTTGCTTAAAAATAATAAAAACTTTTTTTAAATATATATGTAATTTTATTTAATTAGCGTAACAAACAGAAGTGGTGATAGGTGAAAGTGACATTCTCAGTTTACTTCGAAATGTTCATGAAACAATTAGCATAACTAGTGGTTTAATGGATGAATCATGTGTATTTCAACAGTTGCTTCGTATTTTCAGGGACCACTTGTATAGCTATTAAGTTGTATTTAAGTTTATCACTAAAATTTAATTTAAAAATTATTTAATTTATTGTAAATTTGTATGTTATTTTGTTTATTTTGTAAACAGCGTTTCTACCAAGACCACAATACACGTTAAATTACAATCCAACATTGTTTATGTTCATGTATTATTATGCATTAAAATTTGATGATGTACCTTTTGTCTCCACTCTAAGAGCATGAAGTGTAGAATTCTGTAGTTTAAACCGCGTTTAAACCGCGCTAACTTCGAGCAGACTCTACGTAATGACAACCGTGCTTACTGTGAACAGCATCTACATCTCTGCGGCTCAAAGTGTTGCAACTTCGCATCCTCTTTGTTGTTCCCAGCAGGGCGTCCATGGTTCATGCCAAGAAGACAAGACTCCGAGAAGTCGGTGTACGCGCAAATAAAATACACCGCACATGTAAGAATAGGTCAATAGGATGCATGCGGGTCGCTAGTCAGAATGGTGGGTTTATTCATGTTTCTAGTATAGGTCGCGGGATCGAGACCCGGATAGTCACTAATTTCAAGGTTCAAATCAGTGGCGTTGTTCGGGGGTCGCCCCCTCTTAATATCAGTGTCGTATTTCGGGGTACACCCCCCAATCATCATCACAACTTCTCAATAGTTTGTTCATATTCTAATTATACTGCATCCACCATTGTTCCGTATGTGAAGTCATAGTGTTACAAAATCACATTATTAAATTTGAAACTTTAAAAATACATTTTTATTTTGATGATACGAAAATCTATAATTTTGGTAAACTATACATTATTTCTTACAGTTTGCAAACATTCCTTATTTAGCTCATAAAATATTCTACTGAACAACAATACTACTTAATTTTTAGAACTGTCATCCATGGCACAAAATTCCAAGACATTAATATTTCATTCAACTTACTTTCTTCGATTGTTTTGTTTTAAACGTGATTGGAAAATAAATTCACCAGCTCAATAGATCCTCTATGTATGTCGGGTTTAACCTAAAAGAACCACTCCCTCCTCTCTTCTGCGTAAACCATTGCAAACTTGAAAGTTCAACCGAATCTCGGTATACAAAACAAAGAACAAAATCAGGTACAGATAAATTTACTGCCAAAACACGTTCCACGTTTAAACCTGTCATTTCATTATCTTAAAAACAATCTCTGCCTAAACAATTGGCACATTAAAAATTCTCCACAAACATAACCAATAGATCACGGATCATTTGATGAACGAGATAATATACCAAGTATTGTCCACTAACAATCGATTGTACTTCTTATCTTACGTTCGTAATGGTCGTTTTGTTCTAGTCTTTGGCTTTGTATAAATAATTTTCAAGGAAACTTGCATTACAGCATTGCCACCTGATTAATCTAATGTAATTCTTTATTGCATCGCAAAACTAAAGTGGGTCATCATGACGTCAGACGTATTGTTGTTTCCAATGCAGTAACGTCACATTCATTGATCGGATTACGGTAGCAAGAATACGGATCTTATTGACACCTTTATTGAAAATGCAGTATAATATGCAGAAGGTTGCAGCTTACAGCAAACAACAAGCGCAGTTGCGGAGGTACCGTTAATAGGGAGCAAAGCTTTAGTAAAAAAATAATCGAAAAAGTAAAGGCCCATTTCTCCTTTGAGGTGGGGCGGGGGTACGAGGGATTAGGAGATCAGGAAGACCGAAACAATCGTTTTAAGAAAATTGTTATCTACCACCCCAATCTCCACCTGACCTTTCAGGGTCACTAAAACTGTTCAGTATCAGCCTTGTTGAAGGGCAAGTCAACAAAAACTCGTGTCAATCGGTGGTCGTGTTCGGTTTTCATCGTGAGACGTGCACAGACAAATGGACAAGGATGTGCATATATAGGGGAGCTTCGCTCCCTAAATGTGATAATTTTTTTATGTTTGATATTTTCACCAGGCCACTTATTATATTACTCTCTATTCTAAGGACAGAGAATGCAGTATTGCGTATGTATAGCAATATATAGCGTTAATTCGAGATGTCACCGGATCGTACAAAAGTCTTCTCTATGGGAGCGGGTCAAGCCTTGCCTAATACCCGGCACCTCCACCAACAACGAGAATTATCCGGTGGAAATAAATGTATTATTTTATTATTGTCAACAAACACGGACACGGGATTAACCGAAATAGGAGTGAAGCTACGAAATCAACAGATTGTCGAAGAGTAAAATTTATATTATGTCCACCAGCATTCACGTTTCCTAGGTGGAAGTGCCGGGTTGGTAAAAATATTTTCGGCATATTCGATCTCAATTCTCAAGTCTCAACTATCATAGCGAGGTAACATTCTTTGTCTAGGACTAAGTTACGTCACCTGAATCGATTTGACCTTGAGCTTATTTTTTTACAAACGTTTCAATAAATTACAAACAAATATTACTTCTCATTATTATATCATAAACAATAGAATCATGGGATTCATGGCGAATTCTTGTCTTACCTATGACGAGATTCCGTTGAGTCTAGGGTCACAGGGGCCTCCATTAACTGTCTGCCGAGCAGTGAAGAGTGAAGACAACGCGAACCTCCTGAAATCAAAACACCTCGTGTTATCACAGCGATCAGGGGTGTAGACCCAGGGCGGGGCGGACAGCGCCCAGGATCATCGAGCCAGGGCGCCGCCTAAACTGTAGACGGGCAGGCGGGGATTATCGAGATGCACTCGGGATGACTTGGAGGTTTCGATTTTAAATTTAAGAATCGGTTCATTTTGTTTTCAAATCAACAAAAAAAGTTGTAGGATCAGATTAGGATTCGTTTTTTACGAGACAAAAAAAATACGCCGAATATATAACATGTAAACGTTAAAAAAAACATACGTGTACAAACAATTTTGTTACATATATCTATCTCACCAACCATGCAGTCATCAACAAAAAAATAACGCAGTTAAATAATCACACATTAATGTTTACTGATATTTACTCAAAATACATAATATATTGGCCAATATAATAACAAACAAAAATTAAAAATGTGTTTTGTAAATTGGGGTGAAGTACAGTGTGCAGATCACCCATGTCAGTTGATTGGGTATGAGTATAACTTTGAGAATAATTTACGGGAATCACTCCTTTAAACTGAGAAAAATCTTGGAAATAATCTTCTTCAGTCACGATTTCCGGTGGCTAGTATCAAACCAACAACCTACCGAATTTTAGTCTCGGTTTTAATGCATGAGATCATCCTTATAGGCTCAAATATTAAGGTATTTGAGTTAACAAACTTTTGGCAAACCCCTTATACTCCCATTAGCATGTACGACAAGTAGACTGAACAGAGATGGACAGCTGCTGTCTCAAATGATTTGGCGATTCCTCTAGCAGCGTACATTGACGGCTCTATCTCCATCTCAGCCCATACAGGTGGCACGGAATCGCCATAAAAACGTAATTTGTTTCTTTTAATGTCAACGAAAGACATAGAATACTAAAACACCCTCCCTTGAATGATGATGATGAACACTTTGATACTACTAAGTACCGATATTGGCCAGTATTTTCTTCTTATTATTGGATAATTCCCAAGATAAGCCAGACGGAGACGTGGAGGAACTCTTTTAATATCGCCGCCCGTAGGTAATATTCCTCCTCCGTGCGGTGTACATGCGGGACGTGAAGTGGGTGCGTAGGAGGGTGCGTGTGTCGGCATCCGCGGGCAGGAGGAAGTGCGGAAGGTCGGACATCCAAGGGGGCGACAAGGAAACGGGAGACGCCGAAAAGGGAGACAAAGATTCGGTTTGGAGAAGACGCCAGGTCGTAGATATTAATGTTGTCTTGGGAGAACTAAACAAGCTCATTTGTGGGGGGCGGTGCCCGCTTGCATCGACACATCGCTGTCAATGGCTTACTAACAAGGATTACTAAAATAGTAATATTTCCCAAGTTCTTGGCTCTAGTCCCAGTTGAGGCACTCTAATAACAAGAGTTTAGTATTAGAGGATGTGAAACGATTAATTATTATTACCAATCGATATCCAGTACCTCCAATCTAAAATAATACATTTTTTAAATTTTTCAACGGGTAAGGACTATCGGATTTATTAATAACAGTTATTTCCAATAGCACAAGAAAAGAGAAAAAAAATCGACTAATTTGATAATTAAACGAAAAAAAAAAGTATTTTCAACCTCAAACTATTGATCGATGTCGAATAGTACATAGGCCTGGCTATATCTATCAATAATCTTAAAGCGTTTGACATCCATAGATGGTACAAGACGTATTATATGAGTAAATACTTACTCTAGCAAGCTTTCCAAACGCTTTTTCAGGCGCGTTGTTGGATGAGCGTAATTGGTGCATTGAGCTGCCATGTGTTATGCAGATTTTCTGTTGTTCTGTGAAATAATCATTACTATCGGATAAAGCATGTAGGTGGTATAAGTAGAAGAAATTGTTTAAAAAACGAAAATAGCGTAAAATTGCGATTTTCATGAGAAATAATTTTTCGATTGCGCTCAAATTTCACACGAATATATTAATTCATAAAATTAAGGTTCTGTGAAAAAATCATTACAATCGAATCTGTGATTCTGTGAATAAAGAATGAAATGAAATGAAAATAAAGCATGTAGGTGTTATAAGTCGAAGAAATTTGTAAAAACTCAAAAGTCAAAATCATAAAAGAAAATTGCTTGGACATTAAATTTGGTTCATTACGAGAACTCTAAAAAGTCAATGGCCATGAGCAATTTTGTTATGATTTTGAGTTTAAAATTTTACATTTTAACCACGAAAATGGTTGGCTTGGCGCTCGTCAACAGGCGAAATGATCTTACTTCTTTTCAATGCGAAAATAGGGAGAAAGAATTAAAAGCTTGGCTCTACTTCAAATCTCACATTTGGTGGGGGATATTTTTATCTTTTTGCTGTTTGTTTCCTATCAAGGCGTAAATGATGGGCTTTGAATGATTGATTTTTTTTCAATGAGTCAATTCCTTCAAAAGTGGGTTGCTCTGTCAGATATTGGCGGTTTGTTTGAAGTTGGACTTGGACTTGGACGCCGTTCATAGTGTTGGATTTCTGACTTCTGTTCTCTGTCTCTCTCTCCCCTCCCCCTGTCTCGCTGCTTTGATATATACCGACATCATCAAAGTGTATTCCACGTTTGAAACTTCTCAGTTGTAGGGTTTTCTTTGAATGGTTAAATTTTTTAGTTCAGAGTTGCTGTGGTTTTTTTTTACATTTTTGGGGCCACGGTCTCCCCCCCCCCAAAAAAAAATTGTCCCTTGTTTTTGGACGCTAGATATTTATAATGGTAAAGAGCATGTATAATTTCAAGTTTGTACAAATAACCTCGCCTCAGTGATTACGTGTTTTGATTATTATCCAAAATTTGGATTTTCTCCGGTCCCTGGCACCCGAGTTTAGTTTTGAAAGCAGAAGGCACTGCGTCAGAGGTAAATCTAAGTGTGGTCCAAGTTTCATTGTTCTAAAATGTACCGTTTTCTCAGTAGGCTCTTATAACTTTCCGCGGAGAATTAACCCTCCACCCACCCACCCAGTCAGCCAGCCAGCCAGCCATCTGAAAGGATTTCAACGATGTTGAGGCACTTTTAACAAAGAACAGGTTATCGGATCGGGGTGATTTTTTTTGTAGGTCATGGACCACATATCAGGTCATATACCGAGTTTCAAGATTGTAAGTCTTTCGGGGCGGCATGTGAAAACCCCAAAACTCGGGTAGCTGTATACAGGACGGAGATCGTCGTCGCCTACACAGTCGCGTGGCGCTTGGCTGTGGGCAAACGACCGTCGCCCTAGATTAGTTCATAATTCCCCTCGACCCTCCTCGGAAAAATACGAATAAGAGCCGACAATACCCGAATCATCGAATGACGCGCAACAATGTCCCCAATACAACCACACAAGTACATAGTAGGTAGAATTTGGCCCCGTAAAGGGCGACGAAAGAGAAAAAGTCGATCTCGCTAACATCAGCTATAGTATAAGAAGGGGCGTATCATATTACGCAATGAAACTAGAGGCGAGTTCTGGAGGTCGTCGTCGGAAAACTCTCCCCCTTCCCTTGATGACCTCCCCGACGACGACGACGACGACGACGACGACTATGACAACTCGGACGATGACAAAGACGATGACGACCACGACGTGAGAACCCCCTCCTCCTCCTCCTCCTCCTACCCGTGGCTGTTTTTGACCTGCATGAGTGAGCATGAGTGGCGCATAATGACCTAACGGTTGACGAGCCCTTAATCCACACTGAAAAAATCCTTTCTTGTGCGCAGGTACAGAGAGCCGCCCGGAAACGCCCGATTGCGAGCCGACCAGCCCCGAAGAGGCGGACGACGCGCAACAAGGTCCCCAACAATGCGACCAGAGCAATGGTGCCAACAGCAAGACGCGGAGAAGACGGACGGCGTTTACAAGCGAACAGTTGTTGAACTGGAGCGCGAGTTTCACGCCAAGAAATATCTTAGTCTGACAGAGAGGTCGCAGATTGCGGCGTCGCTCAAGCTCAGCGAAGTTCAGGTGGGTTGAACTGACGTTTACTTAGAAGTTGATGCACAATTAAATATTACAGCAGTTTTAGTTACAGTCCGTGCCACTCTGCGCTGAGATCGCCGCAGATCATCAATTCTGTTTATTTCACTCACCAGAGTCAATTTTACTTCGAACCATACGACCGCACGACATGGCACAGCTTCATGACAACACACAGTTTGGACTTTGGATATACCCAAAACATCATTGAGCTCTTCCGTTAGGAATTCAAGTCCTTGCACCATCGTCCTGAACCTTTTTTTCACGGTTGTAAACTACCTTTGCCAAATAAAGCGGTAATTGACCAGCGATGCTGTAGTTCCCTTTGGACCCACTTGCGCACACACAGATTTCGTAGACTGAGGCTGATCCAGCTCAGAGTGGAAGGAACCAAAAGTTGTACGTCCTCCACGAGCCAAGGATTGAAAAATGTCAAACCAACGATATAAAAGGCCGTCTTCATTCCCCTATATCAATCGCAATTGTAAGGTGATTCTAATCCAGACATGTCTCTCTTCTCCCTCAGGTGAAGATCTGGTTCCAGAACCGACGAGCCAAGTGGAAGAGAGTCAAGGCGGGTCTGACGTCATCCTCCGGTGCTCGGGGTGGGAACAGTGGCGCCTCTGGCGGACAGAACGGCGCCAAGATCGTCGTACCCATCCCCGTACACGTGAACCGTTTCGCCGTCAGATCGCAGCACCAGCAGCTAGAGAAGTGTGGCCCTGGCCTGATGCATCTACACGGGTTGAGAACCCTGGGGTCTTCACCGGGTAGTAACTTCACTAGCGTTCACAGGACGAGCAGCTAATGGGTTAACTTCGAGAAGGTTGGTTGGTTGGCCGCTAGATCGCAGCACCGACAGATGAATAATAAAACAACGGTTGGATTCTCTCGAGCAAGGTGTATTGGTCTGAATCATCGTATCTTGGCACTGATGGGCTAACTTTGTAAAGTTCACGTGTTTTAATGCCAGATTACAGCTCCAACGGATAGACGATGAAATATGTCTTCAAATCTACTAAGCGGCAACGTCAGCAAGCGTCAACAAGCGTCTTTATCAGTGCAACTCATGCGTTAATTTGACCCAATTTCAGCAATAATGAAACAGTTTATAACATGACACTTACGGGTTAAAGTATGGTTAGCCCATTAAACAAACAATTAAAAATCATTCAGTGAACTTCTTAAGCAATGACATAACATGTTAATTTCTTGACCATAGTCTCAAATCCCGTGTTACGCCAAAACCGATGCTTCAATTCAACAATGTTCTCAAGCTTGCTCTCTATATTTCTCTCTCTCGGTTGACATTCAGTATCATTGTCCGAGATTTCGAACAAGAAATAAAGTTCACGGTGAATCATGTGGACCTCTCTGACAAAGTTCAATAACAATCTGCCAGATGAAATTCATCGGTTCACTGAGTGATATCTATTGTAGCAATTTTATTTTTCCCGTTGACTTCTTCCTCAATTCTCAGTCAAATGTTAAAACAAATCACAGTCTCATCATCACAAAATACATAATACCAAAAAGAGCAAAAAGTGTGAATTTGATAACACAGTTTAGTTTGTTTTAATCTGTGCAGATTCACAATAATTGTGTTATAAATTCAAGGCAAGGCTCAGTGTGTAGTCTGCATCAGATTTCAAAATAAACAGCTTGCCATAACATTTGCTTTGTGTTTGCAACAAAGGTCGCTATTACAATGTATCAACTCTACTGGACTAAATAAATTGAATACATTTATGCATGCAGAAAGTGTATCAGGGGTGCAAAAAAACTGTGTATTGAAAGGCATCTACCTACATTGGTCGTACAATGTGTGTCAATAACTATTGACGGTATAAACACCCCCAAAAATTATGATCGCAAATCTGTAAAAAGTGTTCTTCAATGTAAATAAAAAAAACAAAACAAGAATCAGTGCGCGCGAATTAAAACTAATGGAAGTAAATGGAAAATTTCGAAATAATTTTCCTCGGGAGACGAATTTTCGAAAAACAATATTTTATCTCAACGATTTCCGAAGACATTTTTAGCGTTGTTTAATGATGAATTTTTATGTTTAAGAATAAAATGTGTACGTGCAATATAGAGTGAGATCTGAGTTAAAATAATGGTTTGGGAATTGTAATTCATAAATTGTGATTCTACATCCAATACATTGATATTTGTGTTGTAAAAACTGTAAATATTAATAAATTGCCAAGCGATGAAATGAAATGATTTGTGTATTGAGAACCAACATATATTTCCATTTTATATTGATATATTATTGCTAGAGAGGGGTGAAAATTTAATACAAAATGTAAGAATACATTTGGTTTTTTAATGTATAGAATAAATTTAAATGCAAACTAACCATCATCCTCATCTATCGCCACTCATCATCTCATCATCTCAAACCGCATAGTGAAAACTCATTGATCTATTTCTCGATTTGGATAGTCGGGAAACACTCCCGTAGGTGGAATTGTTAATATTTAAAGCATCCAGAAATTAAAAAATCCGTCACGATCGGGGTACGAACCCGAGTCTCCACTTTCCGGGTGGACGCCTTAGCCAACTAGACCACCGAGACGGTAACTATTTAACTTCTGTATTGTCGTTACATTATAGAACTTGAATGGATGGAACAATAAAGCATCGAAAAATTGTTGCTGTTAAATTGACCAAACAAACATATTTATAATGTCATTACCCCGATCGTGATGGATTTTTTAATTTGTGGATTGTATTAATCATTAATCTATATTCATAACATATTCTTTGCAATTTTTCAATTATATTACTTTTACAATATTTCGTAAGAAACACAAACATGTCCAGTCAAGATCCCTCCCATGTTCCAACTACCCTCACAACCACACCCTTGTATACATTTGTTTAAATTTATTACTTCAGCACGAGAAAAGTGGCAAATAGTTCCTGAATTGAATATAGGTTTTCTACGGGGAACACATATTATCTATATGAAGTGTTACTAACCTATTCTCAATGGTTTTACGGTTGGTACTGTGGAAAGTAAATTAAAAATAAAATTTTTAATTGTACTCGGTATAGATATAAGATTCATTCCCGGAAGGCGGATCAAATAACTCAAGAAAATAAGCAGCATCGGAATCGCAGGACGGGAAACGAGACTCCAGTATCAAGGTAAAAATGTGGCGTGACATTGTTATTTTATGTTTCAAAGAAAATTATCATATATTCATAAAGGTAGTAAGTAAGTAAGTAAGTAAGTAAGTAAGTAAGTAAGTAAGTAAGTAAGTAAGTACGTACAATCAGTCACCCGCTAAATGTTAGCCCTAGTAAATCGTAAATCGTTGATTATCTTATAAAACCCATCTCACAAACGCAAACTGATCGTTTTCGCTTCTCGTTTACACATACGGAAAGCCTTGATTCTTGTTTGCCACTCATATCATATTTCACACTAAACATCCCTACTGGCAACCCTGTAGCATCGCATATGCGTCCCTAATGCGTTCTAGGAATCACAAAAGACTGACTTTAGCGGGGCCCGCTGCTAAAAGGCGAACGAACCCTTAGAAATTCAGGGAGCCGGCACGCCCCCCTCACATGGTCCATTCACAAATTAGTCGGGGGGGCTTCCTGATCAATGGATGTGACTGACAAACAACCGGCATAGCGCACCCAGGGCAGTCAGAGGAGAGGATGTCAAAACACCTATAGCTCTTGTGTGTGCGGGGGGGAGGGGGGTAGAGTGATTAGCACAACATGTAGGGATGCGAACGCGTATTATTTATTTATTTATTTATTTATTTATTTATTTATTTATTTATTTATTTATTTATTTATTTATTTATTTATTTATTTATTTATTTATTTATTTATTTATTTATTTATTTATTTATTTATTAAAGATTTTTTATTTTACATTAATCTTATAAAATCATTTTTTTTAAATTGTCTACTTGTGTTTTTCTCTTGTGATATACATTGTACACAACGCACTAGTACTGTACACCATCGACCATAATAGTGAGGCAGCTTAGCAAGAAAACATTTACATGTCGGACAAAAGCACCAAATTTGTACCACGTGCTACTTAGGCCCATAGCTTTTAATTTTTGATAGGAACCAGCTTTTCCGGCGGCCATCTTGAATTTTACAGCGGCCATCTTGAAATATAAGCATTTTACCAATATCTCGGCTTCTAAACCACTTGGGATCACAATATTGGTGTGTAAGTATATATTTTCGGGGTCAAGGAATACAAATTGAAATTAAATGCATTAGACGATTTATTCATTCACAACAACACATACATTCAAAATTCATACAAAATTACACACACTTTTAAACATTCTGTTAGTATGTTACATGGAGTATTATATGACAGATACCTTGATGATGCCACTTATAAAAGATGCCATTGCTCACGCCGTATTTAAACATTGGCATCCGCACAGTTCCGTGCAATTCCAGCCTGCCTTTTTGCATGCACATCTACCACCACATCCACTTTGGCTCTTACAGTTACATTTCACCAATTCGCTACATGCCTTTAATGCAAAAGGTAAACTTGTTCCAGACAGGAACCCACGATACACTGTATCTATTCAGTGTCCAGCCCCAACCTTCTGGATCAGGAGCATTCTGTTACACTGTGCTCACTGGTGCACCATACTCCTGCCTGGTATGCAGCCCGCTTTGAGTGCTGCAGTATAGTGCGTCCCTAGTTGGGGGAAGTTTCTCCATTGTCTTACTCTTCTGGCAAAACATCTCCTTCCTGGCCTCATGCACATGTTCTACGTCACTGGTCTTATCATACAAGATAAAGGTGAAGCGTTTTAGGAGTTTGAAATCTTCATCATCAATCTCAAGTGTTGTGTAAGGGTGAAGTGCTATGTATGTAAAGGCATGTGTCACATCAGGATAGAAATTCCATGCATCCCAGGCAGACTTCTTACCTCGTCCGAAAAATGCAGATGTAGTATCACATCCCGTGAAACTGTGGAAGACAGGAAGGGCCAGGGATTTTTCTCTATCCAGCTTCTCGTAGATAGCACTAATGGAATGATAAGTGAAAGTTTTACCTGTATCAAAAGCAACCCAAATCTTCACATCTTGACACAAAGTCAACAGGTGATGAAATTTGTCAATGAGGATCACCACTACATCTGTGTTAACAGTACGCACCATGCAGTTAGTACATTCATTCTGAAGTGCATCCTGTAAGTGGATGAGCAGCCGGGTGTCTGCTTCCTCGTGATCACATGTCGGCATGCATCTATTAGTACCCCGGAGAATAACCGAGGCACCAGAGGTCACAATAATTTCTTTGTTTTTATCGCATTCAACACTTGCTAACTTTTCAGAAATGAAAGCAAAAAGTTCCTGTTTTTTGGTGGGGTCTCGTAAGAAGTCAGACCAAATGAGTGGCAGCTTGTTCTTTCCCTCAACCTTTCTCCGAACACCCTTTCCTCGCTTTTCTCTTATGAATTCTTTTAGGCTGTTCCAAATGTATTTGTCCGACACTACATCAACTCTTTTACAGTTTTCTGGTTGTTTAATGATGTGTGGAATGAATACCTGATCAGCATAATCATCAAACGTCACAATGTTGGTAGTTGGGATGAGATGCACAACAGCGGCTCCATCGAGAAGCTTTACATCAATGACATCAGGAGGATCGTTTGGGGAATCCTTGTCCAGAATGTGCATAAGATCGGACTTCTTTCCTTGTCGCACTTTTCCATCGTCAGATAGTGAAGGGGGGAATGGATGGTTCTCATGGCTGAAGAATGTGGTCATGTCGCTCGCTCTATGCTGCATCACTATGTATATGCGAGAGAACAGAGAGACATCGCTCTTGAGTAAGGATATCTTACCCTTTTGTTTTGTCTTAATCGTTTGTGCAGCATTGCTGAACAGAGGAAGAGAATTCTTATTGGTTGGTTCATGAATGGATCGAGTACAATCAGTTCTTATTACTGATTTGCAGAAATTGGCATACTGATCTTGTCCCAGACTCTGCACTGTTCGCACCGTACTCACTACAATTCCGTCCAAAACTACTCTTGTGTCAAGAGCAAGTAACTCATCACTGTCATCCACAAAAGGGTTTCCAAGGTCATTCATGACTTGATATAGACCCAATGACTGTACCTTAAATGTTTGTATTATTTTTTTATTTGTATTCCTTGACCCCGAAAATATATATATGCACAACAAGTTTGTGATCTTAAGTGGTTTAGAAGCAGCGATATTGGTAAAATGCTTATATTTCAAGATGGCCGCTGTAAAATTCAAGATGGCCGCCGGAAAAGCTGGTTCCTATCAAAAATTAAAAGCTATGGGCCTAAGTAGCACGTGGTAAAAATTTGATGCTTTTGTCCGGCGTGTAAACATTCACCTCAAATTTGACGTTAAGCTGCCCCACTATAAATAAATGAAGGATGATTTACTTCTGGTTGAGGGTGTACATGATTATCGACTTGCCAATTACTAAGTCTGTCTGGTTTGGTATGGTATGGTCATGTTGAAATAATGAACCTGATGGTATATTAAGGTTATAGGATATAGTTCATTAGTTAAAATAAGGACTGGCTACTTGTAGAGTAGACATTTTGAAGTTTCCCTGAAAATTGTTTGTCCGATAATGCAAAATAACACAAAAAATAAAATAAGCAAAATACAAGCATGTGTAAGGCCAACAAAACTCAAAGAGCTCTTGCAATTAATTACCCTTTAGCCCTATATGGGAAGTGATTAGGAGACGCTTTGGATTGAAGAGTAGGGAAACAAACGCGAATCATAGTCACGTTTAAGGATGAGAGTGGTGGTTTACTAGGCCCCCATAAAAAGTTAAAGGTAAGATTTAGATAAGAAATATACATTTGGTTACTCTTTAAAATATTCGACGGACTACTTGTAGACATTTTGAAGGTTCCCTGAAAATGTCATAAATCTCATAGAAGCCGTTTGACCGATAGCAAAATAACAAAAACAAGGAGATAAACAAAATACAGTCATGCATGTGTGTGTGGCGCTAGTTACACATCTCAAAGGAGCTTTTGCAGTTATATACCTTGTCTTGTATATGCGGGGGAGGGGGGGGGAGGGGGGATGACTAAGTAGAATGATTAGGAAGATCATTTGATTGAAGAGAAGACTAGAAGAAATGGAGGAATGCGAACGCGAATTATCGCTGCGTTGAAGGATGAGTGTGATGTGATAAATGGGTCCATACATACAAAAACAAGTAAGATTTGGATGCGAAATATATCTATGATTACCCATTAAAATGTTCAGCGGAAATTAGAAATAGTTCGTAGCTCTCGATGACAAGTTATTTGCACAAATAAAGGCCTACGTGAAACAAATATCATTTCTGGATCTTCAGTTACTTAAATAATTGTTTCATAATTCGCACTCGTACACGGATTGTGATGATACACATAATATTTGTGAGTACAATCTTAGAAATATTTATTATAAAAACCGAACTTTTTGTCATGCAATCTTTTGTATGTTAATTGTTCGCTCTCTACCGGACAAACGACCACTCCAATCTTGATGAAATTTTCAGGGGACCTTAGAAATATCTTAAATTGGAAATGTGATATTTCTGGATACAATTAAAAAAAACGCATCTTATGGAAATCGTACTTTTGCGACTTTTTCGCAATATAGGGACTCAAGGGAGGTAGGCAAAATATGCTCATCCATCTACGCGACTATAAAAAGCTCTCACGAAACACCTTAGACTTTAAAATTTAAACGCACTTCAAGGGTCAAGTCTTGACGACGCGCCTACATCTTTACAGACCCGTCTACAGAAACCGCATTTCGCCCCGTGTAGGGTGTCAACGCTAACCTCGACATCGGCGAGACTCAAAGCGTAGTTCGCAGTTCAGACGTGCAAGTTGCGAGGTCTAGGGTCCCCTGGCTCCAGATGCTGCGGGAACGGGGATATCGGGGGCGTGCCGCGACTAATGGGGTGGCCCTCGACTACCCTGCAGTGATCACAGTCACAACTACCCCTGGGGCACAGAGGGTGAACACGAGATTGCTGTTCTCGTTCGAGAAGTCATAAGTTTGCACACGTGTGTGTTTCTGTTATCACAAAACATTGGTATGATATAGAAGTACCCAAAAGAAGGAGATCGTCGAAATTGAATACAAAAACAATTTCCTAATTTTAGGATGAATGTTTTCCCCCCACAATTTTCAAAATAAAATTATCGATAACAAATTAATATGATTTTGTGTTCATGTTAATGGGATGAATATAGTACCTTTTTTACAGATGATTGAAAATATGGGCAAAAACGAAACAATTAGATTTTTCAGGAAAAGTTATATATTGTTGCCTAGTTGTTTTGCCTATATTTGGGTGCATAAAATCCAAAATATACTTAACAAATCAGGAAATCTCAATGGCAAAATCCAAAAATTCTTAAAATCGTGATTGAAAGTTTAAAAAAATGTATACTCTATTATTTAAAAAAAAAAAAAAAAAAATACAAATTACCCACTAAAATTGAATTTAATTCAGGTCTAAACGGTTTAAAATCCATACAATTCGCTCCTGTCTTTGATTTAGTATCAGCAAAACTTCCACTTTCCAAAGCATCTTTTTTATCTTCAACATCTACGCCAACTTCCACAACGACTAACAAGAAAGCCTTGTCTGCAGCAAATGAGAAAAACAGTAAAATCCGGGTCTGTAAATTGCGTATTATTTCAGGACAACCCAGAAGCTGTTAACTTCATCAGCTCTTGAAGACACTTGGACTTGGTGTTAGACTTGGAGTAGGGGGTTATAGGACGAGTGCGTGAATATCACAACCTCTCAATATCATATCACAATGTGTCAGACTCGGAGGAGTACAGTACCTATTCAATTCAATTCTATTTCAATAATAGCTGACAAAAGTGAAACACTAAAGAACAACACTACAAGTAGACCTATGTATAATGTAAACATGGAGCCACTAAATTCATCACAAGTTCAAATCACCTTGGCTATACTTTTGTTCGCGAACACCTCTGACGTGGCCTATCGTGGAACCGGCACCTCCACCATTGCACTAGTACAAACTTGTGCGAATATTCATTCGCAACTAAACTTAGGTTGGATCTATTAAATCTTACTATAAATCATAATTTATTCAAGTTAATTTAAAATATTAAAAGTAAGAAAAAAAAATACATTAAGAGGCGTGATTTGATGTTCGGTGCGTTCCTTGTCCTGCAGCCATAAATCATTACTTCTGAATACAACTTGGCATACTTGATAATGAAGGACATCTGTACGCGCCTATCATATCAGATTTTTAATATTATCATAAATCAATCAGAAAATGCGTAGTTATTTAAGTGTTTTTGACCATTTTGACGGATTCTAAATTCTAGAAAATTGACGTTATTTTTTTTATTTTTTTCCTATAATCAATTGTTGGAAATGTGATATGATGGACGCCTTTATGATTAATTTTTACACAATTATGTAAAATCATAAATAGATGCGACTAAAATTAACAGGTACCACACTATAGAATTGCTATTATGAGAATTAGATGAGTGAGTGCATAGAAAGAGTGTTATAGGACAAAAACACACTTGCATTTGCATTGTGGATTATTGCATGTCACAGAGAGGTGCAGCTGCAATTAACTTTACACACACCCAAACAATGTTCTTGTTTTTTGTACTTAATTGTTGTTGACGTGTTTCACAATGTTGTTTCATTGTGAGATACAGTTTATAAGAAATACATCCCAAGTAGTAATATAATACTAGAACACGTATTAATAACCTCAAGTCACTGTGTGCACACAGTACAATAACCGCTCGAAGAGAAGGCGAGAAAAAGTGAGTGAAGGAAAAGAGAGAGAGAGAGAGAGAGAGAGAGAGAGGATGGATGGATGGATGCAGAGAATGAGGAGGAGGAATAAGTCAAACGGCGTCGAGCTATGAGAAGGAAGACTTCCCAAAGGAGGTTGAAGTAATAGAGGGAAGAGTGAGACAGAAGACGGGAGACGACGTGGGAGTGGGAAGAAGAGGGGAAGAAGTTGAAGGCTGCAGGGATAGAGAGATATGAGTTATCAAGACATGCTCACGAAAGACCGATGATGTCTTCGTAGATTATGAAATGCGAGTGTATACAATCATGTTGTGCTTACTTTGTATTCCTTTCCATGTGTACCGAAATAATTTTTTTTTAAATTGTTAATAGGGGAAAAATTGTGGGTAGGTTCGTCGTAAGACAATTAAATTTAACACGACGTCCGATTGAAGTGCGATTTTTTTTACACATTTGTTTTTGATGACATAATTTTTTGGTGACCCTGGGGTTCAGAATGGAGTGGCTAGCCATCCAGAACGTTTGGAAATTTATGACCCGGCGCCTCCACCATTTGCAATACAGGATCAAATGAACATTTTAAAAGTAGAAGCTTGCACGGCACCGCCACCAAAATGATCAACTCAATGCGCATTATTTTATTTCTGTGTTCTTCTTAGACGATCTGTTGATAAAGTAGATTCGCTCACTGTTTTAGGTGCTCCCGGCCCCGTACTAAACTTTAGTAATGACAGTTCTACTTTTAATTTAACGCATTTTAATACAACGCAACGTTAAAACAGTGGAAGTTTGTTGGCTTATCATCGTGTGTGATGTTAGTGTTTTTGTTTAATGTTGTATTTGTGACTATGATTGTGAATGTGTGTGTTTGTGCGAGTGCGTGAGTGTTTGAGAGAAAATGAGAGGATGGGACAGCGAGAGAGAGTGGACGAAAGAGAGGGAGAGAGAAGAGATAACATTCATTGTGTGCGTGAGTGTGTGAGAGAGTGTGTGTGAGAGTGTTCGAGAGAGAGAGAGAAAGAGACAGGGAAAGACAGAGGAGAGAGGGAGATAGATATAGAGGGAGAGAGATGGTGCGAGATAGATCCCGCCGGAGAAGGAGGTAATTGAGGAAATGAAGAGAGTGATTCGCGTAGATTTGTCCAAGCGATGTTTCTCCCCCAGCGGGACATGTAGTTACGCCCCAGACCGCACGAGACGCTGCTGAGCCGACACTTTCCACGGACACGCCCCCTTTGCACAACTCACCAATTACTGATCGATTCTCGATTAAGAGACAATTACATTTTAAAAAACTCTCGTGTCGAAAGAAAGTGGTGCAAGACCTCCTCTTTCGTAAGCGATTTCACAAGACACGACGAATTACGTCCAAATGTCGTTGTCGCACTCACACTCGCAATCACACACATCTATCTTCTACCCCAGTCATGAGATGTTGACATCAACATTTTGCCTAAGCACAAAGCATCATGGTCTGAATTATACACAATACATATTGATAGTGTGACATTTAATAAATTGACTTCTAATTTGTATTGTCATACCGTCTAAATAAAATTACGATCAAATTGCCTTGAACTTGTGTGGTATAATTCTGTTAAATTGTATACGTAAAACTTTCCAAATTGCAATAACAAAATTTACATGAGAAAAGTATATCACACATGTTCTAATAATATATAAGTATTTACCTACAAAAGAAAATTATCCACAACGTGTGTATGCATGCATGTGCGCTAAAATGAAAAGTGATGCACACTTTCTTTAAATTGATATTAGTTCGTTAACTACTCTAAAATGTAATGTTTTTCGTTTCCATAAATCTACGTTTTCGGTGAATTTCTTCTTTGATTCATTTTTTAATTCGCGAATTTTGTTTATCATACATCATATTAGACCAACGCTAAATTCAAAGGGAATTTCACTGACTGATGATTACTATTTGATAATTATACACAGGAGTAGGCAACGTGCCGTGCTGTCAGTGTTGTTTTGTTGTCCTCGTTATCCAATAAAGAACCACTCAACGTTTTGATTAGCCTCCATGCATAAATATAAAGGGTTAAGCTTTATAAGCGCCAAAACGAGAAGTAATTACATAATTAAACGCGTTTCAAAGCACGAGTTACACAAAGCTCTCTCTCTCTCTCTCTCTCTCTCTCTCTCTCTCTCTCTCTCTCGTCAGACTATCATGTCGAAGCAGCCTCCACGCCACAGCGCCCAACTTGCATAGATAGCGAGGGTAATGTTAATCTAGTTCCCAGCAGGAGTTCAATTTGTTCCCGAGAGGTGTGATATTTAGCGCTGCGGGCGGCCGCCATCATACCCCATAATTTGATCCGAGTGTGGAGACTGTTGTGAAAACATTGACCCTTTGAGAATCACGGCGACGGAATCCACTAGAGGGTTTTATTTGGATTATGGACGCATCAACCGTTAGGTCATAATGCACCACTCTAGCCTAAGGGGGGTGGGGAGGAGGGGCCCATGCTGGTCAGAACCAGCCACGGGTAAGGGCCCCCTTCCTCACGTCGCGGTCGTCATCGTCTTGTCATCGTTCATTGTGTCATTGTCATCGTCGTCGGGGGGTCGTCAAGGGAAGGGGGCAAGGTCCCCGACGACGATGCCAGAGCTCGCCTCTAGTTTCGGGGAGTAAGATACTCCGCTCTTACTAGCTGATGTTTGCGAGGTGGACTTTTCTCTTGAATCGCCTTTTACGATTAGCAGAGCCATGCTCTGGGCCAATTCTACCCCGGGCCCAGGCGGGGTCCACTAGGAGGGGAAGGGGGGTATCGGTATACGTTGCTGAAGAAAAGTGTTGACGCAATTGGGGGCCATGATAAAGATAAATAATTAAGGAGCGAAGTTCCCCTAGAATGTATCACTTTTCTATCCGTCCGTCTGTATGTGCGTGTCCCGTCTCACGATAAAAACCGAAAACGAATTCCCATTGACATTTTGATTGTTTTATGTTGACATTGTTGACCAAGGATGATACAGATTGTATTTGATGACCATGTGGGTGGGCAGGGCTTGCTTGTTTTAATTTGCATTTCTAGATACTCGGTACCTCCACCAAAAGATGTTTACGCCGCAAAACATGTTATGTGTTCATCATAAACAACCTGTTTATTAAATAGTTTTCTCCCATATGCATCACTTTTATCTTTATGTTCGTCCGTCCGACTGTGCGTGTGTCACGTCTCACGATAAAAACCAAACACAACCTCAGATTGACATTGCCCTTCAACAAGACTTGAGTGACACAGAATGTGTTTGGTGACCCTTGGGGTCAGCCTTTATTAAAGGGTTCATTATTGTGGGCTCGGCACCTCCACCAAGAAATAGTTTAATGCAGGATAATATTTTATTTTATGTACTCTGGAGATATAAAACAAAAACAATCATTGTTTCGAATATGAAATCACGTATGTACATTTTTTTAACTGGATAATATTATCTATTGATCAACGGGTCACGAAGATATATAAAGTTTCACCTGAATAATGATTAAATTCATCAATTATATTGTTTGTAATAAACTAGATTTAGTTAAAAAACATTCATCATACGAGCTCTTTCCTATCCACAGTAAAAGAAACTAATTTTCATCTTCACATTTTATTCCATTAAAATAGCGGTTATGTAGGCCCTAAAGAACTATAAAGCCATTAGGTATTGTCAACGAAATAATTGCATCCTGTATTTTAATTTTTTAACAGAGAGGGTATAAGAAAAGTAAAATTTCAGCAGTGAGAGGCAAAATGGGAGCAAATGTACTGTTTTCTCTATACTAAATTTAATTTAATATTCTAATGTTCAATGATCACCACAAACTGCACCTTCCATACTGATTTAAAACTATTATTGTGGTTAACCTAAGCGTGTTATTGTGGTAAAACAACAATATGAAACGTTTCCACTTTGCACATCTAATGGACAACGCCTTCACGAGGTTCTACCGTTAGAGGTAGGCCCCTCACAATGACTCATTACGGTTCATCCTATCGTGACGGACATTGGCCACATTCCACGCTTCTTCGATAGAAAGGTGTTTAGAATTTATCTTTTTAACAGCATTCTGTACGATTAGACAAAGCTTCGAGATCATAAAGAAATAGGCGAAAGAACGCCACGATTCTAGCCGAAAATCATACTTTCATAGGAGATATATTATATAGTTTGTACGTTTCGAGCTGTCTACATTTTCCTAATGTATCGCCCTCTAAACGATATTTTAAAATTTAAAATCAAAGATTGATTGATTGGATATTTATGCAACTTGGCTAATCGAGACGAAGGGAGGGACGTAAGGGATGACGCGGGGAGACAAGGGGTGGACAGACCTGTGCTGGTCAGAACCTAGGTCAGAACCAGCCACAAGCGTATGGGGAGGGCAGGGGTTCCCCCACGTCGTGGTCGTCTCCGTCTGTGTCATCATCCGTCCGTGTTGTCATTGTCGTCGCCGTCGGGGAGGTAGTCAAAGGGAAGGGGAAAGTCCCCGACGACGACCCAGAGCTCGCCATTAGTTTCAGGGAGAAAAACTCCCCTAATCACTGGCCAAACCACGAGAAGGTTGCGAGTTGGAATTTGATGGCCCTAAAATCAAAGAAAGATGACTGCAATCTTATAGCTAAATGAGTGAGGGCCTTGAATATTACAGGAAAATATATATTTTGGTCGGGACGTACCCTCCCTGTCAGCCATTATACAAATTTTGGAACAAAAGGGACGAAAGGCAATGCTATGTAGAAACGATATTAGAAGGATCGTACCTCTAAATTAAGCGTAGTACTAAGCTCAGTGTTTACACTTTTGGCCCAAAATTAGCGTATAATGGCTGAGAGGGACGTGACGTCTCTCCCCAAAAAAATTCAAGACCCTCTTATTTAGCTAATGTTTTAGTCATCTTCCTTTGACTTTTAAAATACATATCGGCTAGACTGCGTCTGTTTGAGGAAGAACCAGGAAGCGTGGCTCGAAAATTCTCAATTTAGTGTGATTTGACCATGGTTACTTTGTTTTACGTTTTTTTTTCAATTTCATTTTCCGGGTCAATAAGCTTTTATTACTTAACTTAATTAATTAATATTTTGCGAAATACATTTGGGCACTCCTCGACTTTTTAAAAAGTCTGCGCCCATGCAATACAAAACAACTTATTTTAGGTTAGCCAAATTCCCCGTTTTTTTTCCATGTAAATGTATCTAATTGGAAAAATAAGACAACTGATTTTGCACCTTAATTATGGCTGGCAGTGGCAGTGAAGGCAGATTCGATTTGGTGAGTTTTTTTAGAGACTTTTTAGGAGAAATAAGGAGACTACAGAAATATAAACAATTTCCTCGACTTTTCCACATTTCCCTGAATTGTCCACACCCTACAACGGTAATTTAGGAGAATAAATACATAATTTTTAGGTTCATGTGATTATTAATGCATTATGAAAATGATGTTGTTTAGCCCACAAGTGGGACCATGACCTAGCTAGAGTAAACAGATGTTTGGCTAGACACGATGTGGACAGCTCTTTTTTCTTGTATAGTAGTTCTATACTTTGGTTCGTCCCACTATAAGAGCTAACCTTACAATATCTAATTTAACTTACACCTCTCCTCTACAAAATATACTGTTGTGTACGGGTCAAGGGAAAAAATGTAGAAAGAAAATGATTCATTTTGAACCATACAGTAAAAAGTGAACCATGTGTAGCCAACATTAAAAAGAAATCAAATACTTTTAGTCTATAATCAAAAGGTCAATGAATCTAATAACTGCTCAATTTATTTTACGCAGATTTCGAGTAATAATATTTATGGGTGAATCATCTTTAAAAATAAACTCGATCACCATTGTTTGCGCTGTATCTCCACCACAGGTAAAGACATGGCGCGATACCTCATATCTTCACATGAGATACGCTCACAATGCTATCGGAGGGAGATAAGATAGAGTTGCTAACGCTAACGTGAATAAACTGCAGGTAGACTGGATTCCACGGAACAAGCAGCAGAATTATTAGCGTAATGGGAGACGCTGACTCCTTAGCCGTTGGAACAGCCTACGCAGTTTAAAAATCTGTTTATATATGGCGAGTGCAATTTCCCGTTCGTTGAGTAAGTAGTACAAACATATTTTGTAATCAATGTATCCACATTTATACTTTAGCAATTAATTGATCAGATTTTGCTATTAATGATTAACAATTTTTTTTTATTAATTATTAACGGGTTCAATTTTGAGAGCGATACAAAATAAAAAGGCTATTTCTCTTAAAAATCTCTTTAGATATAAATCAAATTAATCACAGCAGCCTACATTTAATTAGTTATTCAAAAAGTGTTTGAATGATATTCCAAATCTACTGATATGTGCAAAAGATTAGATTTGATAATAAGGCTGGATCCAGCACGATTCTTTCCTTCCTTGCCTATCATAGGCCGCTATAGAGTGGCGTAATATGGTGTAACAGTTGACACGCACTTATACCAAACAAACTCAAAACCATATCGTGTATGCCTTGCAAATGTTCCCGGGTAGGCCTACTCAACAGATGACTCGCTCACTCGTCTAACAACGACTTTGGCGTTTTCCTAGTCTAGTTGGCTAAGGCGTCTTCATACCCGGAATGTTGGAGACCCAGCAAACAACGGTCGGGATAGATTTTGCTATTTCTGGATTATTTTATTATTTCTGCAAAATTATAGAACATGTTTTGAAATGCATACAATACCATGGAAAACATAGCCAGTTCGAAATACAAGTAATGATTGCAAGGTTCACTCAATCTCCGAGCGAGTTTTTAGGTAACCTTAAACGTGTAAGATTCTATACATCTTGGCCATCACTAAATGCAAATATGATTTGATAAAAATGATTTGTTCAAAAACAAAAAAACTGTAGTTAATTAAATGTGACATTCACAGCCTATTTTCAATTTATTATTTATTGTGAGTTTGAATCGTAACGGATTTTGCTCAAATGTTAACTGCACGCTTAATACTTGTATAATATTAATAAATACTTGTACCGGATGTCTGTTTGAAATTTCAGCGCAATCTGTTAAGCCTTTCGGCCGTTCTGCAGCGAAGTCATTCACTCACTCACTCACTCACTCACTCACTCACTCACTCACTCACTCACTCTCTCACTCACTCACTCACTCACTCACTCACTCACTCACAAAAACACAGATCTTGTGCCGTTTGAGTTGAATTGTAGACGAGGGAGCGCAGCGACTAAACAATCATGCATTAACCTCACCTACTGTAAAAAGGTTTAATCATTTTTTTTAAATCTAACATGATGAGCAAAACAGCAGAAAGAATTTTGTGTTTAAATAATTTAAAGATGAGGAAGATTATAGAATAATGTTCTTGAAACGTATAGATAGGTGCCAGAAACCAGGTTGCCAGCGGTTTAGCCGAGGTAGTTTAACCGGTTCCCACTAGAACACCGAAGTTAAGCAAACTCAGGCGTGGTCAGGGGTAGAGTGGGTGACCGCTCTGCCCTAAAACTCACGTATATCGCTGGTTAGAGCAGATGGAAGGTTCGAGAGCTAGTGTAACGGCTTCGTTCTACTCGACGTCTGCTCGGCAGTCCGGGTAAGTGGAGGAACCTATGACAGTCAAGGTTACACCGTCCTTTCGGATGGGACGTTAAGCCGTTGGTCCCCTAGGTACTTTTCAAAAGAAGTAGGTTACGTGCCGGTACCGGGTTTCCCCTCCTTCCTTCTTTTCACACTTCATCCTCATCTATCACCACTCATCGTCTCGAATAGCCAAAGTGCATTAATATCCAATCAATCAATCAGTAACCAGGATGTTTGTTCCGGCTAGAACGAGCGTAGTGAACCCCGAACATGAAGCTGAAGTACGAGAAGACGAAGGGCCGGGCGACGATGAAGGGACAACAATACGAGATACGGACTGCGGCACTTCTCTACATGCGCTGCAAGAACAACGCAGACATCACAGAGTTTCAGCTTGCGACAAACGTCGAGGGGGCGGGCGCGCTAGACGACGTTATCATGAGGTACAACCAGTGATGGTGTATTAAACGTGTTTTAAACGGTGCAAGTAAGAGTTACATCTAATAGTAGGCCTATATCAGAAAATAATTTTCCCGTAGGCCTATGCTTACCATAGAGTGGAAGACAAAGGTGTGTTGACAACAAATCTTCATTAAATTCAATTTAGAACCTTGCTCAAATGATTTAAATCTGGTTTAATTTACATCGATTAATTACCCTGGCTAGTTATAATAAAATGAAACCGCACACACATAAGTATAATTATTGTGAGCTAGTTATTATAACAAAAAGGAGGCAGATAGCACCCACTTTCTCACACACACATCCAGCCTCGCGGAAGTGCAACATTAGCTGCTGGTCACATCAAGAAAAAAGTGTTTTAGCTTTGTTATTATAGTGGTCCCAACGAAAGAATGCAGGTGGCTCGAAATTGTTTTCCCAACATATAACAACTTTGTCAATTCTATTCCTGTGATCTAGCACAGATAATTTTTGCTTGCGTTGGTAAAAGATATTTCTCTTTCATACACAAAGGCGACATTCCTTTTACCGCGCATTCATTCTACCCCCACCACTACCAAGCATCTGCATTCTTTCGTTGGAAAAAGTGAATTGTACTTTTTGCTTGAAACTGTACTTGGTGACACTGTTTTCTCCCAACACTTTGTGCTCGTGGCCAACATTTTGTACGTGCCCTAGGTACAAGACCCGGGCCGAGCCAGATACGTGGCGCACTTGCTTCCTGCAGTTGAAGCAGAAGAATCGAGCGCTGACCGCTTCCAATCTCAAAAGCAAGGCCAACGACTTCTCGCTCGCAAAGTATCTCCACTCGTACGGCGAGATCAAGAAGAGGATGACTTCCGACAACGAGAAAGAAGAACTTTTCAACGGGTCGTTCCACGAGTCGGAGTTCCTCATTTACACGAACGTCCGGCCAAACGACGAGGACGAGGAAGTGGCCAAGTGGTGCACGAAACCGGATTCTCTGGGGATCACAGAGACACTACTCGAGTCGGGTTCGGACCGAGCGGCCATCTTGGGGTTCGGCGGAGACGACGATCTTATCGAACATCTGGAGGGAACGGATGACGCTCGCGAGTTCCTGCAGAGGTTTGTGTGGCTTGACGCAAGGTGTCTATCTATACTTATATTCAGGGTGCGTGATTTTGTTTTAATAAAGATAATAACAAATTGTGATTGAAAATCATCTTTTTGATTTAAATCAACAACATCAGTGTTTCAAAACTTGTCAGGTTGGTGAGCGTATCAAATACTTACACAAGCGTTTCAGAAAAACTAATTTTACATTTTTTTCATGAAAACTTTGCATAGTCAGTTAAAACTATTGTGCCTGTCTTAATGATTTGATTTAATTCAGAAGAATGTGAAACATAATGAAAAACACCCTGCTTATACTAGGTATAGGTTGAGAAATTCACAGTCTTTTCCAGGCTTTCCAAAGATTGAGGACTGTATTAAATATTAAAAACGGTGTGTTATTGCCGCTACTGAAAACCACTCCTTGCGGTCGAGTGTGCCGACTCTAAAATAAAAGGATCCTTATTTTTGTTTTACAGATTTAAACTATTCTCTGGTCAGCCCAATGAGAGCAAACTAAAGGAGTTGATCAAACAAGAGCTTCGACGTCGCAAAGACGTGAACGAAACCGACATCGATATGCTATATCGTTATTACGAAGAGAAGTTTGAGAAGTGGTGGGAGAAAGGTAACGACATTCTAACGGAGAAGAGCGACATTTACGAGCGCGTCGTTGAACAAGTCATGACGATTTTCGTTGACAATTTGTCTTCCCAGGAGAAAGAACGACTCTGCTTTGACGTTGAGTTTAAAGAAGATGCGCAACTGATCAGGAATGATTGCACTTCCCATTCCCTGGTTCACATTGTAGCTTCTGAATTTTCGCCAAGGCTGAGTTGTACGAAGCAACTGCAGTTTCTGGATAAATCCACGTACATATTTTACCAAATTCAATGTTTGCAGCGCGAGAAAGTCAAAATTCTCAAGACATGGTTGAGTGGAGAAAAAAGAGACCTGGTGATTTTGAGTACTACTAAGAGCGAGTGTAGGGAACTGGGGGGAGAAATTTGTGAAATCCTCAATGCTAACCCAGCCAAGAGAGTAATAGTCGTGTCGCAGAAACAAGACAGATTTACGAGTTGTCTGAAGCGAATCGTTGGTACAAATCACAAAGAAGTTGTGACACAAGAAGATATTTGTCGGTTATCTCAACTGAAGCAGACGTCACTTGAAAGAGTAATGGGTATCAAAATAGACTTTCAAGGACATCCCGTACGTCTAGAAAAGTTGCTCGACAAGTCTGCGGGATCGTTGAAGGATATCGTCTTAGAAGATAGTCTAATAAATTATCTTGCGACCAACGAGCCAGTTACAATTGGTGACGAGTTTCCCGAAGACTTTCCTTATTACATTCCGCGGACTGTCAGGAGACAAGAACTGATTCATACTAAGATATTCATGGAAGGTCTCGAGACCGTTTTCGCGGTTAGCGGATTGAAAAAGAAAGATCTGGAGCAGATGATACCACAGGGGGAGAGAGTGCGCTTGGCAAGCGAGGGCTTGAGAGACGGATGTCGCTTCATTGTGTTGGATTCTAAGAGGCCCATGATTGACTATGAGAGAATATCTAGAACCAGCTTGAGTGTGCACTGGTTACACAAACATGGTTTGTACATGGAGTGGAAAGCATCGAGAGGATCCATCGAAGAGCTGCGGCCTTTCATCTTGGAAGGACATTCTAAAGGAAGTAGCAAAACCGAGAGTTGTTTCGATGTGAGCCAGAGAACTGTACTTCTTGTGGCGGAACCTGGAATGGGTAAGACCGTTCTGGTGTCCCACGTCGCCAGACAGACAAAACAAAAACTCACCTATCTCTGGGTGATCAGCGTAAAGTTGTCTGACTACATCGAGCTGGTTGAAACAAAAACTTTATCCGGTGACGTCGTTGAATTTCTCGCAACGGTCCTCGGTTTTAAAGAGGCTTCTTTCACCACTTCGCTTCTAACGCACGCTATTCTACACACTGGTAATGTTGTTGTACTTCTCGACGGTTGGGACGAAATATTGCCAAATTGCAAAGATAAAGGCTGGAATTTGCTAACAAACTTATTAGAAACAAAAGTCAAGAAGATATGGATCACTTCGCGATTGTTTTTTGTGACCAATCTTGAAAACCGTCTCTTTACTATCGCTGCACGACTGCAGCAGTTTTCAGACGACGATCAAATTGAGTTTTTTATTAAATACTGGAGCGTGGATTGTTCATTGACTGAAGATGATCTTAGAGCCGTAGCCAAGAGTCTTCTTGAAAAGTTGACTACGTCACTTTCGGACGACGAGAAACGCTTTGCGGGTATTCCCCTCCACTCAATGATGCTGTCTGAAGTTTGCATTGACAAAATCAACAATCCGAAGGAGTTTATTCTACCCGAGAAACTTGACCTGTATCATCTGTTCGAGAAATTTGTTGACAAGAAATTTAAAATTTACATAAAGAAAAAAAGTACAATTGGAGATGACGAAATACTGTTAATGGCAAGGGAAAAGTTTGACAACACATTCTTAAATGCATCCTTGGTATATTTGTTTCCTTCTGACTTAATAAATTTATTGCACTCAAAAGACAATATAATTGAGACTACAAAGAGGTTGATGGCAAACTTGCAGTTGGGCAAAGACAAAACGGGAATAGTCGACATAATCAACTTCAGACTGAAATTCGTCCATCGTTGCTTTGCGGAATTTTACGCGGGGAAATGGTTCTCAAAACACTTTTACAAAAACTCAAAGATCATTGCAGAATACCTATTTGATAGGGACTACAAAGTAATCTGGGAAATACTGAACAGAATACTTTCTGGCAAAAATGAATTGCACGTCGCAGTGCTTAACAACGACTTATATCTAGTCGA
Source organism: Sweltsa coloradensis (assembly GCA_024449915.1). Classification (NCBI taxonomy): domain Eukaryota; kingdom Metazoa; phylum Arthropoda; class Insecta; order Plecoptera; family Chloroperlidae; genus Sweltsa; species Sweltsa coloradensis. The sequence continues at coordinate 82,992 of JAMZAV010000620.1, forward strand.
GGAAATACTGAAGGCTGGCGCTGATGTCAATTCAATTGACAAGGGGCACAGGACGCCACTACATCTTGCTGCGGGCGGCAGTTTTGAATTCGTGTATGAGTGCAGAAAAATCTTTTGGAGTTCTGAGAAAGGAATTCACTTTGAACACAGGTTCATTGGCCCTGTGCCGAGCCCAAGACACATGGTGCACCTTCTCTGCGAATACGGAGCGGATGTTAATAAAGTGGATGCCGTTGTACAATCTACCCCACTTCTCTACGCTTTGCAAACCTTAACTTGGGATGCAGCAGAGATGCTTTTGTCCAACAATGCAAGTGCACTAACGCTAAACATTGATAATTTTGACTGGTCAAAAGCTATAGCTGTAGCAGACAATGGGTTTACTAACTTAATGAGACTGATGGTAGATCAAGGATGGGTTCCCGACCATAACCTCAAACAGGATCTCGTTCTTAAAAGCATTAGTAGTGGTCACCTTGGAATTGTGCAAATTTTTGTAAAACATTGTGGAGATGTTACATCTCTAGGACCAATGGGGAGAAGTTACGTACATGACGCTGCAATTTGTGGTCAAAACAAAATTCTCAAGTATCTTCTTGATTTGCTCACCGGAAGCTACAGCAAAGAGTTTTGCATGAAATTTGTGGGTAAAGAAGATGAATTCGGACATACGGCAATGTACCACGCTTGCATAAATGGGTGGGTTTCTACACTAGAACTGCTTGAAGAGTGGAGTGGAAACCTAAAGTTGCTACGTAATGATATGGAAACGATATTTTCTTCAAGTTGTGTAAATGGTCATTTCAATGTTGTCAAGCTCATGAGAGACAAATTTGGAAATGATCCTGAATTTAATAAAAAATGCATCAATTTTATCAATGAAAATGGCAATAGCAATTTGATAAACGCTGCTTATTCTGGAAGCACAGACATTACTTCATTACTTGTTGCAAAAAGAGCAGATGTTATAATACCGCAAAAGGAAGGTAAAACTGTTTTGCACGTAGCCGTGATGCGTACTTCCTTGTCTTCAGTAAAGATCTTACTTGACACTTTTGGTGAAGACAAAGCATCGGTAGCAAAGTATATCAACACACCTTGTTTGGAAGGTTTTACGTCATTGCATGAATTTGGAAGTACTGGAGTTGATAGAAATATGTGTAATATGTCGTGTCAACTTTTAGAATCGAAGGCCCGCAAGCAGGCCGACATTGCCCGGGTATTAATATCTAGTGGAGGTTATATCAATCTAACCAGCATTGAAGGGTACACGCCATTACACTCGATGTGTCGTTCTTTCGGTAATCCTTATCTTGTAAAAGTAATTTTGGAGAGTATTGGAGAAGACAAACAAACTCTTGCCAAGTACGTCAATGAGCCTGACATGTATGGTTTAACGGCCATTCACATCGTTGCATCTGCAATATATATAAGGGATCGATTAACTAACATTGTCGAATGGTGTTCTGGGCAAAGAGTCAAGGCTGCTCAGTTGCTTATATCCAATGGTGGAGACGTTAGGGCAGTTGACTCACGAGGGAAAACACCGCTACACATCATTGCCCTTCGAGCTGGTAGCCTTGAAATTGCCAAGTTGTTTGTTGACTCTCTGAAGGACCGAGATTCGGTCATTTCGTACATAACGGCTCGTGACAACACAGACAAAACTGCCAAAGATTATACACAGATACCACAAGCAAGCGAACCACTTTGGTTTAGAAAAAGACGCATTGAAATTGGAGAATGGTTGGATAATACTCTTGATCGGTGGACATACAGTCAAAACAAAACAAAGACCAAGTTGTAACCCGATAAATTAACATTTCTTGATGAAGGGAGAAAAGGAGGGAACCAAAATGAAAACTTTCTTTAAAAAAAACTACTGGATATCCACAAAACACATGGTGGCATGAATAATGCCAATTATTGTTGGCAGATGAAAAGAAGAAGAAGAAAAAGAAGAAGAAGAAGAAGAAGAAGAAGAAGAAGAAGAAGAAGAAGAAGAAGAAGAAGACATTCTTTTTCAGTTTTTTTAATAAATGTACGGACAAACAACTTAGCTAATTCATACTGAACCCTTAATTTTTGCATTTATATCATAAGTATAGTATTGAATAAGCAATTCGATTCGAATTCGATAAGCAATATTTAGGAATTTAATTGATTACAAAAGAGTTATTGTGGTACCAACAGTTTAATTTTGATTGTACGTATCAACCCGAATATAATACTGGTAGGGCCTAGTGTTTTTGAGACGAAAATGAAAAAATATATGTTTAAAAGAAAAATATATTATTTTGAAAGCCGCTTGGAACAATGTTAACAAATTCTAATGTCGGTTAATAACATACAATAAATTGGAATGCGCGATTACACAGCTTTTAAGTGAATCGGTCTAGTTCATCCTATTTGTTGATGAGTAGGCCTTCAGTGGACGGTCGTTTCGAGTTGCTGGACTACAGAGACGGTTCCTCCTTTTAGCGTACCTTCAAGCGTATCACGGGTCAGATCACTCGCGCCAACGGACCCTTAACTGTCAACGACCGAGTGTGTGCTTCGTCATCGTCCAAAGTGGAGTTTGTGACTTCCCTTGAGGGAGTTTATCAGTTTCCCGAGGATGCGCTCTTTGACGATGTCTTTAAGAGAGATGGTCGAACTGCCTCTTGCGCGCCAATAACCTTCCATGGCATCGCCCACGATGAGGACATTCTCCACCCTGATCTCGTCCGGGACATCAGCGCTGATGCGCCAGATGCTGATGGTATCACCAGTCTGGTGCTGCGGCAGGTCCCAGCCAACTTCGTCTCTCACCTCGGCACCCTCTTCTCTGGCTGTTCTGTGGCTGTGTGTGTTGTTTAGGCTACTTCCCTTCCAACCTAAAGTCTGCCGTTATCGTTATGATTGATGATTGATGATCGACCGATTAGCCTCTTGAACGTTGTGGCAAAGGTTCTGGAAAAATATTATTCACACCAGGCTCGTTGCTTTTGCCGACCAGCTCCACATTATCCCCGAGTCACAAGCTGGCTTCCGGACGGTTTGCTGTACGACGGACCCCCTTATCAAGCTGGTGACGGAGGTTTCAGGAGCGTTAAATGATGGCCAGTGTGAGCTTGCTGTGTTTCTGGACATAACACGCGCCTTTGACAAGGTATGGCATAACGACCTCTGTTACAATCTTCTGCAACTAAAAGTTCCCTTTGTAATGGTGCGCTTTATCCCAGATTTTCTCACGGGACGTCTCGTTCGTGTGCGTGTTCAAGATCACGTATCCCGCCAGTTTACCCTTCTTGCTGGTGTGCCTCAAGGTCCCTGCCTCTCTCCCCTTCTCTATCTGTTCTACTGCCACGATATTCCTTCTCCCTTGTCCCGAAACCTTGCCCTGGCCCTCTATGCAGACGACTCGGCCTACTGGTGCAAAGGTCGCACAGCGAGAGAAGTCTTCCGCCGTCTACAGCGGGAAATAAACGCTCTTGAAGCTTGGATGCGTCGGTGGCGTGTAATTCCAAACGCCTTAGACACAGCCTATCCTTTTCCACCAACGCCATGAATCACAGAAGCTGTCTCAACGACCACTCCGTCAGTCCATCTCACTCTGGGGCGCTACGATGTACCCCAGTTGGTCTGCCAAGAACCTTAGAATAACTTTTAAGGAAATTCTCAACTGGAGTGCTCATTGCCGTGACGTCATCAACCGTGCGCGGTCACGGCTTAGCTTACTCGTGATGCTTCGTGGGCGAATTTCTGGTTGCAGCTTCCGAACTCTACGGCACACATATAAAACTGTCATCCGCTCCCTCTTTGAATACGCAGCCCCAGCGCTGGCACCCGTCGTTGGAGGATGTCTCCAGCAGTTCTTCTCTCTGGAGAGAAGGATACTTCCTTCGTCGCGCGGCTTCCTCCGGTGACGCGGAATGAAGACGTCTACACTCAAACCGGCGTCGGCGGTCTCAACATCCGACTCCCTCGCAGGAGCTTACGTGTAAGGTCTTCACGCAGGGGGACGAGACGAGCTTCACGACCTACTTTCACGTCCACGCGCCTTCCGGCCTCGACCCCGCCTTAACTGACAAATTGTATGTTCTCTTGGTGTATTTATGTATGTTTACGACAGGAATTTGGATATGTAACTGAATCTGTAACTCTGTGACCCTGTAATACAGAGGACCACACGTGCCCTGCATTAGCCTTCCTGCTCTATGGGCAGGTAAAATACATTAAATTATTATTATTAAGCCCCACATAGGCTAACCGCTGCACTGATGCTTCTTTATTTACGATAAACCTTTCAAAGTTTTTAAGATGAATAATTTGGCTAGGGCCATTCCTATCAATGTTTCTCCACCATCAGGCTACCTAGGCCTAACTAGCCTCGATGCATCAAAATAATATATTTGGGAAAATAGAAAAACGCGGTCAAATGATGATTTTTTTAATGTGCATTCTCTGATTAATTGATGCCCATCTTCGTGCATGATTTTACCCAAATTTTGCTCCCATTTGGTTACACGAAAAATGTAAACGAAGGCTAAAATGATTATTTTATACCGTCTTAAAAAAACTGTTACAAATAAAAAAGGGTCTACGAGAAATAAGTATTTACTATTTAGTTATAGAGTGAAAACAGAACCCAAATATGTTAATTTTCATAATTACAAATTTCAATTCGAAAAATAGAAAAGCGCCGCAGGCGAGAGGCTGAGCCCTGGCATGTAAATATCAATCAGTATCAGCAATCTATAGAAACTATAGTAAATAGTTTACATATTAGGCATGTACATAAAAAAGCAAAAATATGGAAATCACCTGTTAACCAGAGACGGGGACCCACAATTTTGCTTTCTACTTAACAATGTGAAATTCTTGATTTTTTTAAAGGAATTTCTAGATTTAAAAAAATCTTTTGTCTTTTATGAATGAAATGTGAAATTTTGGGTTCCAAATTGACATAAAAGTTGGAAAATCCAAAATTAGATTTTTTGCAATTTTTCATATTTTCCCATATTTATTTTTTTATTTTTTTACATGCTTAAATTGAATCTCAAATTGCTTCTACAGGCAAACAAAATATCCTGAACAACCCGGAAATTTGTTTTTTGAGTGTTTTTATACACAAATGAATTTTTGAACCATTCCAAAAATCCTTAGTCATCAGAATGTAATATGGAAAAATTCTACCATTTCCAAACAACAACAACAACAACAACAACAACAACAACAACAACAACAACAAAAACAAAACAACAACAAAGCAGCTTTTTACGGGTTAAAGTATGAGAAAATGCAGAATTCATTACAACCTGGGGGGGGGGGGGGGGGGGGGGGGGGGGGGGTGGGGGGGGTTTGGGGGGGGGGGGGGGGGGGGGGGGCGGGGGGGGGGGGGTTTGGGGGGGGGGGGGGGGGGGTTTTTGGGGGGGGGGGGGGAAAATAAAAAAAAAAGGGGGGGGGGGGGGGGGGGGGGGGGGTTGGAAAATCCCCCCTGTCGCTATTATAGCCAATTTTTTTTAAAAAAATACAAAAATAAACACTCGCTGGGCGAAAAAACTTCATTTCAAGCAGGAATTTCAAAATATTGTTAAACCCACACCTTTTCTTCCATTCGGGGAAAATGTTTTTAAAAACATGTTTGATGTCCCATTCTTTTTCGTCCGCCGATACATAACATCTTTTTTATACCATCATTTTAAAAATTCCTTTTTCATTCGCAACTTTTCAACCATAAATCTATGACTTTGAAAAATACTTTTAGAAAAGGGTTAAAAAATCATTAATTAACGGATTTTGAAGAAGATATAAAAAAAATTTCCTCCCGCATTGGTGGGGTGCCGGGTCGGAAGAATTTTTTTTTGGGGATTTAATAACCCCACACTCTGAAACCGGGAAAAGCAGAAAGAACTACTGAAAATTTTTTTTTTTTTTTTTAACCGATCCCAACAAAAACTACGCATGTCCACGAAGTATTTTGTTTTTATCCTGTATAAAGTGGACTTTTAAATTTATGTTATTTATTATTTTAACTCGCACAAAATTCTTTATATTTTTAAAAGTAGCTCGTTAAAATTTTTTTATATTTATTCCACACAATTATTTATAATTCTGAACGAATTTTCCCAAATGCTCACATTTCTGTCCTACGCCCGTGCGTGCGTGCGTGCGTGCGTGCGTGCGTGCGTGCGTGCGTGCGTCACGCTCGGACAAACTACCTCCGTTTGAACTGCTTTTTTATTTAGTTAGTTAGTTAGTTGTTATTGGGGTTTGGGGCCAAAAAACAGTAAAGTTATCAGTGCCCATCAAATTTTCTGTTTGTTTAAATATGAATGAATTTAAAAATTAAATTTAAAAAGGTTTTTAAAACATTATCGCTTTCGTGGATTTGTCCGAAAAAATTTAAAAGGGGGAAGGGTTTTTTCTATCCTAGGCCTACATTTTTGAAAAGTTTCTAAAACTTTTTTATATTTAAAAATTTCGCCACACTCACAAAATGGGAGGATCTTCCCCTCTTCGAAAATACCCGTGAGTGAGGTATTTCCCCGATTTTTAAACAGCCAAAACCCACTTTTTTCAGGCGAGAGGAGCGACGGGGAAAAGATCCAGGCTGCCGTGCTATTCTTGTTTTGGCGCAATTATTGTTTTCTATCTTTTTCCAAAAATATTCCCATTGCTTTTTAAAGTTTGTTTAAAAAAGCTTTTAAATCTAAAGGGGAATGATTAGTTGACAGTCTCTCGTTTTTTTGATGCTGATTTTGCACATTTATCGCTACTTCGTTACCTAAGATAAACAGATGCTTTGGGTGACAATGGTTTTTGGGGGGAAAAAGAGACATCCAAAAGGGGATTTTAAAAAACCCTGGCACCTCCCCCAAAATAACGTTCAAAAATGGTAAAAGTTAAATAATAATGTATTCATTTAAAAAAAAAATCAAATTAAAATATTGATAATTTTCAGATTATGACCCCTAATTTATTAACCATATAATATTTGTTAACTTTTGTTTGGGATAATTTTTCCCAAAAAACCCGACAAAACGAGGACAGATGGACAGAAAAAATTTAACAATGTCCCCTCGACAGGGCCCCCCCGCAAAAAGTTTGGATGATGACGATTCCCCACCCATTGACCAAATTTTTTTCTCCTTACACAATCCGAATCCCCACGAGGTGGATATATTGAATCTTCGACCCAATGAACAAACATTAAAAAAAGACTATTAAACTGATGGCCCAAATTACACCACAGTCATGCTCGTTTTGTTCGTTTTTGGGAAAGCCGGTAGCGGTAAGTAATGACGTTTTATTTTTCCCTATCTCGTCGAAACATCTCAAATTTGTCTCCTTTTATTTCTTTGGGATGCAGAGACACTGGCAGTGCGGTGCGACAAGGGTTTTAGCCCTGTACCAAGGTATCTTTTAATAGTGAGGAGAAAGGGGTGGAACGGAGATTTGTATTATTAATTGATTTCTCATGAAAATGTGGACGATAAAGGGTGAGGGGCCCGCGGGTCTGATTGGTCTGAAGTCTCTGACTTACATCACGAGTCCCCCGTTTTCGGGACCTAAAGATTTCGGGATTAGCATTTTGCCAATTCCCATAAGCTTTGTTAGACATGCTTTGATGAAGACAAAGCTTTTCATCCTATATTTGGCGGCTGACATCATCATGCACAATGCCCAAAAGCTTGATACAAATGGCTTGGAAATAAATATGAAGAGTTTCTAATATCACGCAACAAAAAATAAAATAATTTTTGTTTTTGGATTCGTTAAAAAGTCCAAAAAATAACCAAAAATTTTGAGTACATTTTTTATCTACACTACAAAGATGTTCATTGGATGAGCGAAGCAAAAAGACTTCAATTTCCTGACCCCCCAAAAAATTTAGCTCTGGTGTTGTTTTTTTTTTTTTTTTCTGCTTTAGTTCGCTCTCTACCAGGCAAAACGGATATCCGATCTTGTAAAAATTGGAGGGGACCTTCGAAATCTCTGAACTTAGACTTTCTAGATTTGGGTACAATCGAAAAAATATTTCTCGTGAATATCGTACTTTTTCGATTTTTTTGGGGTTTTAGTGCATATTTTCGTGACATTTGGGGCCCATTCGACCAAACGGTGGGCTAAAACGTTTTATATTTTTACGGGACATTGAGGTAATGGTGATGTATTTCTTTCTGAAGAAAAAGTTGAAAAATTAGCCCGAATCTATAGAAATAAAACTTTTAATATAAGTTTTTTTTATTTTTTGTGCGTATTTTCTGCCTTTGGGCCCCAAATTTTGACCAAAAGGGGGGGGGGGGCTACAACGTTCATATTAACATGGGATTAAAGGGTTATGGGGATGTAGTAAATTTTTAAAGAAAAGGTTGAAAAAGTAAGCCGAATCCATAGAAATAAAGCTTTTATTAAGTTTTTTATGGAAATAATACCAAATTTACAAGTAACAATAGAAATTTGACAACAATCACCTAAATCGTAGGGAGCAAAAAAAAGCACTTGCAAAAGTAAGATATCCCACGCAAACTAAAAAATTTAAAAAAATCATCCCTCAACGCGGCGGGACTTTAAAGGGCTATCGAATCTAAAAAGATGAGCACACGCCATTTTATTTCTTTGCAGGTTTAGTTTTGATTCTTCAGCGCAGCTTTCATTTTAATGAACCACTTGTTGATTGCCACAGATGATTAAAAATAAAAATTTTTTTCTGTTTTCTGTAACATGTTTTAGGCATTTAGATCACCTTTACTGTGAATGTGAGCTGTGCTCGACTCTCGAGAAAGTGAAATAAATTAGTTTGGTTTTCCCTTGCAATTATTCAATAATTGCTGGTAAATTGTAATCATGGAAAGTTTACGATTAGCTCGCAAAGCGCCATTTGCTCGTTAAGAAATCATGGCTTCACCTAAAAAAGCCAACGTGGCGATTACAAAGTGGTGAGCAGTTTATTTTAGACCATCTACCTAGAGTTTAGTAGGGGCCCCCCGTCTGCATGCTAAACTCTCCGAGTCTGCATTGTGCGTTTATAATCACTCATTAGAAACCAAAGGGGTGCCCCCAGTTTAATTTCACCGTCACATTTACATTATTATTTTTTTTTGAACTGTAAAAAAACCTCCGTTAGAACCACCCAAACACCATTACATAAAAACACACTTTTTTAAATTTATTTTATACTTCCAATTGGTACTTCCATCACGTATACCTACATCCATTTCCGGTGGGGGGGTTTCGAAAAAACAAACAAATGCGATCAGGTTTCAGATCCGGCCACTAAATATCCCCACATACCCTACACCGCCTTTTCAACTTCTAAAAGCCCTTTTCATTAATTTCACGGCTCTATGAAAATTACGAATAGTAAAACGCTAAAAACTTACTGGATCTAAATTTAAAGTATTTATTTTGAGACAGAGCGTTTTTGGCTGGCGTTTTAAATTTTTAGTTTTTTTGTTGAAAATTTTGTGTTTGGGGGGGGGGTTTGGGGGGGGGTGTTTTGGTTTTGTTTTTTTTGGGTTGGGGTGGGGGGGGGGGGGAGGGGAAAAAAGGGGGGGGGGGGGAAAAAAAAAGGGGGCCCCCGGAGGGAAACCAAAAGGAAAACCCCCGGGGGCAAAAAAAACCTTAAATCAAAAAAGACTGACCTTTTTTTTTGGTTGCCCAAAGTAAAAACGTAAGTGGGGTTTTCCCCACAAAGGGGGGATCTAGCCCGGAAAAAAAAACAATTCATTAAAAAGCGGGTTAGAAAATCGAATTTAAAATTTGGTTAAAATTTTCCCGGATGTCGGTTTAAAAAGCAAAGGGGGGGGGATTAAAAAAAATTCGTAGGCTAAAAACGGTGAAGGGTTTTATTTTATAAGGAAGCTAATTTTTAAAAGTTCTTCCCAAATCAATAAAAAGGTATTTTAAAAAATTTTTTTCAAAAAGGGGAATAATTTAATTTTTGGTGAAAAATTTTTGGGCGGGTAAGAAAGGTGATCTAAACCCCCAACAAAAAGGAAGGTTACATTTAAAAAAAGGGTAAAAAAGGCAAAAAAACATTTAATTAAAACAAAAAATTTATAATTCCTCCACACTGCATCTTTTAACAGAAAAATTGAGGAATTTTTTTTAAGGGGGTTTTTTATTTTTAAATGCCCCCGCCTTCCGCATAAAAGTATAAGGTTGGAATAAAAAAAAGGCCTTTTAACAAATTTTTTAACCTGCCAAGGCCCCCAATAAAAAGTTTTTTAAAAATTAAAATTTCAATGTTTTTTAATTAATATTTATTTTGCATGGGATCTTGACCAAGTAGAAACTGTTTTTTTAAATTCCCAATTCATTTTTTAAAGGCAGGAAGGGGGCAAACCCCCTTTTTAAAGAAAATTGACGAGAAATTCAAATAACTTAAATTAAAAAAAAAAAAATGTTCATAAAAAAATTCCTCTTTATTTTAAATTTAGAAAGCACCTCTCAAAAAAAAATTTTGTGATTTTTTAATTTTCTTTTAAAATTTTACAAAAAAAACTACCTGATTCCCCTCTTTTCCTTGTTAAATTTAAAGGGAAAAATTTTAGGGAAAAAAAAAATCGGTTTAAATTAAAAAAATTTCTCTATTTAATAAGAAAAGGGCAATTTAAAACGTGTTAAAAAAGTTGTTTATATTTTACCCCTTTAATTAGTTGTAAGAAAGGGGGCGTGTTCCTTGAAACGGGCCCGTTTGGTTTTTTGGAATTACCTAAAAATCCCCTGGGCTTTGGGTGAGAAACATTTTGATACGAAAATTTTAACATTTGGGTTTTAACTAGGGGGGAAAACTAACCAAGGGGACGTTGGGGGCACAACCAGCACTCGAGCATTGCTGACTGCAAAACATTGATCTTCGAATAGATAACAATAATTATCAAACGGTTAGAAAATATATATTTTTTAAATCGTATGTATAGCCTATAGGCTAGAGTTTATCCATGTGTCACATATCTGATTGTAGACAGATTATTAAGAAAGGGTTCTAACAAAATATTTACTGGTCAGGAATAATACAAAAAAGTATCATTACAAAACTTTATTGTGATTAAATTTTTCTTCAGATTTACAACTTTGAATGGAAATCAGCAGATAGTATTTCAGATAGTATCAATAGTATTATCTTATCAACTAGTTGGCAAGCAATTACTTATGGTGGCCACATGCAAAATGTGTGCGCAAATTTAGAGAAAATTATTTATTATATAAAACGTTAAATTATTAATTTTATAATTTTGGTTACGAATAAATAGCAAAAAAACGAAGATATTGAGATTCCTGGAAATATCCCAACATTTCGTGGCAAACTTAATTAGACGATAATTCAACTTATCAATTGCTCATATCAGAAGTTGGAATTAACATAGTTTTTTAGTTTAACGATATGAAGTATTAGGCTTACATAAAATAAAAGAAGTTATAGTTACAATTATTCAGTTAAACATATTGTTGACAAACATTGATCAGGAACAAACTAACCCGTATGATATGAGCTGTGTGGTAGTCAGTGTGGTCGCCGCGCAGACCGGCACCTCCACCAAACCCACAGTGTTGGTTGAGCCCGGCCTAACCGGGGTCTGATCTCTTAGAAGCTCTTCCGATTGTTCTATGGGTTATGGTTTACACCAGTATGCCAAGCAATAATTTAACATTTTCGGTTTCGAACCATTCTGTAGATTTGTGATTGTGAACTGACCGAAAATATGCCACAAGAGAGACTTTGTAGTGAATCCGAAGCTAGTGTATGTGAGAAATGTATTAGAAATGTGTCAATGCCGTCTAATGAAACATGCGCATATCCTTTTTAAAGTTTGAACATACCCTTTTTCGAGTATAGGCTTACACAATGCACCGCATCAGTTTAAACGTTTATTGATTGTGAAGATAACACATTGTTTAGCTTAATATTATATTAATTACAATTAATGGTTGTAATTGTTAAAAATTTACAAAACTAGCTTAATTATGCATGTGTATGAGAAAAAAGACTGTTAAATGAGAAAGATACTGATAACTCCATTGATGATGATTAGGCCCTATGATGATGAAATGCCAATTAAAATACATTTAAGAAATTGAATGAAATTGAATGAAATATGCTAAAATAACAAATACTGCAGCAAAAAACAAAACAGTGATGGTGTGCATTTGACCGGTTAAGTCCCATCCCCAGTTATATGAGTTGCTTCACTTTTACGTGCATATAGTGAAAACTGATCAAATACAAATAAATACGCTTGTTCGCCATCAAGGTTAGCTCATCGCCCATGATAACGACAATAGAATGCATAAAACATTTTTTAAATCACTCGTGGATTTAAAAAAAAACATTTGTAGGTATATATAGTACGTTAGTCTTGTTTCATCATATAATTACTTAAATCGAAGCTAACCTGACCTACTCTATCATTTCACTATATACACAGCTAACAAACATACATTATTTTGCAGTTGTTGCTAGATAAAGGGGTGTAATATCGTTCATGGATATTCAACACCGGCTTATACTATAGGAAGAATTAAGTATGATTTTTGTAGGATGTGATGCTAAATATAGAAGATAAAGATTATTCAGTTGGATCAAATGAAAAATAAAATCCATAAAGTATATCAAATGAAACCCCAAGCGGTTGTGTTGGACCCATCCCCAAGGATTTAATCCACCGTCACTCTAATACTAAGTTATTTAAAAATAATAGTGTGGCTCGTTGGTCTTGTGGTTAGCGTATCTGCTTCCACGGCAGAAGGTCCAGGGTTCGATTCCCATCAAAGTCAGAAGTTTTCTAACTTCTGATTTGGACTTCAGTCCATCAGTTCTTGTCGTAGGAGTTTGTAAACGGTGACTTTGGAACCGTCCTAGCAACGAAGTACATAATAAATTCAGAGTAGTTCTGAATCGGACCTTGTTGATTCTGGCGTTGATCCGCGGGTGTTCGCACTGTCCATACACTGATTGTATATTTCTATTAAAATATCGATCTTTGGTTGGTTATCGCTCACTCGTCGATTGCGTTGGGGCCTACAGGGTTGGCTTGGTCGCTTTGATTTACTGTCCTCCACTGAACATCAGTTATATTACTGAGTGGGTAGACTCTAAATACAATTTATTTATTTATTTTATACTATTTAAGAGATTAATACCACAAGTGAATTTTCTTTAATTCTGATAATGAAGTGAACGAAAAGCAATGAAAATACTTGAGAAATAGGAAACGATCTCCCCTTCACCTACGTCACTTCTCTGTCCGTCCGTCTATGCGTGTATTCACGATTTTAAAAAACTAACATGACCTCGATTGACACAATTGCTACCTCCGTACAACGTTTTGGCTCTCATCCTTGTATTACAGCAATGTTTTCAAATAATTCTCAGCTTGCAGGCCCTGTGACGTCCATCAGTGTGGATGAAATCATCTTATTTTGAATTTGCTCATTTTGTTCACCCAAATACCCTTTCTGTAATCACTCAAATCAACAGAAAACACGATTTCAAAATCACCAGCGCCCTCTATATCGCGCGCGCAAAGCATTATGGGAGAAAGGGCATTTACACGCTAAATGCCATATGCTCGGGGTGTGGTGCAGTCAGCCACAATCCCAATCATATGGCATTGAGCATGTAAATGCACCTTTCTCCCATAATGATTTGCAATGGAGAGCGCATGCGCAGTAAATTCTGAAAATGGTCTTGGTCTGAAATAAAGAAAAGTTCAGCCTACTTAAGGGGCTATTACCCCAAAACATTATTTTTACCACATAATCTATATTATAGTAATACACTAAAATGACCGTTAAAAAATTATATCTTGTAACTGTGATTTAAAACTTATTTTTTTAATTTTTTGATCCAGAAATTTGCGAACATTGGCGTTTTAGAAAATTTCTTTAATTTAGCTTTAACCTTCCTCTCTTTTGTTCTACATAGATACTAGATCATCATACCATTAATCTGAAATGGCCCTTTATAACATCGTGTCGTCTTGAAACTGTGCAAAATCACCCCCCCCCCCCACCCCCCCCCCCTTCTTGGTAATCTGCATAGTTTGACCGAACTACTTTCTCAAATCACAAAACAAAATATAGAAGATTTACAGAAAAAGGCTGTAGAGCACGTCAATAATGGCCAATATTTTTTTGGATCAAAATCCTCCAAGGTCACGGGGCATAAAGATCGTCCCCATGTTATTTCTAATGGCAGATTTTTGCCGATGAGACCTAGCTCGAAAAATACTAAGTTTGTCAATTTTTTTTCGGGTCATGGTGGACTCAATAATTTTTTGATAATTTCTAAATCATAACTAGTTAGCCCGAATGATATATATTTTTTGAGTGTAGCAGGTGAACTGAATACCCTTTTAACTATTGATAATACTTGGGCACAACATACAAAAACGATAACGTAACATGAAATGCTTTGGTAGCGGGAACTAAAAAGCTTTGTCTCTCCTCTGATCTTGTCTCCGCATCCAGCAGGACTGTACCAGGACAGGGACAGAGATTATCTCCCAATGGTAATGAAGCGTGTCGCCCCATGAAGCGGGCAGACTCACAAACCTCGACACGGTTATTGCATTACGCTATGCTAATTCGGAGTAATTGATATCAACATAATACAACGGCAAACTATGATACACTCGGTGACTGACACAATATGGGGATCCGTATCAACAGAAAACAGCAAAACTCAAAACTGTTACGTATAAAAACATACTTTTAAAAACTTTGTAGCAGTGGCGGACCTCCACACAAAAGTTAACTTTAAAATGTTAATATACTAATCTTGTCGGTGAGACCAAGCGCCCAAATATGAGCCATAAAGCCCCAATACTAATCAACTAATCAATAAATTAAATAATGAAAATAAACAAAATAAACAATAATATACTTGCTCCAACGAAAGAATGCAGATGCTTGGTAGTGGTGGGGGCAGAATGAATGCGCAGTAAATGGAATGTCGCCTTTGTGTATGAAAGAGAAATATATTTTACCAACGCAAGGAAAAATTATCTGCGTGCTAGATCACAGAGTTCCTCCGTGTGCAAGATCCACGCCGAAATAGCGTGAATAGAATTGGCAAAGTTGTTATGTTGGGAAAACAATTTCGAGCCACCTGCATTCTTTCGTTGGGACCACTTATATTATCAGCTTATGATTGAAACAGCTTTCTAATATTAAATTTCAATTAAGCAGTTACACTGGAAAGTTTAAAAATTATTTATTTCTTGCATTTGGCTATACGAAAAGACCCAATATCAATGAATTGGGCAACAAATCAATCTGAAGATTTTTATTATTATGAGTAGGGTCTAATAAATTAAATATTTATAATTTATTATTATTGCACTCGCCGAGAATTTGCGACGGTAGTGTAGAGCGTTTTGCCAACATGTCAACTTATACACAATGAGCAATTAGAAAGTACCTAGGCCACTTCGCGAACGCTTTTTCCAGTCGCGTTGATGGATGAACTTTTTTGGTTGACTATTTCTGTCCAATGATTACTACGTTTTTTGTATGCGCCGTGAGTTCTCATTACTTTTTTAAGTTCCATTGCAAAATTATTTTTGTTAAATTATATTAATTTCTATAATGTAGGCCTTGTAAAATATCTCGAGGCCCAAAGATTTTCTTTTTGTACGCATTAAGCTAAGCTTATAAGCTTAAATATTAAAACGTTTATTTCAATGAATCTGGCTATTCTTTCAATTTTTGCACTACAACCATTACTATAATCTCCATGTAAAATACGAACGTTGTAGCCCCACCCGTTTGGTCAGAATCGGCCCAAATGTCACGAAAGTATCGCATTAAAATCGAAAAAAATCAAAATACGATATTCATAAGAAATATTTCTTCGGTTTTATCCAAAAACTTGCAGATCTAAGTTTAGAGATTTCGAAGGTCCCCTCCAATTTTCATCAAGATCGCATATTATGCCGTTTGCCCGGTAGAGAGCGAACAGACACACAAAAAAAAGAGCTATTTCTCTCATGGTAAGTGAAATTGAAGTCTTCACTTCGCTCATCTAATTTAGAAATGTTATTGTTATATTTCGTGAGAAAACTCACATTTAATAAGTAACAAAATAAGCATGAATTGCCAAAAAGCTCAGACATTTATATTTAAGAGATAAAAAAGTACGCTGCGGACAGGGTTCGAACCTGTGCGGGTAGAACCCATTGGATTTCAAGTCCAACTCCTTAAGAGTCTGCAATAGCTTGAGAGTCGAAAACGTACATATTCTGGAGCGAAAATGTTGGAAAAGTATTGGATCAAACGGAATCGGGTTTTTTCCTATCATTAGATCAAGACTTCAACCACACACGTATACAGAAACATTCTAAAGTTGTGTTTAATATTAGCACTAATTAGGTTTGCAAAGTATCGAAATCTCGAAATTGTCCTATGCCAATCGATTTTTCTGGAGCTAGTAGTACAGTGAATAATGAACAGATTGTCATCGGGTTTGATTTTTTTACGAGAGGAAGTAATATACTAGACACCTACACAATCACCTGCCCATATTTCGCGGTCAGTTTTTTAGTATCTTTAAGCCAAAGTGCTCCTTGCCAAACCATCAAAACAGAGACGCAATGATTTATTTAAATAACGCAATAACATGAGACCTGTTCTACATTGAAGTTCATAGATGTATCTATGTACTAAAGTCAAAATATTTGTATTTTCTACCCGCGTACCCTGAAAACCATAGGCTAAATAAAGCAAATTTTCACTGAAGTGTTGGATGTGTTTGTTGCGTAAAGTGGCGCCCTCTACCGAGCAGGGGGTTCGCCACGCCCGTAGCTCTCATATCGGTGCGCTAGGTGTTATCAAGGAGGGGCAAGTAATATGATTGGTGGAAAAACTGAATATCCAGGCTTATCTGATGTTTGCTATGCTCTGTCGGTGCGCCATTACAATTTATTGTTGATTAGATCACTTCCTATGGATAGAGATCTTTGTAAATATTGCATGTTTATATACGTGGAGATGTGTTTGCAGCCGTTCATTGTTTACCTGACTAAATCCCGTACTCAAAATAGTTACTTGTTGTAATAGTGATTCACACATCTAAATCTCTGAACTCAGAATCTCCATGCGTAGCCTACTTATTATTTTATGTCTGTAAAAACCTCAATTCCTATTGAATATAATCGACCACATATTTCTTCATTGCGTTTCCTTGAAAGTTATTTTATGTGATTATACACGGTAAGATTATTCTAGATAGGAGAAAACCACTATATATCGACAAAATTATCAGTGGCCCTGCGATAGTCTGGCATAGACACACTATTTTATGAAGCCCGTGGAGAACAAATGCTGTGCAATGTGATAAAACTTTATCAGTTTCCTCTGGGGCATGTGGAATCTTTAGATTTGTGGAAGTTCGGGTAAGTCCAACCTTTAATGTCGATAACCCTACAAGAGCTAACTCAAACTAAACATGTTGTCTAAGTGAAGTGATACAGCGAAGATGTAAGTTGGTGTCCGCAATGAAGATGGGAAGAAAGTGAGGAAAAAAGGAAAGTCACCGAGATATTAAGTGAATTAGCCAAAGCGAAGTAAAAGCGACACCGGTAAGATAATAATTATATATTTTATGGTAATCAGCCCAGAAATGACAAAATCTATCTCAGCGGGGTATCGAACCCCAGTCTCCCGATTGCCGATCGGGTGCTATACCGCTAAGCTACCGACACGACTTACTTCATAACATCTGGATTGTTGGTGCATTGTATTGATCTGAATAGACCGGGGTTCGATACCCCGCTGAGATGGATATTTTTTAATTTCTGGGTTGATTTCCATAAAATCAGTTATACCGACGAAAGAGTTTCCCGATTTAATAACGAATTGAGAAATTATATTGTTTGTCATTCCATTCTTTTATGAGAAGAACATATTGCCCATATGCAGTGTCAGCGCATGCATACTTATTTTAGAGTATCTAGACTTCCCGAAAATCAAGGACAGTATAATACCACTTTTTATAAAAAATCAAATATTCGTAGGCTATACAAATAATTGACTTGAGTCACTACCCGTGCACACTTGTAGACAAATGTCTACATAAGCTGTGTTGCTCATAAGAGTTTTATTGCTCCCTGCCGTCTACTCATGTTAATAAAATTCCAAGGAACCATGGAATATACAAATCGTGGACCTGTCATGTTTTTCTCTGTATAACAAAAAGATTGCATAATAGTTTTATTGAATGTTTTATGACATTTAACTCTAAATGAACAAACGACCACTCCCATTTTTATGAATTAATCTTCTATCAGCTACTATGTCTTTTAGAGCTATCACATAAATATTTTTCTTGAAAAAACAAGGGCATTTTTTTCGATTTTTGTTGTGTTTTTTCGTCTGTTGCGAGCAGTGGTGTAAACATGGGGGGGGAGGAGAGAGGGGCAACCGCCAAAAGCCCTTTAAATTTGGTTTAGGGGCCAGGGGGCACACACCGCACAATTGTTTTTCATAATGAGGTATTTATTTTATGGAAATCGATCTAGAAATTAAAAAATCCATCCAAGCGGGGTATCGAACCCCGTTCTTCCGACTGCAGGTCGAGTGCTTTACCCCTATAAGCTATATTATTATCATTATTATTCTATATTATGCTAATTATTATTTAATTTTATTATTATTTATTAATATTTTATAATAATAATAATATTTATATGTAATATTAATATTAATATTTAATTTTGTGAAAAAGCCCAATGGCCCGGTTAGTTATGGTCCGGGGTTCGATCCCCGCGGTGTAGTCACTTTTTTAATTTATGTCTTAAGTACTAACATATATTATATTATTATGTTATATTGACATAATTTTCTTAACTCGTAATTTTTTAATTTAAGATTAGTGTAAAAAAGACTCGTTTAAATACTCCTGTCATAACAAATAATATAAAAAAATATTCGGGTCATTTGCTAAGGTTCCATCCCCCCCAGACACCCCCCCCCCTCCATTCTGCACGATCTTGCAGTGGCGGATCTAGGACATAATCATGGGGGCGTCCGATTTGCGTGTGCATGTACAGTCGTGGGAAAGGGACTAAGCGCGGACGCATGGGGGGCGGAGCCCCCCATAATATGCGCCACAGGCGAAAATTTTGAAAATCAGGTTTTTAGTAATTTAGTGCGTTTTAGAAAAAAGTGATGGGCTGAATGTAATACCGAAACAATGTAGTTCGTGTGCATCGATTTGTTTGTCGTCATGTCGAGCTTACAATTTACTGCATTGGCCTAGATTGCAACATTATTATAGAAGTTTGATCTTATTTTCATTCATCATTTTATTCATTTATTAAACGTCTATCCTATTTAGTTAAAAAACTATTCACATAGGAGGACACTTAATAAATCGAAGTACACTGATGCAGACACATTTCAGAGGCGAACTGATTATTTCTGACAACATAAAAGGAAAGTTGATTTTTATTTGGAGTTTTAAATAAATAGCGCCGCAGGCGAAAATTTTGAAAATCAGGTTTTTAGAGTGCATTTGGTGCGTGCACAATAAAATAATAAATTTTTTTTTTTTTAATTTTTAAAGAATCATGGGGGGGGCGATCGCCCACCCATCCCTGTATCCGCCACTGCGATCTTTTACTTTACACTGGAAAGAGCGTAACCCTTATATTATTTTTGGATGAAACCACTGACTATATCCACGAACCCCTTTCACTAGTCGTGCTGAATTGATCTTTGAGGTTACAAAAATGTTCGTCCCCCGGCTTCCCCCAAAAAACAAGGGCTGTGTTAAGCCACTTGCTGCAAGATAGTTTGCTCTCTAGTAGACAATTGTCTTCTCCGTCTGTGATAGGCCTACTAATCATGGACATTTCTAAACGTAGATCTTCCAATTTGTTTAGTGCTAATGAAAATGTCTCTTACGCACACTTGCACCAGTATCGTCCAACTCGGCAAAAATTACAAGTGCGCGAACTAGGAGGCTTAAAATGATTTCACTTTTCAGTTACTGCGAGAGATCAAAGTATATTTAGTAAATTGTTACATGAGCTAGAGCTAGTGATGTTTTGTTGCATTACTAGGCATCTCAAAAGATTATAATATTCAATCGAGATCAGATCCTAGCCAATCAAACTAAATCGAAAAAATAGTAACAAACTTTGTAATCTATTAGATCGATAAAAGTAAGTTTATTTTTAACGGTCCTATGACGGGTTAGTTCGACAAGTGTATTGTTGTGGACATATCGCTACTATGAGCGATAATGGATTAATGGGCTTTGATCTTTCCATTATGAAAGAAAACCCGAAAAAATCATTGTAATTAACTTTTCTCGACTCGATTCCCGTACATATACTGAATTAAAAAATGAGTTATGGACATTGTTAGCTGTCTTTCTGGTCCTTCTGAATTATTCAGAAATTAATTATTATTGTTTATGGTCATCATGATCATCATCATTATCCATCGCCGCTTCCTACTTCTGGCAGAAAAAAAAGCAAGTTTAATGCTATTGACAAAATGCGTGCAAGTTGTAGTCATAGGTATACTTATTATGAATTTTAGTTTCTTTAGGATGCACTCAGGTAAAATTTACGAGTATTTGCGAGAGAATCTCTGAGGGCCATGTATTCATTCGTATTGTTGTCTGAAGAACATTTCTAGTCAGGATTGCCAGTGGTGGGTATCGAACCAGAGACCTTTCGAATCATTACCTATGAGGTACCTCTGTTGGCAGTCGGAGAACATTACCTTTGCCATAAAACGGTAGTTTTAACAGACGTGAAATAACACGTCTATATTGGTGAATTATAAACGATATCTATACTATTAGTTTTATATTTTTTAATAAAGTATCAATCATCTTTCAGTGTATCTACAAAAAATGTGAAATCGACTGAAATTAATATATTATTCAGTTCCGAATTCAAAGACTAATTTATGTTGGCCTAAGTAAACTACCGCTGGCTGCAGTGTCTCTATGTCTGCAGTGTCAACGATATGTTTTTATCACTATTTTAAACCCGTTTCTTAAAGACAACAATATGATGAAAGATATATTATTATTAGCCTACCGAAATTTTGTTTAAATTGATTTTCTGAAATAAAATAAAATTAAGGTTTTGTTTTCATTATGTCTAAAACGCACATATTCTCACTAAAATTATAGGGAAGTTGCACATTTCTAGAAAAGGCAAGTCCCCTTAATCGCCTTCCAAGTTTTAACATCGAACATTTAGTTGTGAAATAGCAAAACTAATCCATTGCTTTTAGGTGTGCTGATAGGCCAAAATGTGAAGAGTTTTTTTTTTTTTTTACAGAGGTAAACTCATTTATAAACAATGTAGGTTTCCGAGAATATTGATTTCACGGAGTATTTCTCCATAAAAGCGCTGCAAAACAAAACTCAAAAATGTGTATCTTCATAGAAGTGACACATTTCATTTGATGAATAAAAATTACGGAGGTGGTGATTTAAAATTAACTCGTCTGACTTTTTTCGTATACTAAAGACATATCGGGCTTATTAGTGTGTCTCAAATGTGTGCATTGTTGATTAGCGAGATTAATAATAAGAACTACTTTTAAAGTAAAATTCTATGTTCTAATGCCAATGAAAACTTTGAAAACAAATCGTATGGCAAAAGGTATAATTAACTACGCGGCATTAAAAACTGTTGACAAAACCCGGTAATAATGTCTGATGTGTTGTTTGTTTGTGTTGTCCCATGCTTTAGCTACAGAATAAAATAAAAACTACTATTATTGAAACAAATCGAAGCGTGAAGACATCAATGACAATTACACACAACACTTACATAGTAATTATTACTATTTTTTCACTAATCAAAATGAACTTAGGTAACTTATTGTAGAGACAAAAAGAAACAAGCGCGGAAACGTCAACCAATAATACAAAATAATGAACTAACCATTGTTCATTTGAAAGTCACGATGTGCATAGTCCTATATTATTCATATCATATCATATTGGTATTTATTTTTGGAGTCGCAAAACGATAACTAGAACATTGGCGATGCGTTAGTCGGGAGATATCGTTATCTTATAGCGCGGGGTGGAGCTAAGAACCAGTTGTCTCGTTATCTCTGTCTAAACATGTCCCTCTTCGTTTGTTCTGGCCGGCCTCCGATACCCGTCTTTCCGCAGTCCCCTCCGAGATTGCCGCGTCAACTAGATATTGCGTACTCTTAAAACATCGGACACCACAGCTGATGTCCACAATCAGCATTCAACTGATCGTATTCCTTATCTGCAAGTTTACGCATACTCTCGTAAACACCGCGCGATGCACATTTCTGTCTAGCAAAACATAAAACAAAAGCACAGCATTGTTGACAACCAAGGTCATTTACTTGTGTTGCGCTTCGTATAATTTGTATAATTCGCGAAAGTTCACAGCTGTGGTGTCCGAGTGGTGTAAGGAGTTGGACTTGAAATCCCAATGGGTTCTACCCGCACAGGTTCGAACCCTGTCCGCAGCGAAATTTTTGCATCGCAGTTTTCAATTTTTAAACTGGCGTTTGAGCAATACCAAGATTGTATTACGGTACTGGCTTCAATATATAATTCTGTACGTTCAATAACTGATCTGTTCACAAAGGCGAAAGTGCACGTCATTTAAAGTATAGAAATTCATATTAGGCCTATCTATTAAAAATGAAGATTTTTAATACAACAATAATTTTAGGCTCCTAGTTTAGTAGATTTGTAGCTCGATTTGGTTAGTAGGGAAATACTCCCGTGTGTAGTAGTGAGTGTTTCCACAGGTGGAATAATTAATGCTATTTAAATTTAGGCCCAATGTTACAAAATCCAACTCATCCAGGAATTTAACTTCTGGATTGTATTAAAATAAAGGTGTAGTAAAAATAACATTTTGACTCTATGCTCTGTGTATTGTGTTGAAAAAATATATAAATAAAATATAATTAACTTTGAAACCAATAGGAGTGCTTAGTGATGGAACGTTGAAAATTTTCAATTGAAAATTTTCAATTCACTGAAAATTTTCAGAAAATTTTCAACAAGGCTTGATATGCTTTTATTTGGTTTGTTTGTTTTATTGTTTTTTTTATTGTGTTTGCTGAGTACATTATTATATTGTTATGTACAATGATATTTAATAAAACAATTATCACCATGTAGCCCATGTTTTGTACCTATCCCTGGCAACTTTGTATCCCTGAGTAGGCCTAAAATGTACTAGGAGGAACTAGGAGGAAAGGAACTATTTTATTAGGTCTGAAAAATGTGTTTGTAATTTTGTATATATCTAATTTTGTGATATAGGCCCTAAAATCAACTTGTATCTAATAAAAGAGGAAATTGTAAAAAAAAAAAAAAAAAAAAAATTTCAATGCTTTGAAAATTTTCAACGAAAAAAATGTTCATGAAAATTCCCATCACTAGGAGTGCTCCTACACAGTCAGACTATGTAGGATGTGTATGCAAACGGGAGTGTGACATTGTATTATGCAATATATCCGCGACTTGAATTCCCAGAGTGTATATAGGATAGGCCTAGTTTATAAAAAATTGAATGTCATCCTCCCACGAGATAATTATAACCACACAAATAAATCCCATCGACTCCGACAGATCTATCCTCCTATCTAATAAGAAGTGGGGACGAGGAATTGACTTTCTACTAATCCCAACGAAGGTGTCGCCTAGCTTGTCTTTGACGTACATCGCCGTCGCCATCAGTGCAAGTCACGCACAGTACCGGCGTCGGGGGGTTATTGTGTGGACGTCATCGCGTAGAGGTGTGACCGTGAGAGAAGTAGGGGGACGAACTTGTAGATGCTAGAATCTATTATATCTGTGACTGTTTTTAATTTAGAGTAGGCGCTAGATGTCTAGCAAGCATTCTTTACTACCATCCTGTACCATCATACTCTCCTAAAAAGAGCCTGTGGCGTAACTAGGAATAATATCGGGGGGAGTGGGGCCGGGTTATGGCGAGAGGAGGTCGGGGTCTGGGGAAAAGCCCCATCGCTGAAGGCCTTTTTGCCAAAGGCGATATTTCCACTCTATTAGGCCGCCTAATTTAGGCGGGCCCTACAGTTATTTCATGATGCATTGGCTCAAAAACGGCAACTCAGGGGATTACCGTTTGTAGGGTCAAATTTCAATCGATAACCCAACTAATTTATCACTGCCATGGCATTGTGCATAATGAATGTATTATAGTAGCCTAGGCTATGTTAGTTATGCAGTGAACTATGACAGAGACAGTTTTGAAAAACTGCAATTAAGTAAGAGCTCAAAACTAAAAAAACTCAAAAACTGCATTTGGGTTTGGGTTTAGATTGAAATAACGATCTCACTTTCAAGGAAATT
This sequence comes from Sweltsa coloradensis, assembly GCA_024449915.1. Taxonomy (NCBI): domain Eukaryota; kingdom Metazoa; phylum Arthropoda; class Insecta; order Plecoptera; family Chloroperlidae; genus Sweltsa; species Sweltsa coloradensis. The sequence continues at coordinate 107,329 of JAMZAV010000620.1, forward strand.
GTTTGCAATCTAAATTCTGAAACTACAAATAAAATTAAAAGTTTTTACGCCAGTATGAGCCGAAGGTGGCCCGTTTTCGGAAATATCAATTTTTGTTTTGAAGTACCTAATGATCAAAGCATAGGCCCTACAAGCAATGCATGACCGTTTTACTATAGTAACTAAGGTGATGATGATTTTTATTGCTTAACGTCTCTATCAATGCACTAAAGCTATTCGAGACGGTGAGTGGTGATAGATTACGATGAAGGGCTATTACAAAGAACCCATGTCTTATGCGGGATTCGAACCCACGTCCTCGTAGAGCCATACTCTTTGAACCAGCGTCCTAATCGTATGCGCCTCCGCAGACGGTCTGTAGGCCTACTAAGGTGACTGTTGAATTGGAGAAGTGACTATTGTACTCATCACAAACTACTGTTTGTGATCTTTTAAATATGAACCTCGAAATAGTTCGGGGGAGTTCCTCCCTCACCCCCCCCCCCCCCCCCCCCCAGTTAGGCCAATGAAGTAGTAGTAGTAGTAGTAGGTATTATTGCCAATACAATCATGTTACATACATTTGATTTGACATTGCAAATTGAGCAAATCTGTGTGCAAATATTCGGCTTGTGCCTACAACTGCAACTCGCGCTGCAGGTGTAGATCTCGTTTGTACTATAGACTTGTTACTCCCCTGAATATGATAAGTGGGGTCTATAAGAGGTCCTAGGGGACTAAGATTAGGTAGGGCTTACCCTTATTATCCTGAAAGAAAAATTAGATAATGAGGAAGCTATGCCACACTATTAGACTATTTGTGCGTTCTGGCATCTTTTGTTGCCGTAACATGTTTCGTTCGTTGGTCATTAGGGTGAGCACTCATCAGTCAGGATTCACCGAAAACGGTGGCTCATTCGGGAGGTCAGGGTTTGAATCCCGCCACCGGCAATCCTGACAAATGTTGTTACCAGAACTAGGTCTGTGTTTTCTTCAGTCATTCAGTCGAATGCTGGGATTGAGTCCTTCTCAATTACCATAATAAAACCCTTTTAACCTATAGTCACCTGAAAATCGTCACATCGGGTAAACTGATGTGTAGCATGCATCCTTAAAACCAAAATTCAGGCTTCCAATGCAGACGGTCCAGTGTTTAAAACCCAGTTCGGACAGAGACTGCCATTGATTTGAATCTTGTATAACGAGGGCCTAATGCCGACTTTGGACTTGGCAGTTTGCAGCCGTGGAAAATTAACAAATTCTACAGCTGCCAAGCACCTAGGTGACTAGGCCTAGTACTTTGATAAAACTAAAACATCCTTAGCCCTGGGCTTTGATGTAGGCTTGTTGTAGCCTAGCTGGATGAACGAATGGAACAAAAATAAACGAATCAATACATGTACAAAGACTTGTTTGATCTGACTTCTTATTCAACAAGACTAATCAAGACGATGAACAAGCTACTTTTTTTGTAGGCCCTAAACACCTTGTTAACGCACGCCATATATTTCGATGGGGCAAAACGTTTTGCCGTTGAGTGCTTTGTGAATCTAATATCAAATTCACAAGGACAATGCTCTGCAGAATTGTTCAAAACACATATTTCATAAGAGACTGATAAGTTAGTGAACTTGTGAGAAGTTGCAAAAGAACGACACGATAACACAAGTTGCCTATCATGTCCACCCCTAACCCTACATTTTGGAATGTTTCTGTTTTTTTATAAGTCACACTTTGTTTCGTTATTAATGCTATCTTCAAAGCTTACCTTATCAGCAAGAGGAAACGTTTTTCGTACTAGTTCTTTAGTGATAACTTCTAACACGATTTAAAACAACACAAACGACTCACAATTTCAACACTTCCACTGTGCACGATATCGAACACTTTGCTACTTGAAGCCGCGTGCTGACTGCTGACCTGCACGGTAGCCAACAGGTAAACAATTAAACCATTCGCAATCTAATAACCAGTGGCGTAACTACGGGGAGCGAGGGGGGAGACCGCCACCCAAATTTTGTGAGAGGAGGGCGAGGGAGGGGGGCATAATTTTTATGTGATAAGATGAGGTATTTATTGATATTTTATAGATTTATGCCCATTGAGATATTTTTCTTATTTTGCAATTTTATTTTTATCATATTCATAGCATACATCTTTTATAACTAAGGTTTTTGACAAAATAACTCGTTCAAATACCATTCAATAGAATCGAAAAATTTCCGGGCTAGGCGCCTCCGACCACATTAGCTGGGGGGCCTCTCCCCCCCCCACCCCCCACCCCCTTGCACACACGAAACACGTAACTTTACCCCCAAAAAACGTAAATCCATAAATTTGTGGATGACATCACCGACTAACTATATCAAAAGAACCCTTTTACTATAGTCTATAGTCAGCACAGACTATTGATCATTTAAGGTACAAAAATGTTCAGTCCCCTCCCGCCCCCACAAAAAAAATGCTAGTTACGCTACTGCCCTCCACAGCAGCAATAAAAAAGTAACTTTACCCAACGACATTTCAGGCATACAGTTTGCTGGAGGGGGAGGAAGTTATACGTTAGAATTTTTTTTTGCCAGTGCTAGAATCTCAAATTAAATTGTAAAATAACATTAATATTAACGTGGAAATACCAAAATACTAATATTTTTTGTTTGTTTTTTTCGATCAGCTAACGAACTTCTATCACGCAAGTAAAATTAACCATTTTGCAATTATTTACTTACAAAGCATGCTTTAAAAAATTTCGACAAAAAGAAAACTCTAAATCTACTCTGCAGGCTTTCTTTCTACAATGATCAATGAATGCTATTATTATATGATAAGCCTTCATGAATTCGCATTTTACAGTACCCTGCCGGTACATAAATTGTAATTATTGTTTACGTGCTCAAGACAAAATAAACTAACTAAATTTAAAATTAAATTTGTAATGTTCATTCAGGATAAAACCATGATGGAGTACCCATGTTTATTTTTCAAGTATTTTGCAGATTCTAGGTCCCGAAGGACGAAAGCCTCGCTGTCGACTAGGCTTCTAGAATAAACAACTGACCCTGCAGATCCTCTTTGTCCTCGCCATCTCCTGACAGACACTTCACTTCACGGCCATCCCTCAGCACTTGGGTGTTCCGATAATAATGCCATTAGAGATTCATCCGAAACACAGAACTCTCCTACATCCGGTCGGACCGGAAGTCTGGTTTGTTTGTCGGCGTTGACATTCCGCTAATCACGTGTGACCAGGCCGGGCCGCCATGCACCCCCCTGGGCCCTGGACCTTTGCAAACATGTGGCTAGCAGCTATAGCGGTCAACAAGAGTAATCTTTAGCATGCTGGCATTAACACTTATTTGTAAAATTTGAGAAAGATTACGAGTAGAGCGTTAAAATTTAATAAAAATTACGCTTTATGCTAAGCTCGCATTAAGCAAAATTCTTAATCATCACGATTTCTCTACGCACAAAACAATAAATTGTATACAAAACTACACTCATAAATTTATACTCAATTTTAAATTGTCATTTCAATATTTGGATTAAACAATGATCCATCCTTTTCATTAAAGTGCAAGAAATTGCCATCAGGCGTGGGTTTTGAAGAGGGGAAAAAAACAGTGCTTTAAATTTTTTTATTGAAAATACTAAATATGTCATGTAATAATGAGTCCAATCACATTACACACGTGATAATTTTGTAAGAAATAATTTTGTATTTTTGAGTCTTTAATTCTTAAATCTGGTTTAGAAGCGGTTCCACCTGTTCCCATCCTATAAACGTTCCTTTAAAAGAAATATTAGTTATTACAATGGCAATGGTAGTTATTTTATAAAATGGTGGAGCGTTGATTATCATCAAAGTAATCAAGGTTTATTGTACTATTTATGAAACTTTTATGAAATAAAGTGTTGTGATTATTTCGTTCGCGTGACAGACATTTTGTGTTTTATTTGCGCAATTGCGTCAAATTGCGAAGAATCTTATGCTGATGATCTGTGCTAAACTCTCTACCCAACGCGGGGGGGAGGGGGGGGATGATTGCGGTTGGGGATGGGGGTTGATGCGGCCGCCCGGTGGGGCAGTAATTGCTTTTACAAAGACCTCCTTCACTTAATACCACCCTCGCTCGCAGCTTGCAATTGCAAATATAGACCTTGATACACAACGGTCATCATGTATGCTGTGTTGGATTGGAACATAAAATTAAACATAGAGGGTAGTAAACAAAATATGGATTCTACAAATTGATGTGGTCAATGGTTTTGTACGAGTAGTGATTTTTTCTAAGATTGTGAGATTGTATTCTTGCAGATTCCGGATTGCGATTGCGATGGAATACTGTTAAAAATTCGTTGAAACATACACGTTTTTGAATGTCCTAAAACAGTCACCACAATACTTTTCAAGATAGTCTTATCCTTATCACATCTAACCAATAAAATGAATAATTATTGTTCAGGAGAAAATCCTTATATTAGTGAGATTGTGAGAATTCACAACCGTCACTGTCACTAGGTACAGAGGATGCAGTTACAGGATGTTACATCTTTTGATGACTGAAGACATTTTTGCAAAAAAAACATTTTTTCAGGATTGATGAAAATTTTGAATAGTTAGTTGTTACGCATGTGCCACAAATTAATATCTGGAACTGATTTACCCTTCGTTATAATGTGTTCTACTGGTTTTGCACCACCCACTTCTATACGCCACACTCTTCTCTTCTTCCATCACTATTCACTACACATTCTCCTCTCAAAAACTGATTACATAACTGAAGAAACCCATAAATCAACTGGACTCCACAAACTTTTACCATAAATAATAAAGTTTATTCATATTTGCATCATGTGCACTAGACCATCCCCAATGTCCTGTTGTGGTCAAACTTTTTCCCGGCACTGTACTTCGTATTCGCCAATGATATAGAATTACTCAATACCCACAAAAGCTCTAAAGGAAGTCATGATTTATGTGTGCAGCGTTCTAAAGGGGAGACCACACAACAATGCACAATATGAAGTATTCCCTAATAAAAGTTAGCAGCGAATTAGACCCAAATAAAACTCCACAAATGCGGTCTATAAAGGAAGGAGATACGGAGGGGTGGGATGGGGTGGAGTAGAGTCCACGTAAAGTTCTTGCCTGAGGAAATGGACAACTAGAACTTTATAGTGCAGTTCGTTCGTATACTGCCCAAAAATCTAAAAACGTAGTCTTCTCGGCTTCAACTTGACCAAGATTTGTATAAATGGTTTGACCAACGTTTTCTTCAGTCAAAACGCGAACTATGGGATTGTAAGGTCAACCAATTCCACCAATTTCAAAATAGTAATTAAAAAACATATGTATCTTGTCACCTCATACAGTACAAATATAATTTTGCATATTTCATGCATAACGAAAAGTTATGCGCCTTTATTAAAATTTGAGTGCTATAGAATGCATGATATCATTTCCACAAAGTCGAATCAAATGTTCTCTTTCGGTTCGGTGACTGTGGGATACCCCTGATTACTATTTACACTCCCCCCCCCCCCCCAAGATCAATATTATTTTATTAATTAGTTACTTTTTTTCTCTCAGATACAATCATAAATAACTCCAAACGTGGCGAGGTTCAATCAAATATGATTGTTCTTCCACCTAAAACCATGCAGTGAAAGTGATAAAAATGAATACGACAGTACCTTAATAATATAATCTAGTTACAGCAACTATAGGTACCCGAAAAATAATGTGTTCAGTCTTTGGTTCAACATTTAACAATTACATAAACAATTAGAACATTTTGGTAACAAAAACACAAAAACATATTCAAGGGTAATTTAGCACAAATAAATCATATTGTAATTTTGATCTACCTAGCGGTACACGGTCACCCACACTTGTGTGGTATGTACCGGTACCATCGAGCGAGTACATACAGACTGTACCAACTAAAAGAAGAGTTCTGGCGGCGATAGCAGATGATATAATACCCCTTGTCCGAGCCATGTGGACACCTTCCACGCCCCACTATCCGTCTTCGACTAGGCCATATTGTCTCTTCCCATCTTCCCGACACACAAATAATAACAATCATATTTCACTCACCGCCAGCGACGTTCGAAGATATCGGGGTGGGTCAGAGGAAGAAGGCGGTGTTATAGGGGTAGGAGAGGGGGGGGGGGTCAAACTCTGCTGGGGGGAGGATAATGCATTTCCTTGACTGCCTGCATGTCTGCACATCTTTCGGAGCGAGACTGAGAGAGAGGCCTTATAGTTAATGATAAACTGCAATAATAATTAACTACAGACAATCTAGAGTAAAACAACCCTTATTTTATAATTAAATTGTAAAAATAATAAGAAACTGCATTGCATTTAATGACAGGCCCACGCTTTACTATAGCATGATCAAAATGGAATTTGGTTTAAAACTATGTACCTGAAGGGTTAGAAGAGTTTTACCTGTGTTAAAACAATAATAAAATAAAAGCTAGGTGGGTGATTGCTATAAGATTGAATCATGGACAGAGCCCTTGACGATTCCCTAAATTTATGCCTAGTTATTCATCACCTGAATAAGGGCAACCTAAGCGTTTCATATAAAAAACTAAATGATCCGCGGGAAAGAGAGGGGGGGGGGGGCATTGCTCTACGGGCCCTAAAAATAATTTGCTACTCATTATATTCTACCATAAACATGTAAATTTAAATTATTAGTGTTTAGTTTATTCGGATTAGGGGCGCGTCAACCGTTATGGCTTCAAACATAAGAGTCGATTGTTGAAAATGATAAGAAGGTAAAAATGGTTGAAAAACAATCATTAAGGGAAGTAAAAATCTTGTGGGAGGACCTGGAGCTGTAGTTATACGCCACTGGTTATAATGTCCAAATCTCTGATTGCCCCCCCCCCCCCCCCGCTGATTGGGCTGGGATTGTCTCACGTGTTGCTGTGCAATGATTGATATTCTTGGTAGGCCCTCCCCTCGCAGCCAAGATGGATGTCTGCCCTCTGACCCTCCCCACTCCACCGGGTCACCGCACACATTCATTTGTTCTGCCACCGCGGAACAGGTGGCGCGGACAGCGGCGATCCTCGAACCTTTTATCTCCCAAACACAAAAACGTTCAAATGAAATGATGACGCACAAATAAAAATGTGCGATGGCTCGTATAAAAAAGCGATTTCGTTCATCCTAAAATGATACTTTATTTTTTTTCAGTTTTATAGAACAAGAATAAAATGATATAGTTATTTCAGGGCAAAATCAATTTCGCATCTGTTAGCCATTGGAAATTCATATTAGGTAACAAGAATTAGCCATGACTGATAATGACACTAACAAAGTCCCTAGAGACTTGTACTGTCAAAGACCTAATATAGGAACGCGAATTTCAATTCCAATGTATAAAACGTAGTTTTGTAAGATGTGATATCGGAAGGAATGACGAATCTAAGTTCTAGCTTCTAACTAAGAGAAAAGTGGGATAAAAGGTTCATGCTGGACAGGTCCAGCCACAGGCGACTCGACACAGCCGACACATCAGCGCAGAAATCGGGCACCCACGTTGTGTGGCTTGGGTGCCGGGTGGGGGAAGGCCAGAGCCGCGTCTATTTTCAGGGTGGTAAACTTGACTCCATAACGGGTCAAACCACAACCAAGGGGCCATTATTTTAGAGCATTTGTTTTTTCTTTAGCGCCTCTATAATGCACTAAGCACTAAGGCTATTCGAAACGACGAGTGGTGTAGATGAACCAGCTCTCAAATCGTCAGACGGCACCAGCATTCGTCTTTTGACTGGGGAGAACTTGGGGAAAACCGTCAGTCAGGATTACCAATGTCGGGTGTGTCCGACGTCATCTCAAATTTGATTATCGCTTATAAAACATGAGCTTCGTGGATCCCCCCCCCCTCATTCCCGACGATGAAGACCATGACATCACGAACGATGAGGACCACGACGTGAGAAAAAGAACACACTTTCCTCCCCCTATGGCTAGTTCTGATTCTGACCAATGACCTGCAAGGGATGAAACTCCCCAGATCCCCTAGTTGACGTGCCTTTAAACTAATGATTCCAAAAATCATCCTCGCCATCTCGATCAATTCCGATCTTAAACGACTTCCCGATCATCGACGCCCACGAAGAAAAGCCTCGTATTATATCTCTTCCCATTTTCTCAACCTTCTCGGTCTTCCGTGGAAATGATTTTCTAGCTCTCAGTCTTGCTCCTTCGTTTAATATTTACTCAAGTGCACTCCTAATTCACCCTCCCTCTTCCCCCCCCCTCCCCCCACACAAATTGCACTTCCCTGTAGCTCCTATGCAAATCATCGTAGAGGCAGACGCCACGGTAATTGATTTTAATTTAATATTCCCTGGAAACTCGCAACGCTTACCGGTTATGAATAATTTTCCAAAGTAAATTGCTACCTCAAACAGTTTCATTGTTGAGTAGTCGTCGTTGAGAATTATTCATGGCTTTGGGGGGGGGGGGGGGGGGTCTTGTAATTTACACTCGAGTCGGGACTCGCCTTCCAACAAAAATCAGGGGGGGAGAGTAGCGAGGGGGGGGGGGGGGAGACATGACGTCTTCTCTCGTCGTGGAGGGGTGTAGAGAATTGAGATGAGGGGTGAAAGAATTGAATTATAGAAATATCAGAGATTAATTTGGGTGAGCGGATTGATTTCCATTTGACGAAGTATATAAAGTCCGTTGCACAAAATGTTTTGAGGATTTGTCTTTTTATTCTACCTGTCGCCGATTCTCATTATTAATTAGTTTAATTAATTTATCTTGAGAGGTGTCTCTTTCTTTCCAGTTAGGCAAGTAGTGGGTACAAGATCTAATGACATGTTTTGTGGATTTACGAATAGACAAAAGGCAGAGTTCTCATGCCAGAGATCACTTGCAGCCATTAAATTTATTTTGTGCTTGGAAGATTCCCATAAGATACCTGAACGCGCTTTAAAGATTTTCTAAGCAAAAAAGTTCCAAGCCATTTCCCTGACCAAATGAATTGTAATTTCCCAACATCTTTTCTTGGCAACAGGGTCAGCAAGTGAAACTTTTAAACTGCCAAAGCATAAGTCTGGGGATTAGCCACTAAAAAAATATAACCTTCAAAATAAAAGTAATTTTAGTGTAAATCTCCCTAAAAAAAAAAGTTCCCAACTTCCCCGACATACTAACAATTTTTATTATTTCTCTGATTTTCCCTTGACTTCCCAGAGTGTTGGGTATGCAAAGCTGTATAAGTATCACCAGCAAATCTGCAAGTACAGTTTCACTTCCAAAATTGTACTTGTAGTCTTAGCAAGTTTAAAAAAATATTGTCTAAAACAAATCCAATTCAAGTTCCCATCCTTCTGCACAAATAGGATCATAGAGAATAGGTGAAAGTGTTATACTGCTACTCTGTATTAGTCAAATGAATAAAATTACTTACTTACTTACTTACTATTCCTACAAAAGTCAATGATCTAAAAAAAAGAACACTAATAATTATGTAAAATTGTATGTTACCATTTTTGGAGTTACATGGAGTCTAAACATATTATGGAATATGGACAACTGTGAAATGTAAAAAGTAATGGTGATTTGTGTTTGTTAAAAGTTTTACTCCTGAATACGGTACGACAGGATTATGGAAATGTTATTGTTAAAATAGATTCAGTTCTCACAAAAAGAAACTTGTCCTGTAACAAGTTCCTGAAAATGGATAAAAATCGATCCCATAAATTAAGGAATTCATCACAAGAAACAAATTCCTGCCAAATTGATCAGAGTCCTGCATAACGCATGGGCTTGTCATCTATCACCAATCACCACTCATCGTCTCGTATAGCCTTAGTGCATTAATATGAAATGTTGAGTACCCAATAGAAATTATCATCTCAGAAGCACGATGCCATTATAGACCACCTGTGGGCATAGAAAGAAAACACACTTGCGCAAGTCCAAAATTATGTACACCCGTCCGTGGAAAGATGTAAATCAAGGGATAAGAAAAACTTTTTTATCCTTACATCACTTGTGCACCTAGATTAGTATTAATGTTTGTCCCAATCCAATCCATGAACCAATAGGCAATAGTACATAATAGGTTTCTAGCAAGATAGGTGTAGATAGGGGTTTCTTGGAAGGTTATCTTAGGTTTTTATCCTACTAGGGATCAGTGTTGAATTCAGGCATGCTCAAGGGCCCCCCCCACCCTTAAATAATGTCACAATCAAAAATTTAATTGGGTATTACTTGGTAGAAATAACAAAAACTATTTCTGAAGATAACTTGAAAATTATTTGCAAACCACATTGAGTTTTTAAACATTTCCGGTAAGTCGTTGTTGAAATAGCAAGTGCATAGGATCCCTCTATTGGCACTGTCAATTATTGGTGCAATAATCACCATTGCTGCTTCTTTAGATGAGAGAAGAGGCTGTTTACTTTTGTTAAAGTTAGATGGGGTGAGGTTGTGCAAAATATTGGCTAGCAGAATAGAAATTTTTGAAAATGTAGCTAACAACTTATAAGAAGACTAGAAGCGACCATGCACTAACTCATTATTGCACACAGTGAGTAAAGGAAGACATGCCCCTGTACTAGTTGATGAACCAAATGGCAAACCATTATGTTTTTTGTTTTCGTCTAAGTGTTAATTTCTACCGAGATTTAGCTACTTGCGGCTAGACAAGTGCTCATATATACATTATTGTAGTGATTTGTCGTAGTGAAAATACTGGAATATGAACCTCGTTCTAAGTGAGCTTTAAAATGCCTAAAAATACATTTTTTTTTCTTGTGAAACCAAAAAATAGCGAACCGACTTTCAGTGAACCTTTGTTATCCAACGTCGTAACTTCGAATCGATTTGTCAACAAACTGAAAATAATTGGCCGGGTGAGTAGGCACATATATAAATATTATAATTTATAGACCTCTTGTCTCCTGCGCAAATTCTAAGAAAACACCATTTTTTACGAACTCCCTCCAATGCCCCATACCCTCTCAGATATAATATTTTTGCCCTTGTCTTAGCCCCCTTACTTCGTAAACGTCCCCCCTAAAAAGTCCTGAATTCAACACTGCTAGTGATGCACAAGGTAAAAAAAAAAACTATTCATAAACGTAATCGATAATATAAATTAATTATCAATCAGTAATATCAGACAATAAAGTTGGTAAAAATGGTGCTACTTTTACCGGCCAACTAGCATCATCAATATTGAATGTCTCAAAAAAATAAAACAGCAAATTATTTTGGTCAGAGTGCAAAATCTTTCAGCTTCCGTTGTAAAATGTAAAATTATTATCATCCCCAACAAGACATGAATTGAATAGTGGTACTACTAGTACCTCGGGTGACAGAGTGATCCGCATACAAGGGGGAAATAATATGTCTCATTTTCGAAAAAAAAAAAAATTCTCAGAAAACATGCAAATACACTCTAGATACCAGATAAAATAATTTTCTCATTTTTGGTTATCAACATTTAATCAACATATCCCCATTGTTTACAGAGGGTAATCGTGCCTATTAAGGAGGTAAATGGATTCGTGGGCAATGTGGGTGCATCGACCAACAAAGAGTACACTTGTAAAGAAAATTATCAATCTTATATTTGAAATACAATACATAACATATTTTATAAAATTCCGTTCCAAATACATTAATACGTAGTGAAATGTTGCTAGTTAGATAAATTAATAATATATTATGAGGAAACAGCAAAACACATCATTAATAAAAAATATCGTGTACATTACTAGTATTAGACAAACAACTGTAGTAAAAAAACAATACCAATAGGCCTATTACGTTCAAAGACTATTCACAGGGAATGCTTCAATAAAAAAGATTTTTTTTGTAAAATTATTTCATCAGTCTTTTTAAAATAGAACATTACTTATTGACATATCACAAGGAGTAAAAACCGGCTACAGTGGTTAAAACGTGAAAACTCTGAATTAAACGTGAAACAACAAACAAACTGACTAATTTGAATCTAGATTTGAAGCAAGTAAAAAAACCTGGTTCACAAAATAGAAAAAACTTTTCATGCTTACTACCATGTACAAATGTACAAATGCTTTGCCTTAGAGGGGTGCAAGAGAATTAATTATCTAAGTTTCCTTGTGCAGCACAAATATTCTAAATTGCCATAACATGTACTAGTTACGTTTAATAGCATAAAATCATTACATATTCATTAGGACTATAATGCAATGTCAAGAATTTTCAGCCAATGCCATGTTGAAAAGCAAAGTACAAAGTTTATTTACTTACGTTTTTTACTCATTCAGCGATTTATGTCTACAATGAGCAAGTAGACTGTGACTTGTGTCAACGAATGAAATGGGTCGTAAAACCCAGTGAATTTTACTAAGATCTTTAAAAGATGTAGAGACCAAAAAGGCTACTAGCCATATAAAAAGACCAGCCAAATTCAAAATTAAGGTAAGTGGTTTTGAAATGAAACCATTCCTTAACAAACTAAATGTTTGTAGGCCTGGACCGATAATAGAATAGCATATTGTATGTAAGCTTAGCCAGACACTAGTATCCTAAACATACTGGTATCATCTACAATAATCTAATAAACTATTTAGAAAATGTGATGCATTTTATTTAACGAGGTAGATAGCCACCTCCGTGTAGGGTTGCCAACCGTCCGGAATTTCTCCGGTCCTGATTTTGATGCCTTTGTCCGGAAAGAGGAATCGCCTCATTCTGGACGGCACTTTGTCCGGAATTTGTGAAAACGTCATATTTGTACTACATTTTATTGAATTTTAGAGTACCTATTGCAGTGAATTAGTGTTTTTTCTCTCTAAAGTTGGTACATCAGTTGGTTTGGTAATTTGGAATAAAAGTTAGTTTCTTTCATGTAGCCGCCTTTCCGTAGTCCTACTCCTAGCTAGTCGTGCTCGTGACTGCCCTGTCCCACTACTACCCCTCCCCAACCCCTTTGTATTGTATGCGCACTTGGCGAGGCGCAGGCGCTACTTGAACTCCGCCGGCCAAGGCCAACGCAACTCAATCAGCACTGGCGCGCAAGCAGAAACATGAGATTTCAGTTTAGTATTAGTCCGTTTGTTTAGCGACCGTGGCCAGACGTGTCGGCACTTAACGTACAGTGAACGATTTTCCTGTGTTTTCTGTCGGATTGTTGCATCGTGAGATGGAACTGGTAGGCAATTCGCCTCCCAAAAAGAAGAATTAAAACTTGAATATATCCAAGTCATTTGATCTTTAAATTACATATCCGGCTGTTTTGAAGGTTAAAAGGGTCCAAAAAATTTTCACCTCCGGCGGCTGGGGCTTCGCCCCAGACCCCTTGTGTACCCACTAAAATTCGAGCTTTGTCCGGAATTCTAGTTGACCCAAGTTGGTAACCCTACCTCCGTGTCACTATGAGGTCTGCACAATCACATGATATAATAGTAGATAGGCCTTGCAAATATTATTCGATTGCTTGAATCATGAAAACACATGGCTGAAAACTGTAAGATTGCTTATATCCGAGAAAAATAACCTATTCACTCACACCCCTCTTTATCGTGCTACAGAAGCCATTGCATTCTTTATTCAACATATACACATCAATAACTCACGTCACTCAATATACATTATCTATTTATATATTAAGTTTGGTGTTATATAGCTTTAGGACTTTTCAGTCACTTTCATGAAAAAGGCTTGAGGTAAGATTACGATTCCCCATCCCCTCCCCGCAGCAGTAGTTGTTACAATTTGAAGCATGCAACAGTATAATTATTTATTGCAATATACATATAATCAACAGGATTTTGTTAAAGCTGATCTAACAGGAACCTGATGTTTTCCTGTGTCTTGTCACTGTTACGTACTAGTGTTAATAATATTCAAATATTGACTCGTGGTTATGTTACAAACACGGCTCGATATAAAGTGCGTTTGAGTCCGCTAAAAACTTGACTTTAGCCGATGCATGCTCAATACGATACATTTATTGATCACATAAAACTTTCATCCGCAAAAGCGATTAATTTACATTAAAACTGTAGTTCGATCCAACTGACCAATCGTTAACAAGTAAAGCAACAATAACATCTTCCCTACTGGATTCCATTCATTTTTAATCGTAACATTCCGTGCATCATTTTACATTGTACGTACCAGTTTAGACTGCACTTGCAACAGCATGTATGCCAACATTGACAATTTGCAAGAATTCAATAACTGATTTCATTGGTAGTTCTTTTGTGAAATTTCATGATATATACAAATCTGTATCAAATTTCATTTTTTCATGATTCATATGATTTGTAACAAATGTCAAGGAGTTTGAAAATGATGATATTATAAACATTACTTTTTGTCTTGATCGTTAGTCGTTACTTTAACATATTTGCTTTTACCAGCCTTGACAAATGTGAAGCATCAAGATGTGCATACAGAAATTAAAAGATTCCATTCTTATTATGTATAATTTTCGATAAACGTTTTAAACCAACACCTTAAAATAAAAGTGTAGTGATCTACTTTGGAGGCGGTTCAACAGCCCGAGAGAGCTTGTTTATTGTTGTTTGGGAATCAGTGGTCAGAGTGCATGGATGACAGTGCAGCAACATGTGGCAAGTGCAAGCTTCGCTAGGAAGCCAATATGTTAGTAGAACGCCATAGACATCAGCCACACTACGGTAAACAAAAGCCCATACTGATCCCAAATAAAACTCCAGTGCACCCTATCAATACAAAACAGAGTTGGCTTTGCTTATCAAATAGAAGCAATATTGTAAAATCTACACGTCTTGTTGATTGGCTTTCAAGATATACACAACCTTCGACAACAGCTAAAAAAATACTGTCAACTGAATAAGTGACTGTTTAATAGCATTGATAGAACAGTGTAAACACTACACTATCATCTACTTTGGAATGTTGTGAGACAGGGGTTGAGATCCAGCTTTCTTAATGTTAACAATTGAGATTTGAGCGCACTCTCGTGCTATGGTGTCTTTGAATTCGTTGTAGATTACTTTACCTGACGAAGCAATGGAATTATACAGACTATTTATAAAGTGAATTCACATTTGTTGACATTGACTTGATTGATTTGGGCCCTTCATTTATTTTTCTGTCATTTCAGGGTTTTTCCCATACTCATGGCAATACTTGTGTAAGATTTTTATCTAGATTCGGTCCAGATGGAGTCAAGACACTTCTGTCATGTACGAGGCTCATCTCTAAATTTGTAACATTTGAAAGTCAAATTTAACAGATGGAGATTGTGATAAACAAACCCAGTACCAAGCTTATTGTGTTATTAATTTAGCTCTTATACATTTGCCAGGGCCTTGTTAACGTATAGTAAGGCATAGAACTAGCTAGACTTTCGGATGCAACATTCTTCTGCCATATGACTCGTATAAATTAGAAAAGTGAGGTTAAAGAGTCAAATTTTAGTAATTCAATCAACTTAATTCCAATATGATATCATACCATATTTGCAAGAATGTGTAAGCTATGATAATCACAACTCAAAATTCGATATGATTTCACTGAAATAAAAACAATTCAGATAAAATTTTGAGAGCAGGTACAGGGCTATAAATCATTCATTTAAGCCCCACAGGTAACCTTTGTGGCATTTACTTTCCGTTTTCTTGAGGTACAAATATTTCGACGATGTCTTCTGTAGTCTGCTTGCTTTTCTCGCGCATCTCTCTTCTTTTCTCCTCCATCAGTTTCCTGCGGGCTTCTTCACGTGCCTTCCGAGCGTCTTCGTTGACAGACGGTATGGTTGTTTTCAATGCTCGCTTGGACGCACCACCGGCCCGCTTCTTGGGTGATGAGTTCTTCGGGGACCCATCAACCTCATCAGTCTGCAACAGCTTCTCCTACACGGCAAGAAAACATGTACCTAATTAGTTTGTTAATTATAAGTAGGGGCACGTAAATTTCGCATGTGTGATAAATGCGAAATGTTGAAAAATGAAGTTTTTTTCACTTTTCTTTACCTTTCAAGGTATTTACAGCTATAATAATGCGTTTTTGAAAATGCGACAAAGTGCGAAATTCGCGTGATTCTGCGAAATGTCTGCATAATGGCGAAATATCAGCGATATTGCTAAATATATGCGAAATTTAAGTACAGCAAAATACGATCGCCGATTGACCGCCCCGCCGCTTTGTAGCGCCAGCCGCCGACACCACTTGCATCAGTCGCCGACTCCCGAGCCGGCTAGGCGGCAAGTGTTTGCCCCCCCTCCCGCCCCTCCTCCGCCTTCCGCGAGACCAACACTCGACGCTACTCGGATCATTGACCTTTGCTTGACTGTGCGATCTCCACGGCTTGCGCAAGGACACGAAACGGAGGGTGTAGCAGCTCGGGCCTGCATTGTGGTTTTGTCTCTCGTCGGCTCGCTTTATTTTTGTGTTCCGAGTTAGTAAAAATTGTGATAAAATGCCACGTGAAAAGATAAGTCTGCAGACACGAGCTGCAAAATACAAAAACGATGGTTTTTACGTCAGTGATTCGACGATAGTGATGTGCGGTAATGTGCGATTAGATGCAGTCAAGAAGGATACGTTAGACAAACATGTTTTGTCTTCCTCACATTGTAAGGCAAAAGAAAAGCGAGAGCAACAGCCATCAAGCAAATGCCAATCTACTATCCAGGAAAGCCTGGATAAAGGAAAGAAGGCCAAGGTCGAGAAAGTTGAGTTCATTGAAGACAGTGTGAAATGGTGCTTGCAAGCCAATATTAAACTAGACCACCCGGCGACGCAACCATAGGCCTCGCCTACCTCTTGTAGGGATCATGTTTTTTAAATTGTTATTAGGCCGGCTCACGGCCGTCTATCTACGTGGTAGTACGGGGGGGGGGGGGGGGAGGGGGAGTGCCCGGTTTCTTACACTAGGGCTATATTAATTAAATAAACAAATAAACATAACCGAGTGTGGGCATATCTGCAAGGCCTAAGTTAGCTACTCCGGCATTGTTTGTAAAAGTGGCTAACAATTTACAAATTTTAATTAATTTCCTGATTCTATGTTATTTCCTTGTGTTAAAACAGTGCCTTACATGGCCCTCTTTGCAAAAATAAACCCAATTGCTCTAGCTAATTGCAATGATTTTTATTTCTAGACTTAGTTGAACCTTGAACGAGGCCCCCGCAACTAAATATTGCATATATTTTTAATTTGCACCAATGTGCTAAATTTGCAATTTGAAAATGCTACAAAGTGCTAAATTTTGAAATGAAAGTGCTAAATTTTTTATTTGAAAGTGCTATTTTTCCGTAGCTCTAATTATAAGTAATAACTAATAAATTATTAGTTTAATTATTAGTAATAATAACATATGTCCACTTGTTAGAACAGTATTCTGCATATATCCTATAATAATTATAAAGTTTTGTAGCCTAAAGGTAAATTTAAGCAAATACAAGCCGACTTCTCATTACTATTTATTTAGTGTAGTATTTATTCAACATTAGTTATTCAAAAGTTGACGGATAGAAAATTAAACATCCGTTTTTGATGCCACTGGACTGGAGGAGGCCCAACCTTTTACCAGCAGTTTTTCTCATTTCTTGGCTACAAGTTTACATAATATATTTTGCATCATTAGCCAATGAAGCAGTAAAAAAATCTCTGGGGATAATTTATTACAAAAACAGACAAAAGATTACAATCAGAAGTCATTACAACCAACTACAAAATTAATAATACACACCAAATTATCAGTGGTCCCGCACAAATTCCTAAGTTTGTAAAGTTAAAAAAGAGTAGGCCTAATTAAAACAAAGAATATAATTTTTAAAAACTAAATTTTCACCTATGAATAATGCTACAAAATGTGTCGCTTGATTCGTAGATTTTATGGAATTCTAAGCCGCACAAAATGTTTTTTTTTCACTTGTGATCTCAGACCGTGCACAGGGGTGGATGCAAACAATCATTGACATAGTTGTTCTCTGCGTGATGCTAACTACCATCCCATACATCGTAGCCGTCTGCTCAGCGATACAATAATTATAAAATTAAAATACACTACAATGTCTATCGTTGACGTCCTTATTACATGCTGTACATGAGTTGTAGGTCTCCCAGCAGACACCTTTAACATGGGGAGAGAGGATCTATTAAATTATTTAATTGTTTTAAACAGCATACCATAATTTTAACGAGAAAAAATCAAGGTTTCCTAGTGTTCGTTCATTGTAATGACGTTTCACTGTATTAAGATGTGATGTTTCAACCCATCATATTATTATATTTACTGTACGCAGTAAGTGAAAAAAATACAAACCCCTAACGAATCAACGAAAGCTTAGCTTAACACTAAAAAAAGTGTGACAAATTACTTAACTGCCCAATCAGAATTCCCTAATACGATTTAAATAGGACTGCCATCTTGAATTTCATAACAATCGAATTACCGTATCGGACCGAATATAGCGCGATGTTTTTTTCCAAAAATACTATCTCTAAAACAGCACTCGCGTTATTTTCGCGCTCTTGCATTTGAAATAGCGCCTGAACATAAGCCACCCGCAATACAACTCCCGCTCCGCGCATCGGCTGCTGCGCATCGCCCCGCCCACCCACTCGGGCGCCAGCCGATCCCGTGAGGTGACGTCATCACGGGCTCCGCGGCAAAGGGCCGCAGGAATATCACCCCGTATCACGGTTCACGGGTTCCGCGGAAAATGGGCCACCAAAATAACTGTGCGTTTCAATTAAAAAAATTTTTCTTGGGAATCGATCCCAAATCGATTCTAGGTCACAAAAGATCGATTTTTTAATCCCTTAACCAGACTGGTTAACTGTGGTTGGCCTATGTGAGCTTGTGCTTGGCCCTCCCTACCCTGTTAAAAAACATAGGACTAGGCCTCCACATTGTTCAAAATGTTTGTTGTAAGAATGAAACTTTAGTACAGTAAGAAAATCTCTTATCCGATCTCCGCTTATCCGATGTACCGTGTTAACCCCTAGCCTTACCCTACGGTCGAACGACGACTTGCAATCGATATATGCTGCCTTACCCAGCGGTCGAATCGACGGCCTAGTGCAGCGCTCTGCGTTACGACTGGAGGAGGGAAGTAGTTCGCCTAGGCGCCAACAGAATGCATGCAATGCCTTCTACTTGTTTCAAGCTATCCCCAGGGGTTATCGATCGCGTCTAGCCCAGTTTTTGTTGCTTTTCTGACGAGTTGAATGGTTTGTTTACAGTGAAAATGGCTGCGCGTAGGGGTTTGACAGAGTACAACGTTGAGGACATTTTGCTAAACAGTGACTCGGACGATTTTGTTGGGACCGAGAGTGATTATAATAATTCAAGTGACGATGACAATTATTCTGTGCCTAGTGCCGTGAGTGATAGTGACCCCGAAAAGCAGAAAAGTGAGTGACAGTGATGAAAACGTGTCGGGAGCGGAGTGATGATGATAAGTGGGGGGCGGGAGCGGTGACCGTCGTGACTGGAAATGGGAGTCAAAGTGTCCAGCAACAGGTAGGCCTACCAAAATACCTTTTACAGGCCCCCGTGTTTTGTGACGAATTTGATGACTTGGAAATTACGCCTCGTACCATTGTAGAGAGATTTTTTGCCGAATGCTTAAAATTACCACACCAAAAAACTTTAGGGAAAAAACATTTCAATTCACTCATGCATAGACCAACATTACCTGTATTTTGAAATTTAACATATTTCATAAGAAACGGAAAAATACTTAGGAGATACGAATTTTTTGTAAAGTCTGGTATTCCATCCCTTAGCGAAAATAAAGGTTTTTAGGGAAGTGGGCCTTTAAATGGTAAGCGGATGGTTACCAGCGCCAAAAAAAAAAAAAAAAAGTTTAAATACGTAAATAAAACATAAAATAATTACAGACGCCGCGCCGCACTTTTTTAAATTACTGCATACATTTTTAGGCATGCTTTCAAGTTTGTGAAAGAAGATAGACGGCGATATATCTCGACTTCGAGCAGTGTGCTAGTGTCACTGAGCATATAAAGGTAGTGTGCTCGCGCGCCTGCGCGTGCACATAGATCCAACCACTCCACCAAGTGTTCAAAAATGGCGTTGTGGAAATAGATGAATCATGTTCAACCGATTCACGAAATTGTAATCATGACGCATTGATTGTTATAACCCCCCCCAAAAAACTAAACTAGCCATTTGGGCCTTTTCCAAACTAGTTTAATTATTAGTAATATAACATATTCCACTTTTTAGAACAGTTATTCTGCATATATCCTATAATAATTAAAAAGTTTTGTAGCCTAAAGGTAAATTTAAGCAAATACAAGCCGACTTCTCATTACTATTTATTTAGTGTAGTATTTATTCAACATTAGTTATTCAAAAGTTGACGGATAGAAATTAAACATCCGTTTTTGATGCCACTGGACTGGAGGAGGCCCAACCTTTTACCAGCAGTTTTTCTCATTTTTTGGGCTACAATCAAGTTTACATAAAAATTTTGCCATCATTAGCCATGAAGCAGTAAAAAAATCTCTGGATAATTTTATTACAAAAACAGACAAAAGATTACAATCAAAAAGTCATTACAACCAACTACAAAATTAAATAATACACAAAAAAATTATCAGTGGTCCCGCACGAATTCCTAGTTTGTAAATTTAAAAAAAGAGTGGGCCTAATTAAAACAAAGAAATAATTTTTAAAAACAAAATTTTCACCTATGAATAATGCTACAAAATGTGTCGCTTGATTCGTAGATTTTATGGAATTCTAAGCCGCACAAAATGTTTTTTTTTCACTTGTGATCTCAGACCGTGCACAGGGTTGGATGCAAACAATCATGACATAGTTGTTCTCTTGCGTGATGCAAACTACCATCCCATACATCGTAGCCGTCTGCTCAGCGATACAATAATTATAAAATTAAAATACACTACAATGTCCTATCGTTGACGTCCTTATTACATGCTGTACATGAGTTGTGGGTCCCCCAGCAGAAAACCTTTAACATGGGGAAGAGGATCTATTAAATTATTTAATTGTTTTAAACAGCATGACCATAATTTTAACAGAAAAAATCAAGGTTTCCTAGTTTTCGTTCATTGTAATGACGTTTCACTGTATTAAGATTTTGATGTTTCAACCCATCATTATTATATTTACTGTACCCAGTAAGTGAAAAAATACAAAACCCCTAACGAATCAACAAAAGCTTAGCTTAACACTAAAAAAAGTGTGACAAATTACTTAACTGCCCAATCAGAATTCCCTAATACGATTTAAATAGGACTGCCATCTTGAATTTCATAACAATCGAATTACCGTATCGAATATAGCGCGATGTTTTTTTCCAAAAATACTATCTCTAAAACAGCACTCGCGTTATTTTTCGCGCTCTTGCATTTGAAATAGCGCCTGAACATAAGCCACCCGCAATACAACTCCCGCGCATCGGCTGCTGCGCATCGCCCCGCCCACCCACTCGACGCCAGCCGATCCCGTGAGGCGGGCGGGTGACGTCATCACGGGCTCCGCGGCAAAGGGCCGCAGGAATATCACCGCGTATCACGGTTCACGGGTTCCGCGGAAAATGACCACCAAAATAACTGTGCGTACAATTAACCCCTTCAGTCCCGAATTAAATGAGTGGAATTTAAGTAATTTTAAGAAATTTAAATTCTAATTCCAGATTTTTTTAAAAGATTTTTAGTGTTTCTCAAATATTTTTTATCACCTTTTTTAATGAATTTTGGGAGATATTGGATTATGAATAAATGTTTCAATTTTATTTTAAATATGAATTTGAAGACTATTCCTAAAAGTAGATTTTTTTTCTGAATTATTTTGCACATTTTGAATTTTTTGTATCTCAAATAATAACAATTACTAGGAAGATATTATGTTTCTGGACAAACCCATTTTTTTTCATCACCCTTTTTTTGCAGATGTGTATTTTCAAACTTCTATAAAAAGGCACTTTTTGTCCCATTGACATGGGGTAAAAAATGCATTAATTTTTATTCACCAAAAAAAATTTAAAAAAATGGGGTCAAATTCGAAAACTTGTCATTTGCCCGGATAAAATTTTTAAATTTGATGTCCATTTAAATGGACACAGGGACTGAAGGGGTTAAAAAGTTTTTTCTTGGGAATCGATCCCAAATCGATTCTAGGTCACAATGATCGATTTGTAATCCCTTAATCAGCCTGGTGAACTGTGGTTGGCCTATGTGAGCTTGTGCTTGGCCCTCCCTACCCTGTTAAAAAACATAGGACTAGGCCTTAACATTGTTCAAAATGTTTTGTTGTAAGAATGAAACTTTAGTACAGTAAGAACTCTCTTATCCGATCTCCGCTTATCCGATGTACCGTGTTAACCAAGCCGCAAAAAAAAATAAATTAAAAATACGTAAATAAAACATAAAAATAATTACAGACGCCGCGCCGCACTTTTTTAAATGTACTCGCATACATTTGTAGGCATGCCTTACAAGTGAGTGCAAAGAAGATAGATCGGCGATATATCTCAACTTTCGAGCAGTGTGCATCAGTGTCAATGAGCATATAGAGTTCAGTGGTCAGTGTGCGTCGGGCGCATCGCCGGTAAGCGTCAGTGTCACTGAGCATATAGAGGTCAGTGTGCGTCGCGCGCCTGCACGTGCACATACGATCCAACCATCTCACACACAGTTGTTCAAAGATGGTCGTTGTGGAACTAGATGCAATCATGTTTCAACCGATTGACGAAATTCGTAATCACGACGCATTGAATTGTTATTCCTGGGCTTATCTTATTTCTTTCCCAGACTTATCTTGCGTCGAGAGCTTCAGCGCGGGCATAGTAGTGAGAGGTTTTCCCACATGAGAAAGAGAGCTAGGCCTAGGCCTATGTTTGCATTGTAGGCCTAGGCCTACTGTGTCGAGTTTAGGCCTAGACATACGTTTTTATTACGACATGTAGGCCTAATTGTGTACGTGTGTTTGTGAGCTTGATTTACAAGCTATTAAATCATTTAGTATACCCTGTATGAAGTGTATCATGTGTATTTTATGTTCCTTTATCCATTACAAGTGTCATATATCATTTTACCACATCAGGCTATGCTACGAGAGCAAATAAACAAATGAACCGCGCCATCCGAGTTTTTCGCAAATCCGAGGTGCCCCCGGTCTCATCCAACTCGGATAAGAGAGTTCTTACTGTATATTCATTCATTGCATTGTAAATAAAAAATGTTTCTTGTACATTTTAATTTTCTTAGATTTTTCTTTTTTCTTGAAATTGGGGGTCGTGTTATATTCGAGATCGTGCTATATTCGGTCCAATACGGTAACCAGTTAAAAATGCAGACAATTTTTGTATTCTAAATTCTAATGAAGTTGAAAGACCATCCATCCCTACATGGAACAATAATCCTTTACCTTGTTCCAGCCGGCATCCTTGAGCCGGTTCAGGTCGGCAAACAGACCGTGCACCTGGTCAACCTGCAGTTTGACCATGTCCCAGAATCCAGCCAGGTCCTCGCACGTTGTCGGGAACTGTTCCTCTGGGTCCTGGGCCTGGAAACAACAGAATGTATTTCGTAAAAATAATTTCTTAAGACGGTTGGATGGGCTCGGGCCTCGGGCTAACTTTTTTTCAATGTTAAATATCCATTTAAAAATTTGCTAGATCAGCAAATTCAGCTTATTTCACATACATTCTGGACCACTTTTCAACCTCCAATTTTCACCCAAAATTTTAAATTCTTGAGAGATTGTTTACGAAGGATGAATGTGAGGTGTGATTTGAGCTTGGCCCATTTTTTAAAAGAATGATAGGCCTACTCAAATTGTACACACATTCTTAATTGACATTTGCGTGCAAACCATAACCCGATAGCCTAGGACAAAATGGAGCTTCAAAGTGATCAGACTAAACCTCTGCACTTTGTGAAGTCTGGTTTGCTCGAGCTCGTCCAACAGTCTTCATAATTTTGTCTTAACTGCACATTGGTTGAAAAGTCAGTTGTGATTTGAGCTCAGTCCATTTTTTAAAGATACAAATAGTACCTAACTACATAAAAATAAAATTACAGGGTTCCCACTTTTTTTTTTAGAATCAATTTCCCTGACTTTTCCAGGTCTAGTTTTGCTTAATTCCAGGTGTGATACACGCCCAAAAATAGCTTGCCGGGAACGCAGCCCCCTCAATACGCTCTAAAATTTATTTCCCCGTACTTCATACGGGCGGAACTTCGTTTCATGGGCCCGCCCGCAAAATTTCTACGGGGGATCCCCTAACAGATACACACATTACATAGGCTCAGTGTTGAATTCAGGTTTTTCATCCCGGGTGGGCTATTATATAGGGACCAAGTACGGGGGGTTTGGGGGGCCTCCCCCAATAATAGCGCCGCAGGCGAAAATTTTGAAAATCAGGTTTTTAGAGTGCGTTTGGTGCGTTTTAGAAAAAAGTTGTGGGTTGAATGCAATACCAAAATAATGTAGTTTTTGTGTTATTGTGTTGTGGATGCTTGACTAAATATCAGCTAGATTTCACTTCAAACCGCTAGATTCCTAAAATGGTTATTTTAGCAACGAAAACAAATGATTGATTTTTTTAATTTTTCTGACTTTGGAGTCGGGAAAACATTTTCACAAATTTGGTGAAAATATATGTTTTTTGAGTAAACCAAATAAGCCTAGATAAAATAAATTCCCATTTTCCCTGACTTTTCCAGGTTTTTGAATTTTTTCCTCAATTCCCTGACTATTCCCTGACATTTTGACTCATATTTTCAATTCCATGACTTTTCCAGGTTTTCCAGGTCGGTGGGAACCCTGAATTATGTCTTATTCAAATTATGAGTTTTTTAAATGGGAAATAAATATAAAATATTTACCAGTCCAGTAGCGGTACTTTTGATACTATTCAGTAGGCCTACTCACCATTATGTAGGACCTACCACTTTTTTTTATAAGGACCCCCCCCCCCCCCCCCCCCACAAAAAAAAGGAAAGTAGGTTAGTGGGGTTGGGGGGGGGGGGGCGCGAAGCGCCGTGGGAGAGCCTAGCTGACCACGGCAACGCACTTCAAGCTCCCCCCCAACCTTCTTTCCTTTTCGGGGGGGGGGGGGGGGGGGGGCTATAATGAACAAGTACCCTTTTAAGTTTTGTTTTGCATTTTTTTTTAGTTTAAAGAACGAAACAGATGAAATGAGACACTTTTAAAATGCATTTTCAAATCTCAATCTTAAATTTGATCATTTCTAGTTCCTCACCATGTTCTTGTGGCAGAGTCCCTCGAACTGCTGCAGCTTCTGTTTCACCAGTAGCCGGCCTTGTCCAGTGGCCGCCCGGAGTTGTCCGGATACCTCCTCCGGGATATCCTCGCCTCCGGCCTCCATGTTGCGCTCCATCGCTTCCACCATCTTGTTCAGCTGTTCAATCTCCTGTCTCAGCACCAAGAGGAAGTAGCGGCCGTCCTTCACGACGCTCGCTTCACACTGCTCGATAGGCGTCTGCGAACAAAGTTTAACATTTTTTCAATTGTTTGCTTAACAGATTAATAGTATGGAGAAATATTTTAAGGCTCATTCATAACCAACTTAGTAGCTAACTTAGCCTCTAACTTAAAGGTTTGTCTTATGGAAAACAACACGTCTGTTCATGACCAAACTTAGCCTCTAACGTACATTTATCAGCAACCGAATTTTTGCAAACTCCAAGGTTTTACTTAGCAGCTAACTTAACATTAAGCTTTTAACCAATCAGAGAGAGACTTGAGCCGACAATTTCCGGTCATATCGATTGAAAACGTAAACAAACAGCAAAATGGAATCCAAGGAACATCAGCTATTGTTCGATGAAAGCTATTGAACGAATTCATAAAAAGGGCCACTGCTATATGTAAAATCTTCGTCTTTATACAAAGATAAGAATATAAAAGAAAACATTTGGCTATCGATTGGGGCAGAAATGTCAACTGACCGTCAGTATTATTAACGTTTATTGCGGTACTAGGCCTAGCCCCCAGCTAGGGCTAGGCCATGTGAGGTTATGTAAGGCTTACTTCACGTTGTCTTTAAATAAATACGTTTATTATTTTTACCATCAATTTTGTTTAATAAACTGTACAGTCTATAGTCAATCAATTCTATAATGCTACCTAAGTAGAGCTAGGCTAGGCCTACTTACTGAATGCTGAATGTTATTGTATGTCAAGCATTGGCGCAATAAAAGTAAATACTGCAAATCTGTGTTGTGATTGGTTTAAAAACATCTATCATGCACAGCCACCTAAAGTTAGAAAGCACTCTGCCACGAGCAACATCTAGGAGGCAGTGGCTGTTAAGTTAGCGGCCTAAATATCTATCATGAACAGCAACCTAAAGTTAGAGGCTAAGTTAGCTGCTAAGTTAGAGGCCTAAGTTGGTTATGAATGAGCCTTTAGGCAGGCCTATATCTATTAATTAAAAATTGTAAATAACTTGGAGAGAAAACCAATCTACTGGCTGCTAACCAACCGTTGTTGGGTGACCACAAGGTTCCTGCTTAATAAATAAACAAAAAATAGGCAATACATTTAAAAAATTAAAAAATTATTAGTTGTTTAAATGGTTTTGCAAAATAATGGCCGAAGCCTTCGGAATTGAGAGACCGGTCATCTATTATTGAAACAGGTATTAAAAAAATCGCGATGAAAGTCCTAGAAGAAGTGAGGCACTGCTGCTTGAGCTCCCAAAAACAGACTTTTCACATCACAATAAATTTCCTGGATTTGGTACAAATAAGTAAATAATCAGTCCATTTTTATTTTTTTGAGCGAGCGTCTCCACTTGACTCTTATGGCTCGAATGTCTGTTTTTTTTTCTTTTTTTTTCCGTTACTGCTTTGGTACAGGTCGCACCGTTTCTCTGATCGACCTGAAATTTTTCACACATGTACATACCATCTAGGCGGGTTGCTGTATAGTTTTTGAACAAAATCCGATCGTTGGTTATAAAAAATTAAAAATTGAATTAAAAAAATTAAAATGTTTTGATCGTAATGAAATTTTGCAGGGTCAATAAGTACAACATTCTCTCCTATTTTACAAATTTTTAGCTAAATCGGTCAAGACAGACTTATTGGTATGTAACATTATGGGAATGTCGTACTTGGGTCGTTGTTGCACGTACCGGTGCTCGCTCAACAACGCGACGGGACTTGAGCGTTTTCCTAGTATAACTCCTCATCGAAGCAAACTGTAGGGTCCAAAATCAACTTTCTTTTCTGTCATTCCTGAGAGCAATTACCGTATTTACTCGATTATAGACCTCACCTCTATTTTGACCACTTTAACTTTTCAAGAGTAGGCTTATCATGTTATAAATACTTTTGACAAATGGCTTCACATAGGCCCTAATGGCCGCACCCCACTATTTGAACTTGATATTTGTTTATTTATTTCCAAGATTTATTGAAAATGTGCTGATAAACCCGGCAGCCTGCGTGTACCAGTCATGCCGCGAGCACCACACTCATCACAGCGATACTGACCGCTACTTGCTGTGGAGGCAACACGACCTCGGGCGCCGCGGGCAGATGCTCGGAGATGCTCTCTACAGACACCTGCTGCTGCAAGGCGGTGGGCTGAGTCTTCCTCTCTTCGGCCGGGAATATCTTCTCGGCTCTGAGCTCACTGTCAATTTCCACTGGGATTATCTTCACAACCTGCAGATCAGACATTGGTTACTTAACCACTTTGATGGGTTTGGCTCTCCAGATGTTAATTTATAATATAATAAAATTTAAATAAAAATATTATACAAACCTAGATTTTAAGCATAAGCCCACTTTAAGGGACATTGATTGATTAGCTTGTGTCGTGATTGATAGCCTCTGGTTCTGGGTTTTGTCCCAGTCAAGGTTAATTTTAAGACAACTGATATCAATTGATTTAAATTGAATATAAAATGTAGCCTATTGAAGTTTAAAAAAATATGTAGACCTATTTCAAAATAGCCCCGTCCGCAATGTACTACAAACCGCAACAATGATATTTCAAGTTCCCTACTTATCACCATAAAAGCTACAATATGGATGTCACCGAAATATTACGCAGCGGGCGAGTGCTGTGCATTGTTATTTCAACCGTGTTTTGTTCAGGAAATCAGTGTAATTATGAATATTGTTATAATTCCAATAAATGCAAATTATTTCTTATTAAAATTAGCCATAATGTTCACGCAATATCGAAGATATGTCAAATGCTTATCATAAATCATTATAAGCCAACACACAACAACAAAACGTTGCTGTTCTTCTTTACCTGGTTTTCCTTGTTCCTAGATTCCTTCCGAGAGCTCAGGGCGAGCTGAGCTCGGAACTCCGGCCGCAAGTGTCTCAAGACCGGTAACGCTGACGGGCTTCCAGGCGAGGAACTTTCGTGCACACCCTGGACAAAAACAACACACACAATTAGTTTAATTAGATTATGGACATAGGTACATTGGAGCTTCAGTGGGCGTCTATCTGAAAATGCTTGCGTTAGGTTACCACAGAAGTTATGTACGTGAAATCTCCTACAGGTAAGTAGCACCGTGAAAGAGACAACTTTTAAAGGGGCTATTAGGGTATCCTTAAAAAATATTTTTACTTTTACCACGTAGGCCTTGGTAATCTATAGCATAATAAGTAGCACACCTTTACTTTTTAAAGCAAGTTCTGCCTTTGAACCATAAGGTTACCTTTTGACACAAGTAACAATTACATATAATTAAAATTTACATATTTTATACATGGCACATTTTAACAATAACAAAATTGACAGTTCTAAAATGACCATTTAAAAAATAAACTGTGATTTTACATTAATATTTTAAACTTTTTGATCCCAATATTTGTGAAAATGATAATTTTGTGTAATACTAATTTCTTAATTTGCTTTAACTTGCTTATTTTTGGTTCCACAATAAGATACTAGAGCATCGCACCATTCTAAAACCTTTTATGTTGGAAGCTAACAGGGAGTCATTGGTTGAACACTCAAATTTAAAAGGAGGTTGTTGCCTACATGCTAAATATTTGCAGTTTGCATACCCATTTGGCCTAAGGTTTGCTGTGTCTAGCGAATAGGCATACGTACATACGTAAGCTAATTATAAGGTTAACAGATGTAGGTTGAAGGCAAATATTGACAGTAATGTCTGACATGAGCTGAAACTTATTAATATTAGGTTGAGATGTGAATTGAATCTAATTTTGGGCAAACAAATTTTCACTGGGAAAATGAATTGGGTGTATAGAAAAGATTGCCTTGACACGAAAGGAATCGATGATTCATACCTTACACAGTACATATTTTACAAAAATTACTCTGAAAGATTTTGGTCCTTTACTTTTCAGTCGGTTCTCTCTGCCTCTACCACTTTATTTCAATTTTTAATGCACAGCTCCAGTTTTCAGATTCATTCCCATATTTTCCAATAGACCTACTATCACAAGAACAATAATGTAATTACAAAAGTAGGCCTTATGAAGCTAGCTAGACTACAAGAGCTGTGAATTGTGAAATAATTGTTAACAATAATAAATAATAGCTGGCTAATAGAATAGAACTACAAAATAGTAGCTATCATACTAAGGATGCAGTTATGTGTACTGAAGGTCTTAATTTTGAGTAAACCACCATCCTGATTGGTACGTAAAGCAAAAGGATGGATGCGCTGGAGACCAAGGTAGGTAGTGACTTTAAATTAGCTGAACAGTTACTATCAGCAGCTTAATATTTTAGTGTTGCCCTTACTAGGGACGTATTCTTCCATGCTTTTTTTAAAACAAAATTTCATTTATTTAAATCCTTAAGGCTATATGGTCAATGACCAACAAAACAAATGCGGTAGGCCCTACCCATAAATCCATAATGACAATATTGTCGGGTAAGTCCAAGCTAACGCTGATCAGTGATCAATATTGACAATAGCCTCCTGTAGTTATTTGCATTCCTAAATTGATGTTTATGTCTCCACTTATCTACATACGTTACAGTTGCAACCAGGAAGTAGTACACCAGTAGTTAAGTAATGTAATGGGTACAACAGTGACATGCATACAGTGTAGGTGCCTAACCAAGCGTGCACTGCATGCTCTTGTGATTAAGGTAATTCAAGGTTAACGTTTTGCATCTTTTGCTTGAGCAGGTATTACAAACAGTCCTCCTATTGAATTTATTACACGTTTAGCACATGATTGAGCCAACTAAAAGAACAATACTAGGCCTACATAGGACTGCAATTCTCATTCACAAATGCATTTCTAGGTACAATTTCCTGTTAAATGTGCTTAACTCTTCTGTGCAACCAAATTCATACTTGTAATGTAGGTACTGCTAGTAGGCTAGGATAAGACATAGGAGCAAGTCATAAGAGCTGGTACAATTATATTGAAAATGTAATAATCCAGAAAAACAGTAGGCCTACAGCTGCGCAATATGACGTGTACACTGTACAGAGTTTCAAGTTTTTTATGATACACCTCACCCACGTATAATAATTCGGTGTCCTTCAAATCCAACACTTTAATAGTAAGATTAGCTTTGCGAGTATTTATACGATACGGTACTGAAGGAAAATATGGGTGAAACAAATGTCAATTCCGGGGTACGGCTAACAGCCTAATCCACAGCCCCCCCCCCCCCGAGCCACTTTTCCCTTTTCGAGTTGTTGCGAGAGAAAAGTAGGCCCTACAGGTCTAGATGGCGGATTCTCATTGGCTACTTTCTTCAATTATATCCACATAGAAGTTAACTTATTTATTGTCGCTTTATTAAATGACATTATCAACACTGGTACAACAAACTTTTGTAACCCACTGCCATGTCAAGGGAATTAGATTGAAGATATTCTTATTTCTTAGGTACTAAGGTAGATGATTTGATAGTGAAGTGCAGAACTGATAGTGCAGAATAGGCCTAGTCTACGAAAATAGATGGGCATAGGCCTATTCCAACGCATTGACTTACCTGGTACGGAGATTGTGCAGGGCTGAGTGGACTTGAATCGGTGCGCCTGAAGAACCCTTGCGCCAAAGCTCCCGGACCATAGAGCCTCTCCACTCGTTGCTGGATGAACGACTTGTTTGAAGGCGTGCCCGTCCAGACGCTTGTAGTCTCACTAGTACCGATGTTGCTGTTGAGGTAGCTCCGACTCTCCGTCAGTACTACGTCGTGGGTGAGGGTCTTCTGTTCGAGCTGCTGATGTCTCGTAGTTTCATTCAACCGCGAAAACTCTGACTTTTGTTCAGGAAACTGTGACTTTGGCTGCGAGGGATGGGACTTCGAGTTCGCAAACATTGACTGCGGTTTCGATTCTAGGAATTGGTTTTTCGACTCGGTGAACTTCGACGAACTGTAAGTGGATGATTTCAATGGAGGTCCGCTCTGACCGTTTTGTACGTAGCTTTTCGTCTGCGACGTGAACTCGACGACCCTCACTGCGCCAGGCGATCGCTTTTGAGGACACCCATCCGGTAAAGTCAATTCTTCAAAAACTCTAAAACTACTGGGTTTTGAAGAACCATTTGTGTTATTGGACATAGAACCATTTGAACCCAAATTTAGATCCCCATGGAACCCATTTTTAAACTTGTTTTTCGAAGGAGATTCATAATTGGACCCGGGGGATTGGAAACTCGAAGTATACGTATTAGCGGACAACATCGTCGACATGAAGTTTCGACTGGACTCTCTTAGCGCTGCCCCCGACGTGACAAGATTGTCGTCGGAATTTCCAGACATCTTTGCATCTGCCTTGGGACCACCATTAACAATCAAACTATTCTGATTTAAAGTTCTAACATCTAGCTTTTGGTCGTTGCGTAACGAATCACCTTTTAGAGAATTATCAGATCTGTTACTTTTCTCTGGAGGCCGAGGTGGAACCAAGTAATTACCGCAATCAGACTTAAACCGTAAATTAGAGTTATCAATCTGATCCTGGGTGAGTCGAATCGGACTGACTTCTCTACTGCGAATCACAAGTCTTCCCGGGCTGTGGTCACGGGATCGAAAACCCTCTCTAAGCTTCGAATCGTAGTTTGTGATGGTGGTATATCCGCTTATCGAACACGCCAGACCCAAATACGAAGGCTTCTTAATCACTTCACTAGAGTCTTTCGAACCGTTGTAAAGCGTTTCGGTGTTATTACACGAGTCTCGAACTTGCAAGGTGTTTAGATTCTGATGCGGAAGAACAACCCTCACGTTGTTCTTGTCGGGATAATTCTCTTTACCAAGGTCCTCTAAATTGGTGGACGGACTACTTGGATTGATCTTCGGGGAGGTTTCGGTGGTCTCGAAGAGTTGTGCTGTTCGCTTGACGTACTCGGGCGTAGTACTGCCTGGGGTTCTTGTAGACAAGGTTAAACTATGGAGAGTCTGCTCCGACACTGAACCAGATTCACAGATTTCTGCAACAAAATATGCACATGGAAAACAAGAACAGACACAGTAGAGGCAGGATAATTAAAAACATTTAAATACAAGTGGATATTAAAATGTCTAGGAATTTTATTTGAGAATTAAACTATAAAGGCAAATTACTCGGTTTATCCCACCCTTAAAATGCAGTGAGCACATTAGTACAGAATAACAACTAATTCAAACGCATGCATCCTTAAATCCGTATCGCAGGCAAACATTATGTTTAGCTATAAGCCTATGAGGTAAGCAATCGAAGCAATGCATCGTGATTTGTGAATCATGATATAAGCTTTGCGTCAAGTAAAATGGCAAAACTTAAAACTTGCAAAATAAATTGCAATGGACAAGGCATATAAGCTCAATCAGAAGCTGTTTAAATAACCTTAACTTAGTATGCAAGCTATAAATAAAAGTAGCTACCAGTCCAGTATAACATTTTACAATTATGGGTCAGGGTATGCTTAGCAGGGTATGAGTTCGAACTGACACTAATGTCAAGAACAATCATCCATATTCCAACACAGCATCAACCAACATAATATAATTCTTATTAATTTTTGCCTTATGAATTAATAGACAGGGTATAATACAAACCTACCTAATTATAATTAACAAATATTTATATTTATAGGAAGAATAACTTTTCTGCTTCAGAATCATTTCCAGACAAACATTCTTAAATCCTAAACCGACAATAGAATCCCAACTCAATAATTAGAATTACTCTACTCTCTAGGCATGTGCTTTAGCTACCATAAACACCTAAGAAAATCTATATTCAGGCTAATTTTAAGGACGTTGAGAATATCAAGAAGACTAATCTGCCTATCTTAAGTTAATTCACCAGCTATTGGCATAATTATTCAATTCAAATCCAGTTACAGATGATAACAAAATACAATGAGCAATATACAATCTGAATAGGTACTACAGAAATAAACAAGTAAAACACAAACCAATTAAAAAAGTGTAAATACTAATTTGTTAAGAGGAGTTCACAAATTGTTACTTGATCATCCAGATAATGAAAATATTAATGAGATAATAAAAACATAAAAATCCAAATCCGACGAAATACAAAATTCAGATCAAACAAAAACCACACACAGAAATAAAGTCTAGAGAAACATGAATCTTCACGGCAGGTTTTGTACCTGAGGCCGAATCACTCGCCGTGACGTCTACGTCGAGGCTGCAGCTGCCGATGGATTCGTACGAAGCCATTCTCCGCTGGGTCGCGGCGACCTGTCCAGACGGATCTCTCAGTTCACCGCCGGAGGGTAGCAGCAACGTGTGCGGCCGGGAAGCCACGGTGAGGAGGTTGCTTTTACACGTGCTGCCGCTGTGTGGTCAACATTTGCTTAGACATCATAGTATAGTGCCCACATGCACAAGAATTTACAAAGTTCTTCACCATAGATAGAGTGCCCATTCTTTAAATACAGTCATTTCAACATTTAGTATTCTAGGTTATAGGGTAGTGGTACGTAAAGGTATTATGTGTGCAATGTGGTAGTCCTAGATACTATGTTAGTTACAAAACGCTTCAATTATAGGTACTAAATTACAAGATTTACCCATACTTTCTTTTTAATTCAACAGTGTGTGGATAGCTTTTGTGGCCAAACTTCAATTCTTAACATTTTAATTTAGCCCTTTGAACCATTCATTCTAGTAGGCCAATACAAAGTGGCTTGAGTGACACAGGAAGATCATACAAGAGTTTCCAGCTGTTTCCCCCATTCAAGCAAAGTTACGAAACTGCTCTGATAAAAACAACACTATATGCAGTAACAAGGCAGTAGGCCTATAAAGAGTCTTATAGTAGCAAAAGTCCAATGCTCTGCCCAGCCGACGACTTGAGACACAGAATCAAGAGCCGTTCATACTTCATAGTGGTTTGTTAGTGGCACGAAAACATATTTTAACCCCTTAATGCCTGAATTATGGAGGAATGATGGGAAAAAATCATACTAAGATTTTTTTAGAATCCGAACATGTAAAAAAAAGAGCATGTTTTAATTTTCATGTAGCTTTGTGTCTAGATAGATAGAAGGCCCACACAGCATTTAGGAGTAGAAAAAATATATTTTGAAACCCTAAACAAATTCAGTAATGGTGATGGCATGTTAGTTATTTGTTTGCTTATTTTCTTACATCTGTGAATTTGCTTGTATTTGTCCCGAAAGGAACTAAAATAATAGCTTTTGAGAGCATATTATTGCATGGAAATTTCAAATTTAGACCTTATAGGCTATTTTAATAGTCTAAATTGCCGGGTGGGGCTAAAAAGGCCCAAAACTTCAAATGCTCCAAACCAAATAAACGAATTGATGATTGCGATATTTTTGCATGTGTTGACTATTATTATTCGTAACAAAGACAATTAAAACATCAAAAAGTGTTTAGCCTTATCGTAAAATATTTATATCAACATTGACTTTTCAGTACGGAACGCAATGTTTTGCATTGCCATGGGAACTAAATCGATCTTCAATTCGATTGTATATTGAATCCTAAAAGCTGATTGGCTGTAACAAGTTGAGTAGAAGTGCACTTTGGGGAAGAAAATAATTTTGTAAATCAATATTAATCAGTCATAGGTAGGCTACTTAGGGTAGGCCTAAGTAGGCTTTTTTTTTAGGCCTAAATATAAAAAATATAGAACAATAAAAGAAATGCAAATAGTACAAGGGTTCTTGCATTGTGTAGATTTACTAGACTACAATATTGAAGAGTGTAAGTTTCTAATGGTCTATGTGCCAAGCTATGAAGAAGGGTCTATGTGCAAAATAAATTTCCAAATGGTTAAACTAAATCCGAAAGATGGCGCTAGGGTTACCTGCGCGTACTAATGAGTTATTATTTCTTTGTTTTCTTACGTTTCACAAAAAAGGAACATAGGCCTAGACTCTTTGTAAATTATACTCTTCAATTAATAGATTTCAGAAAAAACTATGCTGCCCGGCCAGTACTTAAAATTGTCCTTGTTGGATGAGCTTGAACAAACAATGTTTTGATACAGAATGAATGAATTCATTCTGTGATCACTTTGAAGCTTTACTGATGGTTTAATGGGGTTGTGGTCAATCAGGGCACAATTCCAAAATGTTTCCAAGTTGTATTACCGACTGGGAATAAGCTACCAAAATGTTTGTTTTTTGTAATTTCCATGAAGCTTGTATTGTAATGTATTGTATTTTATTTGCAGTTAAATTACATTTGTGATGTCATAAGTACGAGCATCACCTTGATCGCGCCATCCAGGCCCTAATGAACAATGTCCTAAAATTCAATATTTTGGGGTGATAATTGAGTTCAAAAAGTAAGCCAAAATGTATGCGGAAATTTGCCAGATTTGGTCAATAAAGGACTTACCTATAAAAGGAGTATAAGAGGAGCCCATTGAACATTGCTAAAAATTGGGGCCGAGTTCATCCAACTGCCTAATTAAGTTTGAAATAAATGTTGTAAAAAACTGATAGAATATCGTTGACGCAGCTCCTACTTCATATATATAAAGGGCATCTACAGTTTATAAGATTTATAAATGTTTCTAGCCCTTGAAAATATTGTTCAATCGAGCAGTCAGTATTCATAACCTATTAAATGGACTAAGAGGGGGTTCACAATGTTGGAAAAGTCCAATTTCAGGGGCTGAAGTATTCCCAAAAAGCAAAGAAACTTGATATCGTTGCACGCACACACCGAAGAGGCAGCTAGGCCGATCTTATTTGACCGAGGTCTAATAATTTTCTTTGAAACATTTTTATCTGAATAGGATAGCTTAATTTCATTAATAGAAATCTATTAACATTCAAACATATCACGAAATAGGTGAAGTGATAACAGCAATTATCAAACAGCCAAAGGGGTAAACAAAATTCCAACATGTATTATTATTCTTT
This sequence comes from Sweltsa coloradensis, assembly GCA_024449915.1. Classification (NCBI taxonomy): domain Eukaryota; kingdom Metazoa; phylum Arthropoda; class Insecta; order Plecoptera; family Chloroperlidae; genus Sweltsa; species Sweltsa coloradensis. Next base: position 143,634 of record JAMZAV010000620.1, read on the forward strand.
TAAATTTATCTAATGAAATAAGAATGAATAGCCTTGTAATCATGCTTCTTCTATCTTTGCAGTTTAGAATTAATTTTTACTTTTTTACTATTCGCATCTGGACACATTTATTGCCAATAGTCTATAAACTATGCAAACTTTTCATAGCATAAGTTCGAAATATAAATACAAATATACTAATCAATATAGTAAATCAGGAGGCACGAGCGTGATAATCGGAGCGCTATATTGAAATTCCGGGACATTGACCGTCCGGAACAATTTAGTTTCAACCGGGACACGCACTCATGCTCGGTATGCGTCCGAATAACCGGGACCGCGTGATGGACCCTAACTAGCAGATTTATTTTAAGAATATTGAGTAAGTCTTATCACTAAGCACCATTGAAAATATTTTGTTTAAACAATATCTGAGATGGGTCAGCAACCACCAATAATAACTATTTCCAATAAAGTGACCCACTCATGACAGGGTTGAGAAAAACCCAGTCCGAGCGTTTTTTTTTCAGGTGTTTTTCTTTGGGGCCAGAGAAAGCAAAGAAACTTGATTAATATCGTTTTGCACGCACACAACAATCAAAAGAATGGCAGGCATATCCAGAATCTTGAGATTAACTGAGAGTCTTCTAATAGAGGCTCCTTCCTCCTTTGTAAATCAGTTTTTTAACTGAATAGGATAGACGTAAAATAAATAAATAAATAAATAAAAATCAGATGCAATCATCCTTCATTATATCAGCCAAGACATAATTCCACAAGAAATTAACAGTTTAGAAAGTACTAACACAGTATTTACTCAAAAGAGCTCACAAGGGGTTTTGTGAGCAAAATTTCCCAACCCTGATTCATGTAGTACGCCCTATACAACATTTACTGGAATCCAACAGGTAATCAACAAACATGCACCTTTGAGAAAGAACACATTGCTTGTATTTTTAGTAGTGGGGCCTAGATTTGAAAATTGCATACTACAATTTTTTTAATAATTCATGTCATAAATGACAACAGTCTATTAGGCCCATACTGATGACATACATTTAACAAATGCTTGTTTTCATAGACATAAAAGCCTATTCAAAAACATACGGACTCAGAGGCATACCCGATGATTTGGCTACTTGATATATAAATATAGTAAAAACATCGGATGGCAGGCCCACGAAGCTGATTTTAAAATATAAATAGTGCCTAGCAGTAGAGTGCATAAATACCTATTATAGTTGCTCTAAAGCAAGTAAGCAGATGCACGCGGTTTCGGCTGGTCAATGAGCGATCCTTATTTTAAATCGGGGACCCCTGATTGGCTGCAATCCATCCGCCAGTGACATAAGCATCTGCTTACTTGCTTTGGAACAACTATAGGTTAGGTATCAGGTAGGTATTAGGTATATCTAACTAATTGATCATTAGAATATTAAATAAACATGAATATTTTGTCTAGCCTACACCTAGTTTAATCTAATGGTACAGTACTTAATATTTAGGCTACAGTACTTAATATTTATTCACAAGTTGAAATATTACGATTTTCAAGATTATGACCAGTATTCATACCACCGTGCATGTTGTACTTGAAAAGTGTAAGTATTAAAATAAACACAGAATACAGATTAATTTAAACTAGGCCCCTGGCCGCCTACCATTTAGCCCACATTTTAATAGGCCTATGGTCATAATAATACAGAGATGCACACACCACAATTTACAAGAAGCCAAGGTAGCAGATAATACAATGTACTGTACAACAAAACCACATTAAACAGAAGTTTATACCATGGGATAACATCGGGTAGTAGGCTAAAATATGGATTCGGATTCAACTACTCTCCGATTCGGGTAACCAGAATTAGAAAGCCCCTCGAACCCGAATCCGTCCTAGTTTCTGTGGTGGCATTTCTTTTAACCAATCTAGCAACACTCTACAACAACAATGGTCAATGAACAAACACAATTGAACAGAGGGACAAACAAAGCCACAGATTGTCTAAAGGACATAAAAAAACTCACATTTACATTTTTACAAATATTTAAAGCAGTAGACATGGAAACTACCCTAAATAACAAATTTTAAAGGTTGGGTAGCTTCCATGACCACAACTTTTACATTCACAAAAATTTGCAAAGGTTGTATTTGCTGATGTGGTTCTAATTTTTTTTAAATATACCCAAAAAAGATTCAAATGCCAATTCAAGGCCTTATATGGATGCAGGTAACGTTCGGATTTGGGTAATCCAATTACCCGATGTTATACCAAATTTATACAAAAACCAACAAAATAATAGTGAATGTACAGTGTGAAGCGTCACAACAGAACTACACACAACTACTACAGTAGGTCTACATACTAGCATAACTACTAAAGTGCATAGAACAGACAGAAATACATTGAGACTGACAAGAGTTGAACATCATGCAAGTACAAGAGTTGACAATAAACAACATATAGGTAGGTTCCACTTTACAACAGACATTACATGACACAGTTATCACATTACATGCACAAAACAATTACCTAGACTACAATTAAGAGCAGAAATAATGGCATGTACATGTATGCAGGAGACACAACGCAATTATTCTGAGGATAAGAAAAGTGCAAATTATTTGGCCTAGGCCTACATTGAGACTAAAGGTAAATCAATATACAAATTGAATTTATAATAAAAGTTTAACGTAGGCCTACCTCTATAGGCCTTAATTCATTTGCAAATGTGAGGTTTTTAATTGTTCAATGTTCACTCGACACTATTGAGTGGAATACTGACCGCACAATAATTGCAAGGTCACAAATTGACCAGTTTACATTTATTCAGTAGGCAGCCTTTGGAATGTAGCCACACAGCAGAAAACAACCGAGATGCTAGGGGATAAGCTAGGCAGTAGAGTTGATTTTGAGTTACAAACATATTTTGTAATGTATGTGCAATATTACAATTAATTGGCATCTGTAACATGATGCACAAGCCAATTTCCTGAAGCAGCATTGGTAACATAATTAAATCAAAAAATGAATTTAAATTTTGCAAGTCACACATCCCACCCATACCGTGTCCCATCGCACTGTGCAGGCAGCGGGCCGGGCCCATACATTATGTTGTGCATGCAAAAATTAAAAATAAATAAACATGGAATAAAAGTTAATTGTTAGTGCCGGTGTGATGATAATGATATAAAACTACACACAAACAAGGTCTAGGTAATCATTGAGGTTACGTCATTATTCATTACTTGCATAACACACGTGCTTAATTGCAGTGATGACAAGATAGGGTACGCATAAGTAAGACAACAAACATAGCACAGATAATCACAGACCTCAACCACAGGTGGATTGAATATACACTCGTAAATTAACCCACTTCTTGCCTCCTGGTGCACACAATCATGCGTTGCTCCAAACTTCCACTCTGAACGAGACTGAACTTACGATAACTAGGCCTAGGTCTAGCAGTACTCACCTCTAAACCTATGAGTGGTGACATACTAAACTACACAACACCTAAACACAAACTTACCTAATACCAGTAGCTCAAATTGTCTGCTTTTAGCCCATATTACAAAATCCTACGAATATGTATCCAAGTAGTATACCAATATGTATTCAAAGTAGGCCTACTTACGATTGAATCAGAAAACAAATAAAACACAAGCACTTTAGTGCTACCAATGAACGTGTAGGCTACTGTGTATGCAGGCTGGGCTGTATTTTACTGGTAGTCCTACCTCATAAAAACACAATGCTGGGAGTCAAACTCAGTTAAATGCGATCCCATACTTTCTAGATTATTTCCATGGCCTGTAATTACTATATGATGGAAAGAGACCGTGGCCGGCTATTAGCTAACATTATAATAAATTGAACAGTAATTTCAACAATCTACTGGTACCAGCTTAGAAAACTACTTCCACCATTAGAAATGGTATTTAAATACTTTTCAAGTTAAATGCACCATATATTATTATGGGGTTAGGCCCTAGGACGCGTTGATTGAAACATTAAACCTCTCCTGGGTATTGGGTATGCTAATCTGGAGTTCTGCCAAGACAACTATTAATCCAAGGTTAAAATTCAATTCATGGGTGGGTGTATACATAACAAGTCTAGGTTTAGGACGTAATAAACTAAACACCAACCTACTACTAGACCTACTGCTTCTAACTCACACTATCAATTAACTTTAATTATATGCTAATTAATTCAGTTGGTTTGCATAAATATTAGAGAGCATAATACAGAAGCGTGCCTAATTTTAAGCAAGTAGGTGCACAAAAAGTGACTTACATAATTACATGAGAAAGTGAAAGCAACAAGCAAATCTATTTAATTAGACAATTGGTTAAACCAAATGAAATAGGCTATGCTAGAAAAGAACAGTTTTCCTACGCTCTTATGATGACCTACTAGATTGTGTGCCAACGCTAGTTAGCCTAAACGATTTGTTTCAAATTATTCTGGATTTACAATGCGGTGCATTATAGAGAGTAGTCCTATTTAGAGGGAAGCTAAATGGTCTAGCCTATCAATTACAATTATGTAATCAATAAGTGTTGGGATAGGACTAATGGTATTTGTAGTTTGTAGTTCAGAGGACGTTCACACGAGTATGAGACTAGCTTTCATAAACTAGGATCAGTACCGGTACGGTAATTATGTAGGGGGAGCCTAATGATATAAAACTTGGCAAAACATACACAAGTATGCCCACATATACAACCGGCTATCATGCTTTGCTGGTAGACCTATCTATACCGTACTGGTATTTATGATGGTACCACCGTCCACCAGTTCTCCGGTTATCCCAAGTGAAATATCATATCCACTTACATCCACCTCAGAGGCATAAAACTTTAAATTAAAAATATTGGAATTCTAGAAACACAGCACAATTTATTGTCTAGAAAACTATACTAATCATTACCAAATTATTTTGTGAGCAGCAATTGTCTTCAACTATACAAAGGTGCCTCTTAACTGTTTCTGTATTGAACTAGTAGACCCTAGTCCTACAGTTCTAAATAATATTGATCTACCTTTTCAACCATGACTTCCAGCGCACCAACGTCGCTCCGCGTTTCCTGCCCATGCTGATCACCCTCCCCTACCTTGAAAACTACTGTACCTCGTCCCACGTGTGTGAACCACACCCTGTTAACACCCTGAGGTATCTCTCCCTACGTATTGTGGAGCAGAGACAGTAATAGTTAGTCTGGCTATTAATAGCCCCCTAAACTCATTAGAGGGAGACCCCTCTGCATGCCACCCATCAACACCAAGCATCCCAGCCTGTTGACACATGTAACAGAGTCTACACCACAATTTCACCTACCTTGCGAGTTGTGACGAAACCAGTCTGGCTCACCGCTCACTTATGATGGCAGTGGCGCACCCAAGATGAAATCATGGGGGGGAAGGAAGGTGTTTGCAACCAAAGATGCTGTTAGTGTTAATGTTTGCAGTCTTTTAAAACAAAGTCCCTCACACACACACATACCACAACCCTAATGATATAAAAACTAGTCTTGTTACTCATTTAAATAAAGCTTTGCCAAGTATGACATAACGCGTTAGGGCAAGAGCCTATTTTAAGGGGGGGGGAGACTTTGCAGACTTCCTCACTCAACAATTCCCCACCCCTCCACCTCAACCTAAAGAATAATGTCTTGTGTGCATTCTTGTTTTTTTTTTAAAGTGAGGATGGGGGCTTTGCAGTCTTTTCAATTTTCAACATATGCCCTCCCCCACCAACACCACAAATAATATTACCTATGCTTGTTGAACTATTGTAGCCAGACGTACCGATACAACTTAGGATAATAATTTGGTGCAATATTATTGGTAGACTATGATAGTGATGTAAGCCTACTACATACAATCTAACGACAAGCAACGGTAATAGCGATTTCTCATTTTTCTCAATTTCCCAGCATTTTGTACGATTAGTAGGCCTATTTTACTTGAAGTGGGATTGGGAAGCAAAACAAAACCTTTTTTAAACTTTTAAAAATTAGGCCTAAATTTATTTTACTTTGTCTATTAAAAATGTGTAGGCCCTAGGCTAGGCTATTACCGCCTACCGGCAGCTATTACCCGAGATGATATGAGGTAATTTGTACCGTTTGGTAGGTTAGAGCAAACTGCAAAGAGAAAATGTTGAACACATAGCCTAGGCCTATTCTTCTTCTCATGTGCCTGCACTTTCGGCTTACTAGGCCATCATGCATAATTAGCCCAAGTTCAAGTCCACTTGAGACAAAAGCATTTGCGGCTAACACAGCTAACTATCACCCCAAACGTCTCCACCTACTAGGGTTGCCAACTTTTAAATTATTGTGGAAGGTGTAAAGATGGAGAACAGATGAAAACTTGGGTTCAGGATTTTTTAAACAAGGTCATCTCTTTCTAGAGCAAATCTGATTAGGCTACCGGTACTTTAAATAACATTCTGTCCGAGTAGGCCTATAGCTAGTTCTAGGGATGCACACGACAATCAATATTGGATAAAATCTCGATAATCGGTACCTAATCAAAAGTCATTATCGATAATCGAAAAATCAATAATTGATTGAAAACGGCCCGAAACATGTTAAATTCGTATTTTCCGCTTGGGCAGACAGAGATAGGTCACAAGGTGTCTTACTCAAGATTTATGTTTGGGGGCGAACTTGGGCGATAGCGTGAGGCAAAAACAAAGATAACACAGACAGGATGAGGCAGCGAGTGGCATTAGACTGTATTTGTTTTGAATTTTGTTTACCACATTTGAGATTCCATCTATGTCAGAACGGGCTTGATTTTTTTTTGGTAATATGGTAGGGTCCTAATATTGATTTAATAATGACATTACCATTTTGATAATCAATAATGAAAAAAGTATCGATGTGCATCCCTAGCTAGTTCAAAACCAGACTCAATTTTTACAACTTCGTGATTATAAAAGTTAAACAGGTAGGGCCTAGGGCCTAGATAGGCTCTAGAGAAAATATTAATTCTATTCATTACAAAAGTTTGACTTGACCGACTGGCCAGAGCCGAGAGGAGGCGGGAGTTTATAAAATTTTGTATTTTTAAACTAGGGCCTAATAGGCCTACCGACCGGTAACTGTAACGAAGTTGTAGGCCTAGGGTGGTGTGGGTAAAAATGAGACATATTTTAATCTTTGTATGCCACAAGTAGGCTATACTTTCAGTTTCAATGCTAGCCTACAGAAATATATTTATTTGACAAAAATGTTTAGTTTTATCAGAAGAATGAAGTTCAGTCATAAAAATTTGAGAAAAAGTCAAGTAAAAAAAGTTATTTAAAAAAAAGTGTCTCATTTTTAAACATAAAAATTCTAAAAATAAGACACGTTTCTAAAAGTGAGACACCCTACTGAAATCGTAGAGTTATGGAGCAATTGGGTCACGAGTTGAAAAATGAGAAGGAGCAAGATTTGTCTTATTTAGAAAAGTCGAAACATTATTTTATTCGGACAATTATTAGAACACAATACACCATTTTCTGGGACATTAGGCCTAGTTGAAAATTTGAGACATTATTACTAACATATATTTGAAAAATCATTATATATAGGCCTATATATTAAGTAAACTCGTGATCAGTTATCAATATTTTTTGAAATTTCATCAAGACAAAGGTGTAGGCCTAGGCCTACATACCTAATACATCAGCTGGATAGGTAAGAATCTTTATTTAACATCCAAGTGGAAAAACGCTTCTAGAGTCTGTCAACTTTAATCCACTGCTTTGTATGTCTCATTTTTAGAATTAAGGCGTCTCATATTTAACAAAGTGTCTCATTTTTGCTCATAAAATTCACTGCCTTCTAGAGCCTAAATTATAAGAACCAATGGAAATCCCTTTTCATATTTCTAGAAGCCACCTTCACTTATTACATTTATGCCTTGTCCACACTAGCACTTTAAAGTGAGCTTTAAAGTGAGGGGCACTTTAAGTCTAGGTGTAGAAGCTCGAAAAGCAACTTGAAGTCCCCCTCATTTTAAATCATCCCAGGACCCCATTTAAAGAGGAGCTACTTATAATAATCGATTTACCGTATCTCGATTCTGAAATGGCGGGACAACTAGTATTTTAAGGTTATGTTCAGAGTTTGTGACATTACTTTAGCCCGAAATAGCCCACTCTGTAACTTTAATCACGTCTCAAAATTCTAAAGAAGATAAGAAGAAAAGACGAAATTTCTCTAGTGACGAAATTCATTGTTTAATAATTGACATTGAAAAACAGATGAAAAATAATAACAAAGACAGCTGATTGGTCATTGCCATCTAAACTCATAAATGACGTTAAATCACGGGCGGTGATTATTGTTCCAGTGTAGACGCACGGTAACTTTAAATGACTCATTTAAAGTGGGAAGGACTTAAAGTGAACGTAAGTGTGGACAAGGTATAAGAGTCTGTAGAATCTGACTGCTAGTTTTGTTATGCCAAGGAAAGTGTTTAGGAGATCTGTGAAAGATTTTTGGTAATAAAAACAGTTGAGTCAGTGAAGGCTATTGTAACATTGGATTAAAAAACATAATTATGGTTGTGAAATAAGTATTGAAGTAGCCCTACAAGGATATGATGTTCATTATTTTATTTTGAAACATTTTTTGGGGGGCTATACTAAAAATACAAGCCTGTCTCACTTTTACCCACACCGACCCTAGGATGCCTTTTCAGTAAATTCACACAATTGTAGAAATACAGGAAAAGTGATTCCCGTGAAGAGTTGCAACGGGAAGTGGGAAATGGCTAAGAAATACGAAGAAGTTGGCAACCCTTCTACCTAGGCCTACTATAAAAGCACCTTTAGGCTGCACAGAAGGGATTTAATTAGTAAATCAAGTAAAAATTAGTATTAAAATTAAAGTAAATTAGAAAATAAAAGTCACTAGGCTAAATTTGTATTTTTGATTTGACTTACAATTTTAACTAAAAACGATAAAATTTAACTTGGACGGTAATGAGGTGTTGCAAACAGTGGCGGCTTTTACGGTGTGCAAGGTGTGATAGTTGCACACCTGATCAATCAGGAATTTTAAAAAAAAATCCTTACAAACCCAAAATTAGGCAGTAAAGCGGGAAATAGACGTGTTAATACGCAATCGATTTAAATCCCGCCATCGAGCATTGTCATAACGATCTCTTTCAGAAAAAACGAGTATCTTTTGTAGAAATTATCGATCACAGCCTTTCAGGATTGAACACTCGTTTTGCTCAAGAAATAGAAAAAGTTCTGTCGAATTTCGCGACTGTTCTACTGTGAAGTCTCCATCACGAAAAGAAGTTGAATCATAGCAGAGTTTTGCAATGTGAACTATTTCGATCTGAAGAGTGATCTTGAATGAAAAGGGACCGCAAAATCAAGGAGAAAATGATCAAACCAACAATCACCCAACTAATAGAAAGTGTAATCACTTGACTGCCAGTACAACGCTCTCATGGATGTTCTACGCGTGTTTCTTACTCTACCCGTAACTTCGGCAGGGGTAGAAAGAACATTTTCAAATTTAAATCTGGTCAAGAGTAAATTAAACCACAATGTGCCAGGATCGTCTAGAAGCACTGCTGTCAATGAATGTGAAAAAACTTCTCTACCGTACAGTTGATATTGACAAAGTTATCTATCGATTACTTCTAAACAATGGTAGAAGGGCAATCAGAATCTTCGTCTGTAACTCAACATACCGGTAAATACAATGTGTGCAAAAAAATGTATCTAGTTATTAAATATATAAAATCGTACAAAGCTACAAAAAAAACTTTTATTTTGCTCTAGAAATGACCCGAATCCACATCCGGTTAAAGTAAAGTGAGAAATTACCTTGTGCATTAATAAAATTAGGCTGTTTTAGCTGCATATTTCACTGTTTTTTTAGAATACAACTTCACCTTAGAACTCGTTTTAGGTCATTAAAATTAACAGACCCCCCAAAAAAAATCCGCATTCGGCAAATTTGCCCCCGGGCGGCTGGGGCTTTGCCCCAGACCCCAGCTATCCCACGCAACCTACCTTATGGAAATTGAACACCTGATATTGGAGTCAAAAGCCGCCACTGGTTGCAAATCTGGTTAACACTGTGTTGTAGGCCCTATCATTCACTATACAATTTCAATTTTCAATTTCAATTAATTTATTTTAGACAACAACAAATAACAATAGTTAACAGTTTTCACCGTGTAGTCCATTTTTGGATGAGCGTAGCGAGCGAAGCAAAGATTCCATTCTACTGCACTGGAGAAAAAATTCCAGAATGTTTTTTTTTTCTTTCTTTTTTTGTATTTTTATCTGTTTGTCCACACGATTCCAGCTAAACCGATACTCCGATTGCGATGAAATTTTATGGAGGCCTTCGAAATCTCTGAACTTAGAACTGCCACGTTTTTGAGCGCAATCGGAAATTATTTCTCATGAAAATCGCAATTTTACGAATTTTTTTCGATTTTTAACATAATTCTTCGATTTATAACACCTAGGCCTACATGCTTTGTCCGATTGTAATAATTTTTTCACAGAACCTTTATTTTATGAGTTGATATATTCGTGTGAAATTTGAGCGTTATCGATGGATAAATGTCTTTAAAAAATCGCAATTTTACGACTTTTTTCGATTTTTTATAAATTTCTTTGGCTTCTTAGGCCTATAGCAACTACATGCTTTATCCGATCGTAATGATTTTTTCACAGAACCTTAATTTCATGAATTTATATATAAGTGTGAAATCTGAGCGCTATCAAATAATTATTATTTCTTATGAAAATTGCAATTTTACGATTTTTTCCTTTTTTTAAAATTACAGTTGATTAAAAATTTAAAAATTTAAGTTATTTTTTTTATTTAATTTAATTTAATTTAAAAAAAATCAACTTTGATATGATTTTTTCACAGAACAACAGAAAATCCGCATAACACATGGCAGCTCAATGCACCAATTACGCTCATCCAACAACGCGGCGGGACTTAAGCGTTTTCCTAGTAGTTTTACGAAGTATTAAACTTAATGAAGTTTACAAAATAGAGGCTATGTTATAATACTACTTAGGGCTTTGTCAATTTTATTTACATAGCCTACAATGGAGGATGAGCTTTTTTAAAAGGGGGTACCCCCCCCCCCCCCTTTAAACATACATACACACTCCTACATTTTGGCCTAATTTCTGGGTGTTGTGTTGGCATCGCCACTCCTTGACCCTTAGCTAGGCCATCTCAAGTCAAACAAACCGCTGAGTACTAAGCAGAAATAAATATTATGCTAAGCATGTAGCCCTAATACTATCTAGGTAAGGTAGGGCAGGTACTGACAGTTGACATGTGCTAGCCCTAGTCCTATGTTGATTTAGGAATTCTGAATAGTCTAATCATTTGGGCTTAGGCATAGGCCTAGTTCTAAGCAGGGAAATGAACAAGGCCTAAACAACGCCTTTACTAGATTATGCCTAGCCCTAGCCAGACAGTAGAATATACTGTTATGCCATGTTGCTTCCTCCTTCAAGTCTAACAAAATAGCCTAGGCGCCTAGCCCACTTTCCTTCTTGAGACATTCCTAACTGTTTTCATAGGCCTACACTGCACGCGCATTTTAAAATGTAAAGAAATTCAGAAATTAATGAGGTCGAGTCCCATGGGGTAGGGTGTGGAAACAGACAGGGTGAGTCAACTAAACAAACTAAGTGGGCGTGACGATGTACAGTCTGAATAACAAGGAATGACCTCTGGGTTATGCCTCGAGGCACAGACATACCTGTCCGATTGATCACGCACAGCTGTTGAATGAAGCAAATTAATAAGCGTTTTTAGTGGAAACTGTTTCGATTGTAGGCCTACTAAAAGATTTCGCTTACCGTAGCTAGAAACGTCCCAGATTCAAGTCACCCTCAGCTGATACGAATGAAAACACTCGTGACAAATGAAATCAAGACCTCTTACATGATGAAAATATTCTGGGTGGGTTCATGCATCATGCTAAATTACGAAATTATTGATTTATAAAACAATCGTAGGAAGTAGTGTCTAGCCTTGGTCTAGTGCCTTCTGAGGAAAAACAACCAGGCCTGGCCCTAGCCTCACGCAGAAGGCGAGCCCAACAGTTTTGCAATGCCACATCAGAGGAACTCCTTGCACATTCCAGTGCTTCGTAACTGTCAAACTGTTGAGAAAATTGTTAATATTTTACGATATACTTACAAAGCGCTGCTAAAATCTGCTTCTGATGAAGCCAACCATCTTCATGAAGAACTCTAAGATATTGAACAATTATTCACAATTAGGGTGTGACCTAATTTCCACGCCCGAACAAATCCCACACACGTCTACATCAAATAATATGCTCATCCGCCATCTTGAATGAGCAAGCAGTAAACACTCCCGCGCACTCTATCGGTAGAAAACCGAAGCGTCGGAGGTATGCCAAGGCTAAATTTGAAATTGCCAATCAATAAAATTACGGTATTTCCTTCCAAAATGAAGAATTCGTAAGAACATTACAAAGCAAGTGATAACAAGTTTTTTTGAAGATACAAAGGATTCCTTTTTTGTATTGTAGGGTAACTTTACTGAAAAATTCATTCTTGCTTCGATTCTGTTTATATAAAATGTGAATTTAAAGTCAAGTGCAAACAGTGCAAGTATGGTATGCGGAACAGGCAGTAGAAACTTAATTGACCTCGTCCAAATAAGGAATAAATAAATTTCCTGCATGTAAACGACAAACATCCCACTTCATTGAATTCTGATTTAATTAAACTTAAGTGCAAGATGGTGGCATGGAGCAATGACATTCTTTTGTCTTTTGTCCAGTTGTCCTCCTTTGTAAATAAGTTTTTACAACTGAAAAGGATAGACATAAAATAAATAATAATAACAATTATTATGCAGCAGCTTTTGAGATGGGAATAAAAATAAAATAAAAGCACTTGCTCCTTACCTCCCTCCCTTCCACCTGCTCCCATTTATTTGATTATTCATTTATTTATTTATTTATTTATTTATTTATTTATTTATTTATTTTTTTATTTATTTATTTATTTATTTATTTTTTATTTATTTATTTTTTTATTTATTTTTTTTTTTTTTTTTTTTATTTATTTATTAAAAAAAAATATAAAATACTTTTTTTATACATTATTTTATTAGAAAATAAAGGGGAATATAATATAATATAAATAAAATAAAACCCCCGGTTCCAACATAATCAGGTGGGGGGGGTGAGTATCACCAATTTCTGGGGGCTGGGACTTTCGGTTTTTTTGCTACCCGGGCCCAAACACCTCCTATCTACTTCGAGTCTTCTAGACGCATTTCTACCGTTCTCGCCATTTCTTTCTATCCCCCCAGATTTTTCTTCATTAATTTTTTTCCCATGATTTCCCTTTCTTCAATTTTTCCTTTTTATTTGGTCCCTCCTCTACCCTTTTGGGGCGCCCCAAACTCTTTACTCCCCCCCATGTGCGTTCAAATTCTCTTCTTGGTACCACTCCTTTTTTGTTTTTTATTTTTTTGCTCCATCCCTTGCTATTTTTTTTTAAGGCTACAGCTTCTTAAAAATTTCATCTCTTTTTTGCTTGTAATCTGCTGTCTTTTTTCCCCCTATTGTCCATGTCACGGATCATAGATATTTTTGGGGAGGAAAACTTTTGTACAATAACATCTTGCCCCGGATGAATTTTTTCTTTCCAAAATAGTTTACGTACACTTTGGAAAATTTGTCGGCTAATATAATTCTCCTTAATTTTTTCAGCATTATTTTTTGCGCTTTTGTTATATACTTCCAATAATATATATTAAGATATTATAAATGGAATATAATGTAATATATATTATTTAAATTATATTATATTTTCATTATAATTAGTTAATTAGATTTAAATTTAATTAAAAAACACAAAACATAGAAGAAAATATTTAAGACAAAATGTTTAAATAATACTTGGTGCTAAAGTGTGTGAAAGAAATTAATAACAAACGAGAAAAATGATATTAAAAATAATCTTGACTTGTAGTGATTGTAGTGATATTCCATTTGAAATAAGTTGTATATATATGCTAGAATGGTGCTAGGTAAGTGGACTGATGAGAATTTGATCATATTTAATTTCTGATGTATTTTGGTTTGATGTATGAATTTTTCAAGAAAAATAAAGTCTACCTCTCTCTGATATTATATCTGTGTATGCAATGATTCAGTTCAAGGTGATAAAGGTGGGTGCTGAATGTACTAATAAAGAAACATGCATCATGCAAGGTTAGAACCCACTATAGTACCCAATGTATACAGGTGTAATAATTAATTATCTGTGGTTTTAGTGTATAGAATGACTAATATAAATAGTTTGTTCTATTTCCAGTAGAATCAAATGTGCATTAATTATATATCAATTATCAATGTTTTTTATGTTTTTTCTGACAAAAAAAATAACTAGAGTACTAAAATGTCTATCAAGATATCAGTCAATATACCAATGTATCCGAGTTTGCTTTACGTACCGGTATGAGGTAAGATACCTTGTACACTGTCAAAGAAATATTTTAGTGTCCTAATTTCTCAAGAAAAGTGTCAATATAGCTTGTAAACACATAGTAATAGGAATAATTTTTTGTGGGAAATTTGACCAGGGTGCAAAGACCCTTTTGTATAGTATTGTATTGTTGTCTTCCTCTGCTATTGACTAAAAGTCAGTGGCAGGTTTATTCTTCCTTCCTCCTTCCTTTCTTTCGATTCCTTCTTATTCACTTGGTTTCCACATAATCTATTGGTTTCCACTTTTCCTCCGTTTTCCTTCCCCTCCCTTACTTTTCTTTTCTTTTTCTTCCTCTTCCAAACTGAGGATTCTCTCTTCTCAATTCCCATTTACTTGGCTGGTCTTCCCTTATATCCTTGTTATTTGCGTGTCATACCCATCAATCTCCTAGTCAGAGAACATGGCCTCAACTTTTCTCTTTTCTTTCGTCAGGGTTAACCTCTGGCAGCAGCTCGATTAGTTTTTAAAATCTTTAAGATTCTCTTCTTCCCCCACTACCCCCCCCCCCCTGACAGGCCATTCCACTCCACCACCGTTCTGGCCAAGAATGAGTTCCTACCCACGTTGGTTGCCCATGTAACGTTCCCCTATCATATTTCCACAATGGCCACCTCTGGCTAGCCTACATAGTTAGCCCTCCTTAGATGGCTCCTTCAGGTGTCTAACAAGACTTATGAAGTTTGGCAATTTGTGATGGGATGTCCGAGGGCTTTTAAAAGGACTCAATCCCTTGCATTTGCATTTACGACTGAGGAAAACAAACCTTCAGTCAGGATTGCCAGTCTCACCAAGATTTGAACCCGGGACCTCCCGAGTCAGAGTCGCGCGCTTGACGTTCGAGCCAACGCTGTTGATTAGGTAAACACATTGGTAAAAAAGTAACGAGAGTGACGAGAAACAGAGAGAGAGAGAAAATTGGTACAAAAACTTACCTGAAGTGGGGGTTGCGGACCACGATAGAAAATCACAAAACACAAAAACGAGCACAGAAAGTACATTTCAAACATTTTTGGTTCACGCGACCTTCCTCAGAAAGTGAAGCCGAGAGAGAGAGACTGAGGTTTAACTTAAAAACTAGGTTAGATGTTGGCTAGGGGTGGGGGTGAAAGAAGAATGAATGAAGTAGGATGGGTGGGGACCTTAAGTGGGTGCAAGGAGTGGGAGGGAGGGAGAAAGGAACGGGAAAAACAGGAAAAAAAACTGGATAATGTGAATTAAATACACCACCCTATTTGTATTCCTTTCTATCTTAACTGTTATTTTTTTAAATTAGTTATTCAAAAATTTTGTACTACAGAATAAAAAATAGTTTACTTACCTATTGCTTAGGTGTTTTCTTGATTTAGCGTATTTGTTTTGGTGTTTGCGATAACTTGTCTTCTCCGGCGAAGCAACTAATATCTTTGGAGTTATTATTGCTGGCATATTTCCGCTACTGACAAACCCTGAAAAAAAGGGAAAATTTAAATTTTTACACAGGATTTCAAAAATTTTTTTTTAATTTATGTTTTTTGATAATTACAAAACCCTCCCCGTAGATCATACAACTAGTTAAACTATCATAGATTTACTTAATCAATGGACACAGACAAATCATCTAAACCATTCTATTCCTTAGCTTCAGGCATACTTGGGAAAGGAACTTTTTAAATGAACAAGCAATCGATTTTTCCAGAACTTTTTAGGAATGTGATCCCTTTTTGTATTGAGTTACTAGGTATTAACTATTAAGTGAGCAAGTTCTTATTTGTGGGAATGTTTTCAAAAAGTTCTTTAATTTTTTTACAATTGAGCCTGTTTTTCCTCTTAGCAACACTCTTCAATGTGTGTGTTTGTTAACAATTAATTCCATTACCACCATAATATGTATCGTTGGAGGGTGTATTCTGTGAATTCACTGTTGATTTTGATTCATCATTTACTAAAAAATTAGTGCCATTTAATGGTAGGCCCAACACTCATAACGTCGGCCTATTACATAAAAATGAACTGTATGTTTAATTGAACCAGTCCTTAACAAAAAAAAAAATAAGAAAATATTTGAATAATGGTGAGCCCACTTGAACCTTTTAAAACTATTTTATAAAATGCTGAACTGAATCTTTTAAAAGTTACTTTTCAAGAAAAACTTCCCCACGTATGGTTTCACGGAATAGACTTCCTTAATAACACTAACACATCAACTCGACATGAAGGTATTGAGTTAAACATTGTCACCTTTAAAATACAAGACTAGGAAAACGCTTAAGTCCCGCCGCATTGTTGGATGAGCGTAATTGGTGCATTGAGTTGCCAAGTGTTATGCGGATTTTATGTTGTTCTGTGAAAAAATCATTACTAAGTTGAAGATTTTTTTTAAATTAATTTGAATTAAACAAAAAATAAACTTTAATTTTTTATTTTTTTTATTAATCCTAATTTTAAAAAAGAAAAAAATCGTAAAATTTTGATTTTCATAAAAAATAATTATTCGATTGTGCTCAAATTTCACACGACTATATTAATTCATGAAATTAGGGTTCTGTGAATCATTACGATCAGATAAGGCATGTAGGTGCTATAAGCCAAAGAAAGTTAAAAAAAAAAAAGTCGTAAAATTGCGATTTTTTAAAGAAATTTACTTTCGACAACGCTCAAATTTCACACGAATATATCAATTCATAAAATTAAGGTTCTGTAAAAAAAATATTATTATCGGACATGTAGGTGTTATAAATCGAAGAATTTTGTTAAAAATCGAAAAAAATCGTAAAATTGCGATTTTCATGAGAAATATTGCGCTCAAAAACGTGGCAGTTCTAAGTTCAGAGATTTCAAAGGCCTCCATAAAATTTCATTGCGATCGGAGAATCGGTTTAACCGGAATCGTGTGGACAAACAGTCAAAAATACAAAAAAAAAAACACATTCCGGAATTTTTTCTCCAGTGTAGTAGAATGGAATCTTCGCTTTGCTCGCTACGCTCATCCAATTTAAATTTTACTTCCACTAATAATAAAAATTGAAACAAGTGAGGAACCCTCCAAAAGTTTCATTGGATGAGCAAAGCGAAGATTCCATTTCACTACACTGGAGAAAAAAATCCGGAATGTTTTTTTTTTTTTGTATTTTTGTGTGTCTGTGAACACGATTAAACCAATACTCCAATTGCATTGAAATTTTATGGAGGTCTATGAAATCTCTGAACGAAGAACTGCACGGGGGGGAAAAAACGATAGAAAAATTATTTCTATATGAAAATCGCAATTTTACAATTTTTTTTGATTTAAAAAAAAATTCTTCGACTTGTAACATCTACATGCTTTATCCGATTGTAATGATTTTCTCACAGGACCTTAATTTTATGAATTCATATATTCGTGTGAAATTTGAGCGCAATCGAAAAATTATCTATTAAAAAAATCGTAATTTTACGCTTTTTTCGTTTTAAAAAAATTACGCTCATCCATCAACGCGGCGGGACTTAAGCGTTTTCCTAGTTATCTATGTGCACGGCACCTCCATCATTTATAGAGCCAACAACGACCAAGGAACAATAACGGTAAGCTTTAAACCTTCCTGTATCCGTTCTTGTTGAGTAAAAATATCAACCATCTTTATCTTGGAAGTGTTAAGATTACCAACCCTCTTCACCTTGGAAGTGTTAAGATTATCAACTCTCTTCACCTTGGAAGTGTTAAGAATATCAACCTTCTTCACCTTGGAAGTGTTAAGATTATCAACCCTCTTCACCTTGGAAGTGTTAAGATTATCAACCTTCTTCACCTTGGAAGTGTTAAGAATATCAACCCTCTTCACCTTGGAAGTGTTAAGATTATCAACCCTCTTCACCTTGGAAGTGTTAAGATTATCAACCTCTTCACCTTGGAAGTGTTAAGAATATCAACCCTCTTCACCTTGGAAGTGTTGAGATTATCAACTCTCTTCACCTTAGAAGTGTTGAGATTATCAACCCTCTTCACCTTGGAAGTGTTAAGATTATCAACCTTCTTCACCTTGGAAGTGTTAAGATTATCAACCCTCTTCACCTTGGAAGTGTTGAGATTATCAACCCTCTTTCACCTTGGAAGTGTTGAGATTATCAACCCTCTTCACCTTGGAAGTGTTAAGATTATCAACCCTCTTCACCTTGGAAGTGTTAAGAATATCAACCTTCTTCACCTTGGAAGTGTTAAGATTATCAACCCTCTTCACCCTGGAAGTGTTAAGATTATCAACCCTCTTCACCTTGGAAGTGTTAAGAATATCAACCCTCTTCACCTTGGAAGTGTTAAGAATATCAACCCTCTTCACCTTGGAAGTGTTAAGAATATCAACCCTCTTCACCTTGGAAGTGTTAAGAATATCAACCCTCTTCACCTTGGAAGTGTTAAGATTATCAACCCTCTTCACCTTGGAAGTGTTAAGATTATCAACCCTCTTCACCTTGGAAGGGTTAAGAATATCAACCCTCTTCACCTTGGAAGTGTTAAGAATATCAACCCTCTTCATCTTGAAAGTGTTAAGATTATCAACCCTCTTCACCTTGGAAGTGTTGAGATTATCAACCCTCTTCACCTTGGAAGTGTTGAGATTATCAACCCTCTTCACCTTGGAAGTGTTAAGATTATCAACCCTCTTCACCTGGAAGTGTTAAGATTATCAACCCTCTTCACCTTGGGAAGTGTTAAGATTATCAACCCTCTTCACCTGGAAGTGTTAAGATTATCAACCTTTTCACCTTGGAAGTGTTAAGAATATCAACCCTCTTCACCTTGGAAGTGTTAAGATTATCAACCCTCTTCACCTTGGAAGTGTTAAGATTATCAACTCTC
Source organism: Sweltsa coloradensis (assembly GCA_024449915.1). Lineage (NCBI taxonomy): Eukaryota > Metazoa > Arthropoda > Insecta > Plecoptera > Chloroperlidae > Sweltsa > Sweltsa coloradensis. Next base: position 162,976 of record JAMZAV010000620.1, read on the forward strand.
TTCACCTTGGAAGTGTTAAGAATATCAACCCTCTTCACCTTGGAAGTGTTGAGATTATCAACCCGCTTCACCTTGGAAGTGTTAAGATTATCAACCCTCTTCACCTTAGAAGTGTTAAGATTATCAACCCTCTTCACCTTGGAAGTGTTAAGAATATCAACTCTCTTCACCTTGGAAGTGTTAAGATTATCAACCCTCTTCACCTTGAAAGTGTTAAGAATATCAACCTTCTTCACCTTAGAAGTGTTGAGATTATCAACCCTCCTCACCTTGGAAGTGTTGAGATTATCAACCCTCTTCACCTTGGAAGTGTTAAGATTATCAACCCTCTTCACCTTCGAAGTGCTAAGAATATCAACCCTCTTCACCTTGGAAGTGTTAAGATTATCACCCTCTTCACCTTGGAAGTGTTAAGATTAGTGCCGGAGGCGTTCAGACGTTGTCTATTGAGCTCGACGGCCATCTCGAAACTCTTGTCGGACTCCACAGAGGCTGATCGCTCCTCCAGTTGGATGTCGACAGGCGACAGGTGATTGGGCGAGTGAGGTTTCGTGTCGTTGAACTCGATCACCACCCACGGACAGGTGAGTGACTTGCTGCGTCGCGGACGAGGGGATAACTTCTTCAGCAGGGCTGCCAATCGTGATCTGGAGAAAAACCTATGATGAGTCAGTCAACTAGTTTATTTCAGAGTTCTTACTAGGGGCATATGTATTTTTTACATATAAAAAAAAAGGATTAAAAAATTACTTGGCTCATGTAATGCATCCGTGTGAGTTTATTGACTTGGGATATTTAAAAAAAATGTTTTTCTAAGTACTATAGTAATTTTTTAAATTCCTGCTGTAAATTATTGATAGTAAGTAGGGAATCTGGGTGTGCATCTACAATGACAGTGGATCAAAAAATCAGTGGACATGTAGTTGAATCTATAAATATATTTCTATACTTGCATATAATATAGCGGTCTATTTCCAACAACTTGGTTTCAAACATAATTTTTTTGGTTTAATAGGATTAAGGACGCGTCAACCATTAGGTCATAATGCACCACTCTAGCCTAAGGAATATGATGGGGAGGAGGAGCCCATGCTGGTCAGAACCAGCCACGGGTAAGGGGAGGAAGGGGGGTTTCTCACGTCGTGGTCGTCATCGTCTTTATCATCATTCGTTGTGTCATTGTCATCGTCGTCGGGGAGGTCGTCAAAAGAAGGGGAAGGTGTCCCCGACGACGATTGCCAGAGCTCGCCTCTAGTTTCGGGGAGTAATATACTCCGCTTTTACTAGCTGATGTTTGCGAGGTGGACTTTTTCTCTTGAATCGTTTTTTACGATTAGCAGAGCCATGCTCTGGGCCAATTCTACCCCGGGCCCAGACAGGGATTCAACATAATTTAAATCATAATTTAAATGTCATAAATCATCAGTTCTGAAGAAGCCACCGACATGGGTGGTGAAACATTGAGTGACAACTCACTATCGACACGACGCAACAACCCAGGTAACAATCAAAACTCATCCACGGGTCGTGAAAGCCACCAATATCTTATCATTTTCCTGTTCATATTGATAAAATAGAAATACATACATATTTAGTTTCATTGAATGTATAATAGTATTGCCAATGTATATAAATAATCACCTTGCCCCGGTCTGCCTGGGGGGAAAGAGTTGCTCCTCGCTGCGGGTTGCGTCGCGCCAGATGAAGGGGCTCTCGACTCGCTTCATCTGCCTCGCAAAAATGTTGTCACACGACTTGGTAGCCAGTTTAAGAATATTGCTTTGGGCACTACCTGCACAAACAAATACAATATTCGGTATATCAGAAAAAAATATTTTGTCCGCCAAAAATGAACAGGACATTTTATAGCCAGTGTTTTGAATTTCCCTACTTACAGACAGTACCGGCGCTAGAACATGAGGGGCTCCGTGCCAAAAGTAATTGTGGGCCCCTATGATTTGTCTGCGATGTCGTATATGCCAAACCTGCGCCCCAGCCGCCGGAGCTCTTTCGCCGAAGGCGAAAAAATTTTTTGAGGTCCAACTGTTAAAACGCCTTAAACACGTCTAAAACATATTTAGTTTACAAAATAGATGTACAAAATGTAAGAAAATTATTCAAATGAAGTCAACCGTCCAACGTCATAGCAGGAGGAGTACTGAGACGATTAGAAGTCGATACAAAGTCGAAAACAACAACCGTAACTACAATATGTTTGAGTGACTTTTCGCACTTAATGTTTTACGTTAAATCCATGATCAGGTTTATCATTTTATCTGTTCCACTCTGTAATTCGTACAAGTTAACATAATTTAAATCAACACAAATAAAGCTAGACACTTGCACACTCAAGGGAATGAGGACAATCAAGACGCATCCGAAACTACCAATGAACCACGGGAACCACTCGTCCTCTTCTTTCTTCGGTCAAGGCTGCTAATTAGCAAGCATACGCAATTGTTGGAACATTGAAACAAAGTCAATGTTCATATGCTACTGCACACTCATCCGGTGAACAATTGCTCCAACCTGGGTTAGAGTCAGGCCGATAGGGTGACTGTCGACGGCCCGTTGATTGTGCAATCAGAAGTCGTCCCATCAAGAACTATCTTAACAACGAGGGAGGACTTTACGAATTTTTCCTTTTGCAATACGATACATTACAAATTGCAATAGCTAAGTATTTATAATTTCGGCCCATTTGGCGCCACAAACCCTGATTCGGCTTCACGGTTCGCAGCCTGCGCCTGTTGCACTGACTTACAGAAATTGACTTAAAAAAATTCTACCCATTTTGAAATTCTTTACACCTATAATAGTAGTAGTAAGATCGATTTCAGTAAATATGGGCTTAAATGGCACTTTATTTGAAGGTTATTACTAGTGCTATAGGTATCTAATAATAAAAGGTTCAATGTTAAACGGATGTAACTACTACCTATGTACGTAATTCATAAATGAATGTACCGGCACACAATGTCATATCGCGCCGTGGAGTCAAGTTTTGTTAATCCAGGAAGAGACATAGTGTTTAACATAGTAAGTACCTGTATAGGTTACCGCTATTCTCAAATAATCACAATTCACAACATCAATAGAAAATAATGCGTTAAATAAACTTGGCAAGGACATGAATATTGACATACTCAATATCCCGATAAGAAACATAAACCCATGATAAGCCTTCGAATAACTAGTGAATAAGGTAAACACAGTTGTAAATTAAAGTAAATAGAGATACGCTTATCATATTGACATAAATAGTAATAGGCCTACTCTACATGTTTTATTTTTTAAGGGTATAGAATGTTTTAAATCATAACATTTAAATAAACTTTAGAAATGAAATATGATGGCATTGTTAGCATCTAAGGTTATCACATAGCATAGCAGATACCTTCTTATAGGTTCGTGTTAATACTGCACTTACCATTGGACCGTAACCGACTGGTGACGTGGTTATAAGTGGCATAGTCACATGATCGAACATGTTCGTACTGGGCCTTCATCTGTGTGGCGTCTTCGAGTAGTGGGCGAATTTTTTCTCGCTCTGAAGAAGGAAGACGCACGAGTTCTATCTTGGAGCGACAGGTCATTACTGAAACATACAAGAAAAGTAGAGATGAGCAAAAATATCAATATTTTCATATAATATTGGTTAATTGGGTATATTTTGGATATAATAGTATATATCGTGTACAGCTTGTTTGGTCTGTTTCCTATTTAAAATTCAAGTTTCTAGTTCTAGAGGCGTCAACACCAACAACACTTTGCCTGCTTTAAATTTAATGTCCCCCACTGAAAATCAGTTCAGACTTTTTAAATTTACAAATTCTATTTATTATATTTTATAAATTATTATTACAAACAAAACCAAAGAAAAATTAAATCACTATAAAACGCAGATAGGTTAAAAACAGATGCACCAAAACAGAGATAATTTTAAAATTATTGATATAACCAAACGAATTGATAAACATTATCTGGCATGTATGTACAATTAAAAAAAGGTATTATCAAAGATTAAAAAAGGTATTATACACACGAAATGGTAAAACATCAGCGACGTTCAAAAAATTGCGCCAATAATGACGATTATTGACGTTTAGACTAACCAATAGGAATAATTCTGCCCTCAATAACTTTGGCTCAAAACTCAACCCATGTATAAAAAATCAAAAATATGAAGATTGATATTTCAAATTCACAAATATAATTCAATAAATATAAATAGATGAGTTTTTCTTATGTGAGGCAAATGTAATGAGCAAGCACTGACCAATGAGGATTCGGACAAACGAAATTGACATCATCTATTCTTAGAAGTCGTCATGAATCCTACTCTCTGGAATCTCGCTCTATTTTTGTTTTTCAAGGTCAATAACAACAGTGACGATGCCAAGTGGATATTTTTTCTATCTATTATTTAAAACGCAGGAATTAAAAATACTCTCGATCTTGAGACGTTTTTGGTTACGACTGTACCCGCGAACCGTGTATCATTTGGATGAATGTCAGTTTTACTATTGTTATGATTTGCGGTATCAAAGAAGAGAACACTAGTAGAGAAAATTTCCTTTCAACTCACCTTTCAATTTTCGCCTTACTCCTAGACGTATGTTGCACTAACTGCGCGTAAATAAAATATCTTAACCACTCCCTGTTTACTACCCAACTCCTGTGGGATGCTGAAATCTCCTGGAACGTACATTCAATGCCAAATTACATTCTTTGAGTAGAACTTCCCATCATAGTACAACTATATACGTGTGTGCTGAAACATGATTGTGTGTAATTTTATTGTATTTTAGTTGTTATCTTTTATAGTGAGATAACATGAACAATTATTCTCTTTGGAAAACAGATAATAAATTTTATAAAATTGGCGGTCTATTTTTATCAGCGAACAGTTGTACCATTTTGACGTACAACGCATTCTAGTAGCGAACTTGAAAAGTAGCGCCGATCGAAAACGCAGTTGATTGGTCAGTCAGCCAACAGAGAGCGGGCGAGCAGTTGATTTCGACTTTGCGATTTTCTTCTGCTGATTCGTTCATTCGGACGTCGGACTTCTTTCGTTTCTTTGGCAGCTGACGGCGATCCCGTGTAAACGGGCGGTAAGTTAATTGTTGTTTGCTTTTTAAATAGTGCATGGTACCGAACAGAAAACTACAAACCCCATGTACTTGCAGTTGGTTTATTGAAGTCTACAAATCAAAAGGTTTGTACTGTATTCTGTTTTCATTTATCATTGATGAAAGACCTGGGTCTTGCCTAGGCCTAGGTCACTGCGTATGCCCTAGGGCCAATTTGTTCTAAGGTCGTCTGCTTTTTTTATGGCAACATTCTTGTTCACCTTACATGTAGCTTCTTCTACTATAACCAGTTTTTAATAGGTTGTTGTTCTCGAATTGCTCTCGTAGATCTCTCGTTGATCTCTCGTTGATGAGGAAAATTACCTACTTTAAACAACTAGGCCTAAACCGAAGAAGTTCCAACTACAAGGCTCCTAGGCATGTTCTTGGAATTCCCACACCCTGGTGCCTCCACATAGGCTAGGCCTCTCGGGGCGCCGGCGTAGGCCTAGTCACTTTGTATTTTCCTCATGCCTGCTAGGCTGGGCTAGCTGCTTAGTCAATCAGTTTCACTACTAGGATGGCTCCTTGCCAAGTAAGACTAAAGAAGTGTTAATGCAGCACGTATTAATAGAACACTTTCAAATCTCAATGCCGGTAGCGTAAAGGTCACTGAGTTTATGGGCCCACTTAATTTCTGTAAATAAATGTTGGCACACATTCACAAACAACGTAATTAATATTCTGAAGGCATAATAAAGGCAATTAGGTGGGCTACCCAGGTATTCTTGTTTACTATGAGAAGTTGTTTAAAAAACACGAATGGTCACTTCATTTTAGGAGTTCACACAGGAAACAAGCTATCACTCGGTAAGAATAAAGGCAGACTTTATAAATGTATTTGTTGGCTAATATTTTCCTGTGCATAGGGGTCCAGGCCCTCCTAGTGTATAATTTTCAAATTTGAGTGTGGGCCTGTCCGCCTGTGATTTGTGTGATTGTGATTTGTTCTGTGAGTCTCGGTGACTAAGGATCAGGTTAGATTATCGCACGGAGCGATGGGGGTTAGACCATGCAAAGCACCCATTGATTGAAATGGTTCCAACCATACATAGGCAATTAGGATAGACTGCTAATCGATTGACTCTTCTAGGATTGTCCAATCCACAGATCTTTTCATTAAGGGATCCTTCACATAAAATGACTAAGAATTAGCGATTAAGATTATGGTCCAAACTATACTGAACTACTAGGAACACTATCAGTGAGTGATAAAGATGTAAGAACTACTAAATCACTCATCACTAGTCACTCTTTTTAGTACCGGCCCTAAGTCAGGTCACAAAACACAAGCCAATGAAAGTTAAGTGCCTGTCACATTTTTTATAAAACATCTTGGAGCATCTTAATCACAATTGGTGCTAATCAAAGTCATGTTGTGTGAATAATCCTAAGAAGAGCCATATCGCTAAATGTTATCCTTTATTTCCAGGAAACATATCGAGAGCTGGTATCGTGATGTTTGTTTCCAGAGCCACCAACTATGCTGTAAGGCTATCAGTCTCACAATCTCAGGTATGTATGATAAACACCACATTTTGCATAATAATTGCTTGAACAAATCTTATCTATTCTCTGCCAATCAATCTGTCTCTCTTATCTCTTACAATGGGCCCCCCGACGTAAATTGCGCAGTGGGGAACATGCGTCCCTTGGGCCCCTTTTTAATTTTTATGGTTTTTGGAGAAATGAGTGTGATTTTGGTTTTTTTTTTTTGTATTTTCTAGAACATGTTTGTACAAACTTGTGATTTTATTGTACATGGCATTTACAATTATTGCTAAAATTAACCATTTTAAAATTAGGCAAATGGGCCAAGGTACACATAGCGATGTACTTGGACCATGTAATTGTTTTCTTGGACCCTGTAATTTATACCCGAATTACGAACATAAATTTCATAGAAAAATTTAAGGATAGGCCTATAGGCCTATTAAGTTTTCTTTCTTTTTTGTACTTATATTTAAAGAGTGGGGGTGATAGTTATTTTTATTTACTAAAAATATTTTTTTGGCCCGCATTTGAATTATAGAAAAAAAAAGAAAAAATTCGGGACTTAGACCCCCCCCCCCCCCCCCAAAAGAAAAGTGGTTAGGGGGTTGGGGGGGGGGGAAGCTGAAGGCGTTTTCCTTTTTCAGCTACCCCCCCCCCCCAAAAAAATGGATAGAGGTTTGTGGGGGTGGGGGGGGGGGCGCGAAGTGCGAGGGGGGGCCCAGCTGACAACGGCAATGCATTTTATGCTTCCCTACGGCGCTTTGGGGGCCCCCCCCCCCCCAATCCACTAATTTCACCTTACCTTGCCCTCTTTACTTCGTGGATTACTAAAAAACAAAAAGAATTGGCCACCTGGTAAAGGAAATGCCAGTTAAATGACCTTGGACAGGTCCAAGGTACATTTCTATAAGGTGACCCAAGGTACAACCAAACACGAACTTTTGATTTCCCCCCAATTTTTGTTTGAGGTTAAGTTGCCCGTTTTATGAATTGGGATAATTATAATCAAAACGGTTCTCAGACTTTAAAAAAGGTTTTTGCAGTAAAATACATTCAAGGGGTTTAAAAAGCAAAATAGTAACATGCAAAAATTTACTTTTTAATGGGGGAAAAAACAAATATTTTTTTAAGATGCTAGGTTTTTTACCACCATTCCCGTTTGGTTAGTCTGACACCAGTGGATAATTGACAACTAGAAATTTAAGCTTTTTTTTACCCAAGAAGCAGAGATACTGAAAAGGTCCCCGGACAACTATGTCCAAGGACAGCATGTTTCCCCTACCTAGCTTAAAAACCAAAAACATTGGTTTTCACACTATCTGATAGTATCAGATGTTAGTGATAACACTATCTATGTAGTGCGTACCCATTGAAAGAATTTATCATGTGAATAGGATAGGTGATAGCCCTCTACTAGGCTGACGACATACGTACTAGTAAAATCAAAATATCTAGGGCCTACAAAATAACATGTACATTCTAAGTTTAGCAGCTTTTGTAGTAGGCCTGTACAGAGTAGATATTGAATGTTTCTGTTAAATTTGAGCTAGGGATACAAGCAGGGCCTAAAGCATCATTCACAATTAGTTCTAAGGCGTAAGGCCTAAGGCGTAATATTTTGTATTGCCGAGTATGTGTTTCAATCAAAACGTTCACAACACGTCCTAAGTCGCAAGGCGTATATGGTTTATGTCGTAACGAATTGCCCAAAATCCAATTCTTACGATAGGTTTCTTACGACGAGCCAATCACGAACAAGGAAACTCCCCACTCCTGCTTATTTCATTCCACAGCTGACTGTACGCGCATGCGCAATACACAGGAGCAATGAAAATGGTATGGTTGTTGTAAACGCCTAGCATTTCTTAGGACTTACGCCTTACGCCTTAGAACTAATTGTGAATGATGCTTTAGTAGGCTATGTCATTATTGGCATTGTGTGAATATTTTGAAAATTAAGCTAGGCCCCACATTACCATTAATTAGGGCCTATTAGTCAGCCTATTGAAAATTGCTCTACATACCTAGCTAATATGACACATAAATTGACCTTACATTTGGAAATGAACTTATCGTTCTTAATTAACACAATTTAGATAACTAGGCCTATGGCAAACAAAACGATAAGTCAGTGGTCATTGGTCAATGACCGGAAATGAAACTTTGGACCATGGGAAAATGAATGCCTATACATTCCTACATTGTGTAGTCACTGCACACAGCCTGCAGATAAGCAATCGCTCCCTAGACCCATTTCTAGTGGATTCACACTTCACAGCCAGGGGGCGTTAGGCCTACCGAACCTACTGCCATGGTCAATTATTGCTCTTACAATATAGGCATATCAAAGTAAGATTGAGATATTTTCCTAGTCGGGGTGGGATAGTTAAGTGTTAAAATACCCGTGGTCCAAAAATGTTTGAAGGAAATTGGGAAATGGGAATTCTCATTATAGTAAAACGATTCTACCTAATTTCAAAGCCAATTTCAGTCGCAATTTAGGTAGGCCTATTATATTTTAGTCAACCACGTACCGGTAGTGTAGTAGTGACTCAACATTACATAGGGTACCTTAGTAAGAATTGAACTAAAAGGCCCCAATAACTATTTTTCCATTTATTGATTCTAGAAAATAAACAAAAATTAATTAAATTACGAGGCTACATGTAGGCCTAGGCCTACGGTTAAGAATGTGTCATGAAGGTCAAAAACACTCAAATTAGTGTGCATTATCAGATTGATTTACTATAAGGTTTAAAATATTTACAGATTCCTCAGATATCTGAGGGTGTAGGGCAGGGATGACTTCGGGTCGAAAAATCCCGAACCGGCGCGGATCCGGTTCGGAACCGGTTCCTACACATATTTTTCTTTCTCAATTTTCGTAAATTTGAATCTGCGCGGCTAATTTCGAATGAAAACATGGGCGGGGCGATAATCGATTCGAATTTCGATAGGGGGCGGAGCCGTGTCCCAGACATTGTAGGAACTGCTTAGTGAGAAACAGTTGAACAAACAATGGCCTACAAGATTGTTTGCTTTCGTTTTCGTTCATAAAGTTTGGATTATGTGACCTTTAACGTGAAAAAATAGAATTAGTATACCTGATTAAAATGTTATTAACAAGTTCTGCAATGTTATTATAACACAACACATGGGCCTAGGTTAAGTCTAGTTCTAAATAATTGTGATGTGACATTCATATGGCCTACGCCTAGGCCTAAGAATTTTGGTACCACGGGTGTTTCTGGCTCATTTATTCTCGTCTGTGCCTAGGCCCTTGGCAACTTTTAGGTTAAAAATAGAACTGGTTCTGAAAAAAGGGAACCGGATCAAAATGGAACCGGTTCCGAACCGGTTTCCGGGTACCCGAAGTCATCCCTAGTGTAGGGCTACATTTATTACTTTATTAAGCAACTACAAACCACCAACCACCTACATCTACATATTTTTCACATCACATAGTACGTACGGATACGGTAATTGAGAATACAAACCCAGAATTATGCTGGTAATTAAAAAAAGTCATTGATTTGATAGACAAGTGAGTGAGCCATGTGTTGAGTACCTTACCCGGGAACATCCCCTTTCTTCCCCTATACCTAAGGCTGGATCTAGCCCAGTATGGGGAATGATACCGGGTATTCAACACATGGCTCACTCACTCATCTATCAACGACTTTGGTGTTTCCCTAGTCTAATTGGCTAAGGTGCCCTTATACCAGGAATGTGGGAGACCTGGGTTCAATCCTCTGGTAGGAAAAGATTTTGTAGTTTATGGATTGTATTTAAAAAATTATTAAACATGTTTTGAAATGCATATAGCACAGTTTAGTCTACATTAACTGTGACAATACTATGGAAAACATAGCCAGTAGGGCCATAATACGATTAAAGATTGCAAGGTTTACTCAATCTCCCAGCAGAATTTTGGGGTACTTTGATCATGCAAGATTTTATACACCTTGTTCACTGCATGTATACTTTATGTATTTATTATGTATACTGTATACTGAAGAAGAAGAATAAAGTCTTATCTTATCTATCTTATACAATCACGGCCTGACAAAAATTATTTGATAAAAATGACTTCTTCAAGAACAAAAGCATTGAACTGTTAAAATTAAACCTACACATTTCAAGCACCCATATTTTTCAATTTATTATTTCTTGTAGGTTTAAGTTGAAATGGATTGTGCTCATTTTGTTAGCAGTTCTCAGTTCAAAATTTCGGCCCAATCTAATTTTGGCCGTTTGGCCGAATGGGACCGGACAAACAAACAGACATTAATTAACATTTAACAAACAGACAAATTAATCTTGACCACGGCCCCTTCGACTTGCGTTGAGACTACGTTCGCTGCGCTCACTCGTCTAATTAGCCCTACTTACAAAATTATTCCTGTTTATTTACATTTTTACCCTAGATTAAATGAGAATATCAGCTAGATGCAGTTTCTAATAAGCCTACAGCCAACTTAATAAAATAATCGATTTGAATAACATTAGTAGACCCTACACCTCTAGGTTTACGTTTAAAATGTTTTTAATTTGTTGGATGAGCGAAGCGAAGACTTCAATTTCACCGACCCCCCAAAAAATTTAGCTCGGGTGTTTTTTTTTTTTTTTTTTTTTTTTTTTTTTTTTTTTTTATTTTTATTTTTTTTCTCTTTACCGGGCAAACGGCATATGCGATCTTGATGGAAAATTTGACACGACCTTCGTTTTCTCTGAACTTAGACTTGCCACGTTTTTTGGATACAATCGAAGAAATATTTCTCATAAATATCGTACTTTTATGATTTTTTTCGATTTTTAGTGCGATATTTCCGTGCCATTTGGGCCAATTCTGATCAAACGGGTGGGGCTACAACGTTCATATTTCACATGGACATTAAGGTTATGGTGATGTATTGCTTTCTGAAAGAAAAAGTTGAAAAAGTTAGCCAGAATCGAGAGAAATAAAGCTTTTATTATACGTTTTTTGACTTTTTGTGCGATATTTTCGTGCCATTTGGGCCAATTCTGACCAAACGGGTGGGGCTACAACGTTCATATTATACATGGACATTAAGGTTATGGTGATGTAGTACCTTTTGAAAGAAAATGTTGAAAAAGTTAGCCAGTATCCATAGAAATATAGCTTTTAATGTAAGATTTTTACGTTAAATAATAACAAATTAACAAGAAACAATAGAAACTTGACAACAATCACCTACAATGCGTCGGCAGAAAAACAAAGCACTTGCAAAAGTAAAGATATCCCACGCAAACTAAAAACTTTAAAAAAGCTCATCCATCAACGCGGCGGGACTTTAGCGTTTTCCTAGTCTTAAAAAGTTAAAACGAATCCCATGTCTCCATAGATTGACAGCATACTGATGTAGAGCCTTGTATTTACTACTACCAACACCTTGTGTTCAATATGTTTGCTTACCGTTTGTTCTAGGGAGTGATCCGGAAGAGCGACCCCACGACTTGGTCTGCGTGTCTGTTGGCCGGTATTGGCCTCGCAGTCTCTTCGCTGGGTCTCAAACAACTCCTGTCCACGGCCACATCTCGCTCAAAGACGAGACTTTAAACCGAGCAAACATGAGCTGAGGAGCAGACAATAATTTATATTAAGTAACAAGATGTTTGCGTATGCTGCTCATTTAATAAGATTTTCATGTCCAATAGGCCGATTCATGTACCTACCAGTAATGTTATAAATTATTTTACTATTTATTTCAAGATCTTTTTACACAATAAATTATAAAGTGAAAAACATATCACAAACAACAAAGCACATCACTCATTGCAATTCTTCTTAGTTGACGTTAAATATGATATAAATTTGGAACTGCAGAATACAAAACCTTTGTGTTGTATGAAATGAATCTACAATTTGAGAACACCAAACTGGTGATTTTTGTAAGGAGGTTGGAGTTCTATGGTTAGGTAGTTTGTAAGTTAGACTTAATAATATAACAAGTTTTTAACATAACAGGGCGCCTGATCTAGTAATGAGCTGGCTGGCATCAACATGTTGACTTGATGGCAAGCTCCGCGGTTCATTACAAATGATCAGGTGCCCGTTATACTCGAAAATGCAAAGTATGTAGTATTTTTAAATTGATCAGGCTTGCATTTTTATCATAAATCATTTTGTTCGATATGTTTACGATGTATAATAAGAATTATGTTATGCTTGTATTTCAAAGTTCTTTAAATAGATTTGAATTTAGTATACCTATTGTTGTGATTATTCATCCTTGTTTAAAGTTCCCAAATTGTGCACAACCTTGAATCCGCAAGGTCCCTCAGAAAAATTTTCCAAAATCATAGTATTTATAAAATTAAAATTAATATTCATTTATTGCCGCGACAGTACCCGATACCGGCAATACGGCACTGATTTGTCATGAATCAAATAAGCAAATTGATCTAAGTAGGGGTATTATATTTATGGTTTTGTTACGTATTTTAGAAATGTATAGGCAGGGGCAGGTATTTATCCTTAAAACAAATTTTCACCGCTTGACACTAACCTATAAATAATTTTTAACACCAATTCACCGTTTTTGGTCAGAACAAAACCAATGATGCAAATAAATCCCACCACGAACACCTGCCTCTGAATTCTCATAACTAAATTTTATTGTAACCTTTAATTCTTTTATAAGGTCCCACACCCAAAATTTTCAAAAATATCAGGGGGGAGAGAGATTAGTTTTCAACTAAATGTTGAATTATTTTCACTGCTTTGGGAATAATAAAAACTAAATTTAACTTTTATTTTCATTCCAATTACCTGCCTATGTATAGGTAATATGCCTACATAATTATATTATGTATTTGTTTGAAATAGGAAAATTAACAAAAAGCCAAAGATGTCATTAGAAATAAGAGAGGGGCATATTTCTCTTGGGCAGCTAGATGCATGCCGAGTGACATAATAACACGGACTAAGAAAACAACAACAGGATGCCTTAATTTGCATTCTAACCTTGACAGCATGTAGCTTATCTACTTTAACTTAGTTGACAGTGATATTTTTATCTCGTTAACAACTTTCCTACATCTGGTCGTAGAGTGCAAGGAACTCTGTAACTCGGCATTGTTCACTCGTATGTTACTAGGCGAGACCAGAGGGGACTGGAAACTTGCCACATCTTATTATGACAAATATTAGTTTTTAAGAGGGAATATTACACATTTGGCAGTTAGCAAATAGCTATTCGCTTGGCCAAGAAGCATCCGAATAGAAAGAAAAAAATCACAAATACGTATAGACAATTTTGATTTTTTAACAAAATCAAAATTCGTGCAACCTTCCTAAAACAACTTATTGATTTTTTATAAATTATTTTTAAAAAAGTTTTAAAAATGTGTTACTGTAGAGCCCTAGCTTTCCACTTTTGTGACATATGTTCAAAATTTCTAACACCTGTAGAACAGCAATTTGCCTAAAATGCATGTCCGATACCATACAGCGTAAATGATGATTGATGAGCAATACATAATTCTAAAAGTAATAAATAATAGTAAAGCTTTCAATACCCCCATCCAATAGCCATTATTATATAGTACTGTAGGTGTGTATGAGGGTTGCATAAGTAGGTATGTTTGAGTTGCTGTTATTAACAGTTTGGTTTTACTACCATCTAAAACGGTGCTCCCAGTCAAGTTTATTAGCATTTCATGTGATGATATGAGTAACTAAGTAATAAGACATTTTAGTGCAGAGTCAAATCTATTATTATCTACTTTTAAAGTTACTTCTAATTTCCAAGTAAAAAATACCAAAAGTAGTCAATGATTTAAAACTATTTAAGTGACTCTTGACATTATTTACTCGTATTTACTCGATCGTGCTGTTCTGTCTGTGTATGAAATGTCAACAGATAATATCAAACGCCACCGACAATAAAAAATTGTTAATGTTAATGTAGTCAATATTTTTTCTGTATGGGACAATATCAAAAAATTAAGTTTAAAGTTTTCTTAATACTTTGGCAGGAAAAATCGGGCACTACGTCACCAGCCTTCACGATGCCAATCTCGTTATAAAATTTTCGGAGATTATCAATAAAAGCAAACAAAACTTCTAAAAGCACATTTTGATAGATTGATATATTGTTATTAAATGATAAAATTTACTCTTCAACATGTAAATAACAATACAACACTCGTTTTTGTCTGCATATTTATTAAAAATCAATAAAACATAGTTATTAATTCTTGAAAGGGAACTTAAACAACAAAATATTGTTGCATGAACAAAAGACTTGCTAAGGAGATTTCACAGTTTTATCTAGGCGGCCGTGCCAAATTATTCCACGGCAGAGGCTGGTGACGCCATACGGCTTTTAAAAATAAATAGGCAGGAAATATAAAATAACAAACTTAGGCCCTCAATAAAAGTGAAAATATTTAATTGAAATTATTTTTGTTAACAGTATTGGTATTAATAAACGGAGGACTATCTACTCCTTATACTAGAATCAATATTGGACGATCATGCATATTATTCCCCATTAACATTATCGATTGACAATTCCTGCTTCTGGCAAGGTCAGCTTGGGTTTTGCAACCAAATGTATCCACTTCTTTCTATCCTCCCACTTCCTCCCAGCTCTCTACTCTTGCATCTTGTATTCTTCCATCTATTCCTTGAACCATCCTTGAACCACATCTTCCTTCTTTATTTCATACTTCTCTAGGGCGTCCTCTTTTCTACCATTCACTTGGCATATGTCCAAACCATCTCAACCATTCTGTCACTTAACTCAGTAGAATTTAGATAACTAATGTCCATGTTTCTGATTCTATCCCGTCTCGTCTTAGTGCTCCTCAGGAATCTCTTCTCTGCCACCGGCACCTTGAGAATACATTTGAATAATGGTGAAGGTCACAGGTTGGGAAAGAATACGACTTGTTAAATACAACACACAAGATAGCACGTTACACACTCGTATCATAATATGTTGTGATTACATAATGAAGCTTATTTAAAATTAGTTAAATAGTCTAATTATCTGAAGGAAGCCCTCCCAGTACTACCATATCAAAGGTCGTTGCACCAAAAGCAAAAATATAAATGGTCAATTTAACCAAGTGTGTGGTTCTGTCTGCATGATAAAATCTGACCATATAAAGAACAAAGTACCTATGTACAAATATTTAATTCCAAACAGGAATAGAAACTCTTTTTGAGTGGGGGGGGGGGGGGGGGGGGGGTGTTAAGCAACAGCAACAGATTGAGAAATTTATTTTTAGAATCTAAGCAATATAAAAATAAAAATGTATTTTGGTGTATAACCAGATTTTTTCAACTTAAAAACTTAAATCAGTTTCCACTTTCCATTTTTCCAAGCTACCAGTTATGCTCATAAAGTGAATAAGAATAAAAATTTGCAAGTTGAAATAAATATATCAAACCTACAACCATTTATTTAAGTGCAGTCGTAGTTCTATCTCTATTCTCTATACATACCCTATATATACACTGCACAGTGTTAACCACAGATAACAGAGTACACTACGTAGTGTACTCTGTTATCTGTGGTGTTAACCTTTGAGTTGACTAGAAGTAAATCAAGGGCCAGGTCTAGTAGATACAACTAGACTCCTTGATTTACTTCTGGGATGGTCAATACTTACATATTTAGGTAACAAATATGTAAATAAATGTTGGAAAAATAACACAAAAATTGTGATTAATTGTTTATCGATTGATATGTTAAAAACTTTGAAACTTTGAAATTCAGTTTGACATTATTGACAGTGGGGAATAATATATCGTACATAGTGTAATCTTTACTTACGTATGCCTATTCACTTTTCTTGGAACACCCACCACTGTGTTTTTACTTTTTACACTTTGGACCAACTGGTGGTTGAAACTAAATAGTCAGAAAAATTAAAGGACAAGGAAATGGACAAAATTATGCATAGGTAAGATAAGAACATGAAAGTGAAAAAGAAAGAATTTTATATATAATATAGATAGACAGTGTACATAGATATATTTTCAAATTTCAGAAAACTTTAACTCTAGATCTTTCTTCTCAATCAATGCCCATTCATTTAAAAATTAAAACTCATTATCACGACCAGAAAATATACCTTCAAGTAAGCATTTCACTGCCCTTACATCTAAAAGATATATAACTAGTTTGTAACTTGGTATAATATTAATAGTATTATAAAAAATCTGCATTCGTACGTAAAAAATAAAACACTGTCACACTTCACTAACTCACACGCAAAACTTAAAACACGAGGAACACAAAACTGGGAACGGTCTGTCCTTCTTTATAGCGGCAGCTACCTTAATGCCTAAAGACAGATACCGATAATATCAACAAAGAAAACCTAAATATTACTAATAGTGTTTGCTTCTCAATACCCCATCGTAGTCTAAGCATATTAGCAGCTCTTTCATTAAAGTTACTTCGTGTCAGTGACGCCTTGCTTATGACTTATGAACACGAATAATGTAATTCGTAACAATATACGTACTACTACATACATGTATGTTTCAACAGTACAAAGGGCGTGATAGAATTACGTAATGTACGTAGTACTTTAACAATATAGAAGCTGTATCATTCATAAGTAATTCCGTTTTCTATTTCACATTACATACGTTTCATCAGATAGTAAGAACCCTCTTAAAGAAGATTTAGGTATTATTAATTAAAGATAGCACATTTCAAACAATAGTTTTACCTTTCCTCCCAAGCCCAATCGTATGAGGTGCTTCGAACAATAACAGTTGTTTATTAGACACCAAAACACTCGAACCTACAGGGTTGCCAGTTGCCACCCATTGTCTGTATGTAATATTTGTATCAACTTGTAAAGCAGGTCTTGGCTCCAAGCAGTTATTTCAAGTAATAATAATTAATAATATGTAATTGTAACTAATAAACCTAACACTAACGAATGAAGTGATATTCGTTCACAAATCGGTAATGAATACCCTATAGTGTTATACTACTTATAACGTACGCATTTATATCTACCAACCTAGTACGAGTGAATGAAGAGATAATGTGAAAACCACAGATATATGGTAAATAATTAAGTTAATTTTAAAAATGTTGCTCCATGTGAGTAATTTGTCCTACAAGTTCAAAGTCAAACAATGACATTTAAGATATAAAACCAGAATATCTTGCAAAAAATGGAATAGATGCCGAGACGGTATGTTAAGACATATTTTAGCTCTATTAGAACTTGGCTAATGTAAATATAATTAGGCCAACAATATATTATTATAAAACAAGTAGCAAAGAAAAACTAACAAAAGGTACAAAAGTTTTTTTTAAACCAACAGTTTGTAGTTAAAAGTATTCAATCAAAATTCCAACTGCAAGAAATTACCTATAGTATGGGTCAAACAATTAAAAATGGAAATGGTTAATTAAATTAAGCTCCCGGGGTGAATTGGCCAGGCATGGCTCTGCTAATCGTAGCAGGCGAGGAAAGAAATAAAGTCCATCTTGCAAACAACAGCTGGTGTTACTCCCCGAAACCAAAAGACGAGCTCAGTTGATCGTCATTGCGGACCCTTTTCCCTTTCCCTTGATGACCACAATGACAACACAAATGATGACGACCACAACGTGAGAATCCACCCTACCCTTGGCTGGTTCTGACCATCATGGGGTTTTCCTCTCCATATCCCCCAGGCTAAAGTGGGGCATTATGAGTGACCTAATGGTTGACACACCCTTAATTAATCCAAATAAAATTAAGATACTGTTTATTCTATTATTTTGTATTTTGCCATATCAAATAATAAGTACGTAGGTAAGATGTTAAATTGTCGAATATTAGGGTTCTACCGGGTGGCTGGACCGGCATTGTCTACAAACAGGCAACTGGTGAGTCGGGAATTGTGAGACAGTGAGCAACTGGAAGAAAGAAACACTGCCAAAGTTACTTAGACAACAAGCCATGCAATAAGTTATAATGCAGATGAATCCAGCTTGTTTTAAAATAGGTCAAATAAAATAAAACAATGGCTTTTATAAAAGACGACTGCTATGTAGGCAGACAGAGGAGAGCAAGCCTGACCGTTTGATTCTACGTCAATGACAAGGGCACAAACTGCCACTACTTGTTATCGGCAAATTACAAAAACTTAGATAAAAGGAGTACGGACTCTGCCTTGCCCATGTCAGGCAAACACTAAAGGGTGGGTTACCACAGCAATTTGCGACAAATATATGCACACTTTGGATTGTGGAATAGGGGCCAAGAATAGAAAAATTATCCTGTTGATAAGACAACTGCCCTGCCTCACCAATACGTCACATTTAAGAAATGTCAAAGTAGGGGTTTTCCCCCAAACTGCACCAGCCGCCTTCAGTCTTGGACCAGGGAATTATTAACAATGTTTAAAAGTCCAACTACCGCAAGCAGATTACTAGTAAAATATTATTGCCAGTCGAACGGAAAATAACCGTCGTTGAAGAACCAGATCGTAGAGGTGCTCGAGGCTCTGCACATTTTAATTTCGACCTGGGCTCTTGTCACGCCCAAAGCAGTTGCAAACTGTTTTTGAAAATCTAACATCCAACAGTCGGCCACCGAGAGCGCAGATAATTCATACGAAGATGATTGTGATTGATAGTGATGATGACATTCTGAGCCTTCTACCAGCTCACGACGCAAAACGATGCGACGGCCTAGGTATTGTGAAATAGCAATTTGCATATAAATTGTCGGTCTGTCATAGTTTAAAAAAATATAAATAAATGCTCAATGCTCATAGTACCTTTTTACAATATTCCTTTCACATTATCTCTTCATAAATTAGTCACAAATTAATACTGAAGTCATATTATAAATTGCCTAAATTGCTAATAGAATATTACCTTGGGATGATAGTTGCAGTATGGCAACCCTTTGTCCAATTAACTAGTTGCCAGCAATGATAAAATCCTTCCAAATAGGTTGTGTTATGAACCATCCCTGATCAAAAAAAAGAAAGCCAGCTTTCTTCAATTTATGCCGTATACCTCTTTGTTTTTCCTTTCATAAATATGTTTCTGATAAATAACCTGTAAAATATATTTATTCACCTTTGCTAATTACATGGTGGAAGCATGTAAGGGAGAAAAGTCCAAGTAGATTGTCAAATTTGACCATAAATAGATAAACACACTTTATTTTGTTTCATATAGTATAATCAACATTTAATAGACGTAAACACCATCAAAAAGAGATCTGCACGACATTGTGCACACACAGATTACTAGACTTTTCCCGACTCCCACTCCCACCATATAATAAACAGCCCAACGTATAACTCATTCCTTATCCTTGCTTCATATACATTTCTACAACATTTCACTTCACGCCTTGCAACAGAATATATTATCAAAACCATGCAAAATGCCCACCTTGATTGCAGAAGTTCTAAAAACTGTAAACATTAGAAAACCAGCTTATTACATCATCATAGGATTAAGCTATGCTATCCAAATATAAATTAATTAGCACATAATATATTTCTTATTTAATGAATTACTTAAGAATTAAGATAAAATTCTATGATTCGAAGACTAAATTTAATCTTACAACATCACAGAGACCAATAATTTAAGAATTCTCGGTAGCAAGCTGCCATTGATACATTGGCTAGTCAACACTTAACACTGAAATTTGATAAATAACCAAAAGCAATAATAGTTTGCAGTCCCCAGATTTTACCAATCAATATTCTAACTTTTGTATAGTTCCCAAGTCGGACGTGAAATGCTGAAGATAAAATCTCATCCTTTAAAAACAATAATATACAAGAAGAAATTTGATAAAAAGCTAACAGCTGAGCATCCACAGCAAAAACATATTTAAATGATGAAGAACACACACGAAATAATATTTTGGCACTACATTTCTTCGGCGACAAATTCGATTGTTTTTTGTTTTGTTTTTTTACCAAAGGACCCATGTTCCCTTGTATGTCCGTTCTGTACGCAATGTTCTCAACTATTCGTATGTTGTAAAATGTGTTCATTCCAATGCACCACGCACCTTGCAATGTATCCAAGCCGATCTCAGAATGCTCTACTCAGCTAGCTCTAGAAATGGATGTACTGTCACCTGCTGGAGAAGTACACACTACACATTCACCCAGATGGACATAAACCTACAAGATTATTCCATGGTGAGGGCAAAACAAACTAAGATTGGCAGCAGACAAACAGACGAACCTCTAAAAGACATTTTAGAATGTCGAAAGTCGGGCAATTTAAGCAAGGCTATTTACTAGGTAGGGTTCCATTGGCACTGCATTATGAAAAATTATTGCATGAGATTGTTGTACCGGCAAGTACGTAGGATAGATCGACATTGCTAGTTACATCTCGAGGCTAAGCGAGGGTGAATTAAACCAACTAACATTCCAAGGCCCGCGGTACATGAACGAATGTATTAAAGATGCCCTGTATTTACAAATCCTTGGGAGTTTGTTCCGCCGACGACTCCGCGATGACTTTTGATCTTTGCGCTCACGACATCGAACTGCAAGGTAACCGCGGTGATCCCATCTGTGTGAGTACTCGGTCGAGCCACTGTAGAGGCCCGTTGAGGTGAAGCTCAATCCAACACGGCGTGGATGTGACAGTCTGCCGCCTGCACAACAAACATTCATCCAATCTTAATCATAAAGTAAAATAAATAAAATAATTTATTATTATTATTATTATTATACTTAGTAGGAATGACATCGATTATTATAATTGGAATCGATCATTGTGACCTATAGATGACTTAATTATTTTTTTATTGTACGCGCTGTTATTTTGACGGTCTATTTCTGCAGAGCCAGTGATACACGCCGTTATTCCACAATCTATTTCCACGGAGCCCGTTATGACATCTTCCGCCCGCCGCACATCAGGGAACGACCTTGATAGTAAGACAAGTAAAACATCGTTTTATATCACGATCGTCGTTCTATCAAAATAAATAGAAATAAAAACATCAAATTTATGGATTACTGAGATTAACCAGTCATCTCCAAAATGTTCGAGAGAGTGCGGCTGACAAGACTGCAGAAACACGCTGACAGCCACGCGATCATCCCCCGGAACAATTTGGTTTTGGGCAGAGCATTCGTCAGTTCATCAAGTTGCACGTGTAGTTTTTGCTATCACAACTGCGCGTGACAACCACCAGAAGACGGCAGCAATTTTCCTGGACGTTGCAAAAGCATTTGGTGAGTGTGGCCCGAGGGCCTTCTCAGCAAGCTCATCTCCCTCGACTTTCCTCCATATCTTATTGAACTTACAAGATCATTCCTTCTAGAGCGTTCATTCTTCGTTCAATGGAACGCCTCTCTCTCCTCCCAATGTATGTATGTATGTATGCAGTAAATGAGTTGTGAGTGGACTGTAGGAGATGGAGAAGAGAGCCATAGACAAGCAAAGGTTACAAAAAGCTCAAAATGCATGTGTAAGATTTTCCCTAAACTTAAAATGAGCATATATCACATCGATACAAGGAAATTGGATGGCTAAACATGGAAAACAGGAGGAAAGCTCACCTTGGAACACTTACTAACTCAATCCTCACAAACAAATCTCCATCATACTTATGTAACAAACTTATGGAAAGAAGTAGTAAGTTTACAGTTCATACCAGAAATGCATTTAAACTCATTTTATACTCTCACTCCACAGCCATGTTTCAACGTTCTTTTACTCACACAGCAATAAAAATATACAACTCCCTACCAAAAGCGCTTACAAAGAAATGTAAAAACTTGTTCAAACGAGAATTTAAAAAATATTACTTTCTCAACAACACTAAGGTGTTGATCCACAACTTAAACTCACGCACTACTAAATGGACATATTCCCCCCCCCCCCTCCCCTACCTGCTCAATGTCAAAAGAAAGCCTATAAAATGTTAATTCATGCAAAGTGTTGTTTTAATACCTAACTATTTACAAAAACTCTAATTTACAAGTTTGACCCAATTTTGCCAATCTTATATTAAATTACCTTATAATTTTTAGTATAGTTTAACTTGTACATGATATATCCCCATTTGTATGTTTCATGTGAATGTATGTATAATGTAATTCACTGCAAGATGTTTTATGTAAAATTTTAAATCTATTTTGACAATTGGACTATACTTATCAGTTAAATTACTTTTTCTTATTTAACCATATAACTTTTTATTCGTGTACTGTAATATTGCAGTATGGTTAAGTTGAAAAAGCGATGAGCTTAACTTGCAATAAAGACTATTTATTCTATTCTAATGAATTTCTGTAGACATCAATTTGTTATTAGTAAATGGTAATATATAAAATTAATTGGATCAGGAGTTGTGGTTTTGTAACTACCTATTTATCAGGCTGTAGCAAGGGAATTTTAAAAGCGAGCTAATCAGTTAGACTATTTTATTATCATATTTCGAGTCGAACAGAGTTCAAATTGAGAAAATGTTTGCCTAATTAAGACTTTATGTGGACTAGGTTTGATAAAATTTTCAGTTTTAAAGTAGGCCTAGGCCCATCTCCGGGTCAAATATTTTTGGTATGGAGCCTACCCAAACCTTGGAGGGTGCCATAGGCTAGGCCTAGGTCTATTGTACAGACCTAGGTCTAGTGCTGGGTGCATTTTGGATGGCAATGTAAGTTTGTAGGCCTAGTTAGGGCCTAAGATTGGTAAATTATACTAGCCTAGGCCTAATCTTGGCCAGGGCTCAGACCTAGGAAACCCTGGCAACTACCTGTTGGCATAGTTGCCACTGTCACTGTCACGCTGTGTGTTGTTGGATTGTTTGCTGCATTGTGACAAGTGTTCATCTCATGAATATTTCCAAATATTGTATTCCATGCTAGGCCTATGCTTTAGAGAAGAAATTACGCCTAAGCCAAGTCCGCCGCATAATTTTACGAATCATCAGTGGCTCCTTTTCTCTCGTCTCGTGTTCCTTTAACCAATTTTACGCATTTTACTTTTGTAGCAAACAGGTAATAAACTAGCAGCATCAACATATCAGATACAAAAGTGGTGATACACGGTAGACGTGAATGATTTCACAACAACTGACGGCCAATCAACGCTCACATGTGACGTCATGTCTAGCTCCAATTGGATCTCGCAAAGTTCAGCCGTCCAATCGGAACTAGTTTCACGTAGAACGAGTTCGATCTATCGTGTATCACGAACTTTGCCGCGTGTGCTGCTATCTAACGGAGGCAACGCATAACTTTTGACGAGTCGGCGAATGAAAATGCTGTTTTTACCGACACTCGAATATTCGAGTTCAAAATAAATGAAACTCGAATTTGTTCGATCACGCTGTGAACTCGACTCCTACTCGAAAATTTGAGTACTCGCTCAGCCCTAATATATACATTATACTAATTTGAAAATGTATATAAGATTAAGATTATTGACAAAGCCGATATTACAAATATAATTATTGTATTGTATTGTATATAATTTACAAGGTTGCAAATAAAAACAAACAAACAAACGCCCAATTACAGCTGGTGTGCCTCAAGGATCGGTCCTCGCGCTGTTCTACTTCAACATATTCACTCATGACTTCCCTCCACCAACGCCTCATGTCGTTTATGGAATCTTTGCCGATGACGTCACAGCTCTCGCCATGGCTGTCCTCGCTGAAACTACTGTAGCACGTAGTCAAATAGCACTGGACAGTATGGCAGCTTGGTACACTCGCTGGCAAATAGGTCTGAACTCTGAACGCCTCAAAGACGTGCGTGACATTATTCTCTCACTGTCAAAGTCAGGACCTGACTCCGTTTCGACTGCCTGGCACTGGCAGGGATGTCAAATGGTCATCCACAAACAACTGCCTTGGAGTCATCATCACAAGAGACTGACTTTTGGTCCTCACATGAGCAAGGTAGTTGCAAAGGCTACTGGAAAATTGGCATCACTCTTTCCATTACTGCAAAGCAGATCAATGGACACTGAAACTAAACTTCGTCTCTACATCTCTGTCATTCGACCTTCCATGACTTATGCTTCACCGGTCTGGTCGCAATGTGCAGAGTCCCACATTCAAAGACTGCAGGTCCTTCAAAACAAGGTACTTCGCTTGATAGCGGGTGTACCTTACTCTACACGCAGGTCGGACCTTCACACCGACCTGGGCATCGCCAAGGTGGGTGAATACCTAGGCCAACTAGATATCAATTTCTTCGAGTCACTTCACAAATCCGAAAATCCTCTATTCCGCGCCCTAATTCAAGACATTGCTTTAGCACAGGGCTGCCGTTTTAACGGATTTTATCCGTTTTTACGGATATTTAGGGTGCAAAACGGATTTTTACTCTTATTTACGGATATTTTGTTAATTACGTTTTCTATGCTTATTTTTGTATATTTGAATCTGCGCGGGCTAATTTCGATTGTAAACATTGAAGGTGGGCGATAATCGATTCGACTTTCGATAGGGGGCGGAGCAAGGGCGGAGCCGTGTCCTAGACATTGTAGGAACTGCTTCTGCCAGAACAGTTGCTTTTGGGAGTGGGAGGAGCCATGAACAAACAATGAAGATTGGAGCCTACAAAATTGTTTTCTTTCGTTTTTGTTTTAAAGTTTGGATTATGTGATCATAAACGTGAAAAATAGAATTGGTATATGATTAAAATGTTATTAACAAGTTCTGCAAGACTGCAATGTTATTAATAGGGCTGTGCGAATAGTAATTTTTCAGTTCGAATCGAATATCGAATATTCAAATGCAAAAAAGTTCGAATATCGAATATCGAATAACGAATAATTTTTTCTTCCGAATAGTTTCGAATAATGATTAAAATAACAGCATTTTTTCATTAAGTTGAGTTTTATTAATAAGTGTTTGATATTTACACGAGATCAACGTCAAGATTTGTATGTAGGCCTACCTAAGGCTTGCTATCTTTACAAGAGAAAACATATCCACGTACGAGGGGTGATGTTGCAGCAAAATAAAAAAACATAGATCATAGATGGCCTCAAGATGAATATAGGGGCTTATATTTTTAGCCTAGGCCTAGGTCCTACTGAAAATCAAGACAAGTGTGACTTAATAACATGCCTAGCCCCTAGGCCTAGACCCTTGCCTAGCCTAGCCTAGGCTTAAACCTAGGGCCTAGCCTTTGTGTAGGCCTATCCAATTCCTTTGGCTTAGGCCTAGGCCTACCACCACTAATCAAGACAAATCTGACTTGATAACAAGCCCTAGGTAGGGTCCTACCTAGGCCCTGGACTGGTCCTAATCACAAAGATAAGTGATAGGCCCTAGGCCTAGCCTAAGCCTAGGCTCACTAATTTCAGTGAAACCGAGGCCTAGCGCTAGTCTTGGCTAGGCTTTCTAAACCAAAGCTTTAGGGCTAAGCCTAGCAGAATCAATAACAGAACATATTTTATAAGGGGCTAAGCCTAGGCCTAGCCCTGGCCAAGGAAATTTAGGCCTATGTTCAAAAGATCAACAAGTCCCAAATGGGTTTGAACTTGAAGGCAAATGCCTTGCAAACATCTCTGATCCTTCCACAACCATTTATTACAGCACAATGAACCACCAAAAAAATGCAAAGTCCACAAACAAACACGTAGTCAAAACAATCACAATGAGCAGCTTGGTAACACTCGCTGGCAATGGGTCTGAACTTGAACGCCTCAAAGACGTGCGTGACATTATTCTCTCACTGTCAAAGTCATGACCTGACTCCGTTTCGACTGCCTGGCAGGGAAAATGTCATCCCAACAACTGCCTTGGGAGTCTCATCACAAGAGCTGACCTTTGGTCCTCACATGAGCAAGGTAGTTGCAAAGGCTACTGGAAAATTGGCATCACTCTTTCCATTACTGCAAAGCAGATCAGGACACTGGAAACTAAACTCGTCTCTACATCCTGTCATTCGGACCTTCCATGACGTATGCTTCACCGGTCTGGTCGCAATGTGCAAGATTCCACATTCAAGACTGCATGTTCTTCAAAAAAAGGTACTTCGCTTGATAGCTGGGTGTACCTTACTCTAACACGCAGGTCGGACCTTCACACCGACCTGGCCATCGCCAAGGTGGGTGAATACCTAGGCCAACTAGATATCAATTTCTTCGAGTCACTTCACAAATCCGAAAATCCTCTATTCCGCGCCCTAATTCAAGACATTGCTTTAGCAGAACATTCAAAATTCGCATGCAAACGCCACTCTCAAGCACTCAACATCGGTCCTCTTGCCAAGAAAGCGCGGGTGCGTTCACATCTTCCGACTGATGACGTCTCTAATCCCTGATGTCGAACTTCCATTTCATTGTTGATGTACAATCAAAAAATCACCCATCCTCAGTCTGTACATTTAACATTATCATTCACAAACCAAAACCACCTTAAAAACAACGTCCCAGAAGGACGAAACGCGTCGTGGATTAAGGTAACAAACAACTTTAAATTAGCTGCAGTTGTCATCAGCAGGTGAAAAGTTTTGTGGCCCCCAGCCCTTCAGGCTGGGTATTATGTTCTTTATGTTCTCTATGCTTTCCCAACCTGTCAACGCTTCTCCAATCATACAAAACCAAACATCATTGTGATATGTCTTAACTCTTAAGTCTAGGGGTCTGCGGGTAGTACTTTTTAAGTTCGGGGCGGGTTCGGGTAGTCATAATAATTACGGGTATCGGGTCGGGTTCGGGTAAAGAAAATAACTGCAATTTCAAAAGGGCAACACCAAGCTGGTTCGCCCGGATTCTCCGCCAGGTTCGCATGATCGGGTTTTGGTCGCAGGACTCTTTACAATGTGGTTCAAAGCCCATGGCCTCACCCTGACTTAAACTTACAAAAAAGAATTAACGACTAAATATTAAATTCATTTTAGGGACCCTGAAAAATAGCAAATAAAAAGTCTTCATTTCGTTATAAAAAATCTTTTATTTCAGTATAAAAACTCAAAATAAAGAATCCATTTCCCCTAAAAATTCTATTATTTCAAACTATTTTTTTCAAATTTTGCGTACTTTCAAATTTCCCGCCGTTTTTCCCGTCGTTAAGTTTCAAATGTTGGTACTTCGTCGATCAAGAAACAAAGTTTCTATAGTTTGTATTTGTTATGTTGCTGACCCTGTGAGGTGTGACCCGGGTGCTGAAAGAGCAACGCTAAATCGTGTGGCAGTGTTCCTTCATTTGTTTCGAGTTTCAGTAGTTCAAAGTTCCGAGCATCAGAGTGTTATCGTCGCTTTTTTTTCGCGACTAATCGATTATTGGCCGATATAGCAGTTGTTTACTTCAAAATATTGATAAAACAAAAGTCTTAGAACGCACGTGAAAGTCACATGGCAATTATGTAGGCCTACAATATTCGAAGGCAATAATTTTGAGGCATAATAAAATGTTTCAATGTACTGACCAATCAATATAGAAAGTGACTATCATTGACCATCAAAGGTGAGAAAGGGCCCAGGACGAGTATTGCTAGGCTATGCCTAGGCTTGGTTCTGGTTCTGGGCTTGGTAAATGAACTAGGGATAGCACTGGACAAAGGGGAGGAAGTTGAAGCTATATTTATAGATTTTGAAAAAGCCTTTGACAAGGTACCGCATAATAAACTGTTAAAGAAAGTCGAGGGTTTAATAGAGGATGAGTGGGTAACTAGATGGATAGGGGACTTCCTTCATGATAGGAGTCAAAGAGTTAAGGTGGGGGGGGGCTATATCGGAAAGAGTGGAGGTGACCTCAGGAGTGCCGCAGGGTAGTGTACTGGGGCCCCTACTGTTCGTCATATATGTGAATAATATTGCAGAGGGAATGGGAGCTAAAGTTAGACTCTTTGCTGATGATTGTGTGATATACAGGGTTATTAAGAGCGAAGATGATGTGAATAGTCTAAAGGATGATTTGGCTATACTGGACATATGGGTAGAAGAGAACTCGATGAGCCTAAATCACGGAAAATGTAAATGGATTAGGTTCTCGAGGAAAAGGGAAGCTAGGGAAATTGGGGAAGGATATTCACTGATGGGTAAAAATCTCGAGAGGGTGGATAAAATTAAGTATCTAGGAGTGTGGCTCCATAAACATCTTAAATGGGAGGATCAGGTCAACATGGTGTCTAAAAAAGGATTTAGGAGCTTAAACTTTATTATGAGGAATCTAAAGGGAGCAAGTAGGGAACTTAAAGGGCATGCCTATAAATCCTTGGTTAGACCTGTGGTGGAATATGCTGGGTCAGCTTGGGACCCCTACAGGAAGGGGGAGATAGTAGGAATAGAAGCAGTGCAGAGGAGAGCAGCAAGGAGGATTATGCAAAAAGGGAAGGGATGGACAGAGGAAATGGTTAACGGAAGGTTATTAAGGACTTATGAGAGTGTAACTGGAATGGTTAAGGAGCTGGGATGGGAAAACCTGGAGGAAAGGAGAAAAAATGATAGATTAGGTAAAATGTATCGAGTCATTAGAAATCATGAAGGATGGGGTGAACTGAACAGTTTTACGAGGGGAGCTAACTCCTTGGCAAGGGGAGATCATGATTGGAAATTGGAAAGGGGAAACTGGAAAACTGATGTGGGGAAGTATACATTCATGGGAAAGACTACGGTAGATTGGAATGAGCTGCCAAGTGAGGTAGTAGGAGCAAAAAATATAAAAGGATTCATGAGCAAACTAAAGACTTTTAATCTGGGAAACCCTGAAATGGGAGATATCACAGAGGAGGATTAAAATGATCTACAAGATTAATCTTCAAGATACAAGAAACTAAGTTCAAATTGAAGGAAGGGTAACTACTAGTCAAAAGAAGGATAACTATAATATGAAGGAAGGAAGAAGCTGAAGGAAGGATGAAAGGATTAAAACCTGCCACCGACTACTAGTCATTAGCAGAAGAAAATACCAATACCAATACCAATATTAGTTTTAAATTAATTCTACGGAATAGCCCGTGGGCAGTTTCTTGCTAATGGCTGTATGAATCGGCCAACTATAACACATTAACATCCAAGAAGATGAGTACATGAAGAGTGAAGACTACCATGCCATTATGAAGACCAAGATGACCAAGGCTGGCCTTTCCGTATCTTGTTTACTGGCATTCAGGCTCCAGCCCTCTCAACCCGCGCCAACGCATCGTGACCTTGACTAGACTGTGACAAGATATAAACCAGACGCAAGGAACAGTGAGTGTTATCTTAATGGCCTGCAATCACCACGCATGGGGCCTGTTACTGGACAAGTGGACTTATCTTTTTTCCCAGGCTGCGAGAGCTAAGGGCTAAGCGCGGGCGATAGTGAGAGATTTCCCACATGCCTAGACGGGCATGTGGGAAAATAATCTACGTGCCCGACTACTTTTTTTACATGCCCCGGTCATCTCGGGCATGGTATTTTTTGAGCCCTGCATACCATTATGATCATCAAGATGACGCCATGAGGACTACATCTGTGACATCCAAGAAGTCAACCCGCCACCAGCTACCATGAAGACAGATGGCGTAACGGGTACAATAATACCACATTGGACAAGAGACATGTCTGATCACTGTCAGGTTTTATGAATTTCTTACATCACTATCTATCATCACTAACCCAGTTCCTGAATTGAGATGTCACATTTCAGGCGTAAGGCTAATGTAAACATGCGCTTTCTCATTATCTTTTGTGCTTATTGACGGCGTTTTCTTCTGAATTATAATGTCCTTTGTTTATGCCGCCGACTTGTTGTAGTGTGCTGAGTATGCCCCCCCCCCCCACCCCCCTCCTGCCTAACTGCTCATGCGATCTTCCAGAGATTATACCGCGTAAATAATTACCAGTCACAACATCACTTATGTTTTCAATCTGCTAGAATTCAAAACTTAAAAGCTATCACCCATGGTGATAATTGCCTTTCCTTATCATGTTTACTATCATTCGGGCTCCAGCCCCCCCCCCCCACGCCCCGCGCCAACGCATTGTGACCTTGACTTGACTGTGACTGACAAGATATAAAACATGTAACGAACCGTGAGTGTTATCTCGGCTCGCTGCTGTTCCTCTTTCTTTCGTGATTATGAAATACTACTTCGATCAGCACGTCAGTGTTTACACAACAGCATTGGGCCATCAAATTCCAACTCGCAACCTTCTCGTGGTTTGGCCCGTGATTAGGGGAGTTTTTCTCCCTGAAACTAATGGCGAGCTCTGGGTCGTCGTCGGGGACTTTCCCCTTCCCTTTGACTACCTCCCCGACGGCGACGACAATGACAACACGAACGGATGATGACACAGACGGAGACGACCACGACGTGGGGGAACCCCTGCCCTCCCCAAACGCTTGTGGCTGCAGGCCTGTCCACCCCTTGTCCCCCCGCGTCTCCCCTTACGTCCCTCCCTTCGTCTCGATTAGCTAAGTTGCATAAATATGAGACGTAAAGCAATATCCAATCAATCAATCAGAACAGCATTACGTCCGAGATATTAGTCCATTAGACACCACACACGATTTTTTGTGTTACTACCCGGGTAACCCGCGGGTAAAGTGGACGGGTACCCGGGTCGTAAAAAAAGTCGGGTTTCGTCATCCCTAATTTCACTACCTACCCGCCCGGGTACATTGATTTCCGCGTATATCAAAATCCCTTCACAATCATGTTTGTATTTCCATCATGTTATGTTAATCATGTTGTAATTTATACCATGTTCTTTGAATATATTATTATTTATTTTATAACTAATAACTATGAAAAATGTGATTGTATACAAATTGTCTTGTATTTCAATAAATAATATATTTTTATTGTTAACCATGTGTTCTATTTTTGTAGTTACATTGTTAGTAAATTTAGTTTTTATATTTCAGAATAATAAGTAGAAATAGTAGGGAACTGCATTACCACATAACCTCAGTTAGTTAAAAGTCCGAGCAAGGCGCACCGCCACTAGTCTCAAACAGTTCTTCATGTCGCCTGCAGAGAGAGCACATCTACGGGTGGAGGTATAGTAGTATCTATGGGTGTGACGTCACCAGCAGCTCAACAGCTGTTTTAGTGGCCTATTTTCTCGCGAGAACGTAGTAGCCTACATACTTGGAAAATGGGGGGAAAACCTGCCGATTTCGCCAAATTTCGTGAAAAACAATAGAACTGGCTGTATTTCACCTTAAAAGTAAAAACAGTATTATTTTGCTCCATTTCGCGAACGTTTTTTGACGATTTAAGGGTCCAAAGTGGTTAGCAATTTAGGCCTAGGCCCCGTTTAAACCCGGTTTACATTTATAAAAGCCCGAATTTCGGGTATGCTTCAAAACCCAAAATTACCCGAAATTTCGAGTACCCGCAGACCCCTGCTTTAAGTCTTAACCTTCAACATGCCATTTCATGCTTTTTGTTACTGCCACAGTAATTTACACCAAATCACATGCGAAAACAACACACTTTGACCGGATTATTAGTACTCTGTACTAGGCACTGGTGCTTCAAGGGGATGCATATTTTACTGCATGCAAAACCCCCACCAAGATGACTGCTCTGCTGCCGTATCTCGCATCGTACCCATGTTGTAGGTATTGCAGTTGGGAGTTTTTGAACAATAGGGAGACTTGAGGACCGATTATTTAATAACAAAAAATGACGCTCTTTGATGGAAAAAAGCGAGGTCCCTTAGTTTTCGTTGTAATGACGTTTGACTGTACACAAATAATTAATTCATGAACAACCTACATACAGAAAACCTTGGAGCAATTATTTCAACTCCTTGGATGCATATTTTACTGCATGCAAAACCCCCACCAAGATGACTCTGCTCTGCTGCCGTATCTCGCATCGTACGCATGTTGTAGGTGTTGGTGTTGCAGTTGGGAGTTTTTTAACAATAGGGAGACTGAGGACTAGGGGCACTGATTTATGGTGAATAAATAATCTGAATTTCGGTACTTAAAATTTAAAAAAGCGGTGTATAAAGCGGTGCTAATTTTTCAAAAGCGGTGCAATAAACGGTGCAAAAGCGCCATTTTGTTTCAAATGTTATAACTTATAGGGATAATGCGGTACATGCCAAACGGCTGCAAAAAATTTACAAAGATTAACGCGGTGGAGTGGGACTAGGTTTCAATGATGTAGATTGCAGAACCTAACATTTCTTCAGATAAATGCCTAGACCTAGGCCTAGGCCCTAGGGAAAACTAAACAACTAGGCTAGGTCTAGGCCTACCTTGTAGGCCCTAGGTAAAACTGAACATCTAGGCCTAGCAGGCTATCCTTAGCTTGCCATGAATAGGCTAGGCCCTAAGTAAAACTGAACAACTAGGTTAATCTAGGCTAGGGCCTAGGCCTATCCTTATCTTGCCAAGCCTAGGCCCTAGTCCTAGTCTAGGTTAGGCCTAGGCCTAGCTTGTAGACCCATGTAAAACTGAACAACTAGGCCTAGACCTAGGGGCCGCCTAGGCTGGGCTATCCTTAGCTTGCCATGCATAAGGTAGGCCTAGGTCAGGCACACATTTGTATTTAGGCCTAGGGCCTAGCCAAGGTTGTCCGAAAATATGGTAGGGCTAGGCCCTAGGCCTAGCCAATATTTACACAAAGCCTAGGCCTAGGCCTATGCTAGGCCCTTGTTGTCTGTTTACGGATACGTAGAATCTTCCTTTATTGAATTCCCTTTTTCTGTCAAACACACAAATCGGCGTTTTTCCCATATTTATTTGCAGAAGTAGACGTGAATTTTGTAAACAAAAGGTGATCATATCAAAAACACTGACACTGACACGAGGTTGACGATGCCGGTAAAAGAAGACGAAAAGTCGGTAACGGAAATAGAAAACGGCACCGCCTTGCAATGTTTTGTTTTGGTGAAGTGCCGAGTTTAGATGGCAACGTAGATCGATGTTTAAATCGAAAGTCCAGCAGAGAAGTTTGCCGTAGTACCACCAAAGCAGCACTGTACACCAGGGTCGATAAAAACAGACAGCTTCTACAAAACAGCTGTTCATGAGAAAATGTCCGCTCCCGAAACACTTTTTCGCCGTAGATGTGTTTTGAATTTTAAAAAAATGAATTTTGAACGGGAAAAAGCAGATTTATACTTGTTTTTCGCAATAATTTCGCGTTTTTTGACAAATAGATCGGGATTTCGTGGAATGATAATTATTTCGTTTTATTTCGTGGTTTAAAAACACTGCCAAGGGGTTCAGATTAGCATAAAACATTGACATTTTGCAAAAGTAAGTGTTTTTAATTTTTTTCGTGCTATCGCGTTCACGAAAATCAAGGGCCTCTAGACGGATTATTTTACAACAAAAAATGACGCTCTTTAATGGAAAAAAGCGAGGTCCCTTAGTTTTCGTTGTAATGACGTTTGACTGTACACAAATAATTAATTCATGAACAACCTACATACAAAAAACCTTGGAGCAATTATTTCAACTCCACGACATTTTAACCACGTGTAGGCGAGTCAAAATTGTTTTCAATTTTTGTACTGTTGTTTGTTATGGTTTTGTTTTGCTACCGACAGCCTGAAATTCGACCAAAAATGCATTTAACAGTGAATTACATTCGTTCACATATCGAACACTCGCGCCAGTGCGTAGACCTACATCGGCACTAGTGTCGGCAAACGAAAGAATATCAGACGTGTAATAAATGAACCACTGTGTGTCACCTGTATTCTGCTCCCCAGCCTTTGACAAAGCTCATCCGTATGGTGCACATTCTTGTGAGTTGGTACACCGCTTCAAAGCCCTGGCTTACAGACTGGCTAAGCAGGGCAGCAAATTCTTGATTGTTGAAGATCTTCAGATTACAGCCTGCAAACAACAATAGTACAGAAATGAAGAGCTTGCAATTTACCAATCAAATCAGGCACAAATGTGGCAGCCATCTTTCACTTAACAATAAAATACCATTTAGATCTAGTACTACCAGAGTCAATAAAGAAGTTTAATTCCCCATTGGGGAAGTCCTCCAACTCCCAATTCAAAATGGAATCTAACGTTCAGCGCACTGTGGGTGGCTCAAATGTGAAACTACTAAAAGCACAGCACGCTAAATACGATCAGTAGATTATCGATGTGCAGTGATGCTGCAATTAATAAATGACAGACGAAACGTCAAGCTTCAAATTTATTTCAATCATATTAGCCCAGGGAACTTGCCTCATAAAACTATTTACTATACAATAGTTTCAGAAAGGCTTTGGGCGGCGCACTATCTACTAACTTTGGACCGTGGTGGGCAAAGAATGCAATTAAAAAAAAAAAAAAATGAGAGTTAGGGCCTACTAACTAAATAAATGGCTACTATTGCAGTATAGTAATACATAGCACAGTAGCCATTTATTAAAACCAGCCTCTAGGGCCTATCAACTCAAGCATTAATTAAGTCAGTAACTCTCTAAACTACGACGGGTGAACAAGGCTGTTCAAGCCGAAACGTTTCGTTGTAATGTTATTTGTGTATATATTTATGTGACCTTCAACTCTACACAGCCGACAAACTCTTTCAAGGTAAGCTGTTGGCTCCTAGCCTCCTATCAATCTTTCCCCACCCAACACCCAAGGTAAAATAAGGAAATTACAGAAATATAAATAATTCCCCTAACCCCCAGATTGATTTATTTCTCTGACTTTTCTACGTTTTACAGACATGTAGAGTGTAGACACCCTGAATGTACACAACTGAAAGTCGCTCGTACCTGGGGGTATCTTGCATACAGTGGCCGGGTGCCAGCCGTACCGCTGGTTGCAGTTGGGCGACTGTACGAATATGGAAGAGTCGCTGAGGCATTCTGCGAACACCTCGCCGCCGATGTAGTAGAGTCGAACGCCCTTTGCCGATGTGCCTCCGCGTCTGCTCGACCACCGTGTTGCGGTTTACGTTCGACAAGAGCCCCAGGCAGAATCGCTCGGAATTGCTGGGGTCTGGAATTTAAACAACCATATTGTAAACATTAAACACCGTTGAAACCTTGTGAGTACACTTTTTGTCGGAAATGAGTTAGATGTGATTTTGGGCATATATTAGGGTTGTGCAAACTTACAAATTTCGAATTCGAACTTTGGAACAGTTCGGTTCGGGTCGATACAATGCCACTGCCTACTAGAGGCATTTTACACGACGATATATGCGTGGCATTTGACGCAAGGCCACGCAATGTGCACGTGCTCAGTACCTCCACTCCCATCTTTTCTCCCCTCTGAATCAGGCTTCCGACCGACCAGTCTCTCTCTCTCGTCTCACCTCCAGTCAGTAACTCGCTGGCAGTCAAGGAAGTAAGTTCGTCATGTAGGCGGGTGGAGTTTCCACGCTCACTTGTAATTGTCGGGTACGTTTCGTAACGCACTGCATTTTAAACTTCAAATTACGATGCCAGCGTTACACGATAATAAAACAACGAACAGGCCACTTTTTTGTCTGACAAAAGATTGCCACTTTTCTAGAAGACAACCCTGCAGACCACTATTTCAACTGATTGTGCTTGGTTGCATGAGGGGGAGGGAAATGCATAACAGCAAACTATTAAAAATGATAAAACTAGGCATTGTATTGCCTCTGTTTGAATTGACAATGTACCACATTATTCTTCACTATTTATGCATCTATTCCAACATTTTGGGCTGCGGCTTATAAGCGTTGACAAAGTTTTTCAAAAATGGCACCCTGAAAACTAGGGTGAGGCTTATATGCATGTAAATACGGTATCTAACTTACCTAGCCTAATCCATCTAATTCTAAGGAATATTTAGGAACAAGTAGCGGTTGAACACAAGCCAGTCTTTCAAAGACTGTTTCACTATCTGATCAATGCGCCTCCCAAAGACTGCAAGAGTGAGTGGGACTGGGGAGTGTAAGCGCAATAAAACTGTACCTGTGAATCCGTCCACTGTGATGGATGGTTGTGACGCGTGGAAGGTCTCGCCTACCCTGGTGTTCAGCTCGTAGTAACTGATCGAGCACCAAAACGCAGGCTCGCAGTACATGACTGGCTGGGCGTCACCGGGGGGACTAGGAGTCAGCCGCGACAGACCTACAGCACAACGCACGAAAGTGACACACTTCAAAACGCATTGGTCATCAAGATGTGTCAACAGCTTTTAAGCTAAACCTTGTTTTCATGGCCAATTGCCTGGGCACACAAAGCTTTACGCAGATGGTGCCACCGTAGTACCGGCCCCAACTGCTATGAATCTTGATGATGACTCACACCCCGTAGTTCTTTTGAGCATGGCAGAGTGAATCATCTAGAGTAGGCTTGTACTAATATTGCACTACAAGTGTGAGAAATTGGCAGTGCAAAGACCAAATTATGCACACAGATAAGAAGACTTAAAAAATGATAACAAATTTCTTAAATTGAGTAGACAGAAGTCCAAATGGCTATGTAAGTAGAGTTAGGGTTGGGAAATAATAGAAATAAAAAGAACACCACAGAATAGTAAGTTTCTTTTGATTAATTTAAAACTGAAGTTATTAGGGTTCCATGGAATTTAAATTTAATGGGAATTGCGGAATTAGGTTTAACCTAAATCGCAACCTACAGAGGCAGAAAACATAATACTCACTCATATTGTCGTTGTGATCAGTCGGGTCCCCATCCTCCGACATATACCCGGGAGGAGGGGTTTCGGTTGTCGGGATAGATGACTCCAGGTTTCTGCTGGATGGGCTCGAGCAGATCTGAAACGTTAACATGCCAGATTACAGAACTGAAGCTTTCAGAGAAACACCTTGTTTGAGCAACAGGCCTACATCGTTACATGCCAGTGCCATATTATAGAACTGAAGCTTTCAGAGAAACACCTTGTTTGAGCAACAGGCCTACACCGAAGTCATGGAATGTGAATGTGTCACTTGTGATGAATGTTGATTTAGCTTTAGGTCACACATAAATTGACCATGTAAAATAATACTAGCTAATTTGACAAATCAAGAGCCCTACTACACAAGTTACTAATACTAGGCCATTTTGCAAATTATTGTTGAGGAACATAAATCATGACATGTTATCTAAACTTCCGTAATTGTGAGCAAGTGAAATTTCAATTTCACTGAACCCCCAAAAATTGGCTCGGTTTTTTTTGTTGTTGTTTTCGTCTGTTTTTCGCGTCTACCGCAAACGCATTCCGATCTTAATGAAAATGGAGGGAACCTTCAATCTCTGAAACTTAGACCGCCACGATTTTGGTATTGTGTTTTTTTGTTTTGTTTGTTTTTCTGTCTGTCTGTTCGCGCTCTACACCGGGCAAACGAAGAAATATTTCTCATGAATATCGTACTTTAACGCTTTAAAAAAAATTTCAATGCAATATTTTCGTGATATTTGGGCCGATTCTGACCAAACGGGTGGGGCTACAACGTTAATATTTTACATGGACATTAAGGTAATGGTGATGTATTGCCTTTTGAAAGGAAAAGTTGAAAACGTTAGCCAGAATCCATAGAATAAAGGTTTTCATATGAGTTTTTTTTAGGTATATAATAACAATTACCGTATCGGACCGAATATAGCGCGATGTTTTTTCCCGAAAATACTATCTCTAAAACAGCACTCGCGTTATTTTCGCGCTCTTGCATTTGAAATAGCGCCTGAACATAGGCCACCCGCAATACAACTCCCGCGCATCGGCTGCTGCGCATCGCCCCGCCCACCCACTCGACGCCAGCTGATCCCGTGAGCCGGGCGGGTGACGTCATCACTGGCTCCGCAGCAAAAGGCCGCGACAATGTCGCCGCGAATCACGGTTCACGGGTTCCGCGGAAAATGAACACCAAAATAACTGTGCGTACAATTAAAAAGTTTTTCTTGGGAATCGATTCTAGGTCACAATGATCGATTTGTAGTCCCTTAATCAGACTGGTGAACTGTGGTTGGCCTATGTGAGCTTGTGCTTGGCCCTACCCTGTTAAAAAACATAGGACTAGGCCCTAACATTGTTCAAAATGTTTTGTCGTAAGAATGAAACTTAAGTATATTCATTCATTGCATTGTAAATAAAAAATGTTTCTTGTAAATTTTAATTTTCTTTAATTTTTCTTTTTTCCTGAAATGATTCTGAAAAACTGGGGGTCGTGTTATATTCGAGATCGTGCTATATTCGGTCCAATACGGTAACAAGAAACAATAGAAACTTGACAACAATCACCTACAATGGGTTCAAAAAGCACTTGCAAAAGTAAAGAGATCCCACCCAAACTAAAAACTTACAAAAGAGCTCACATCCATCAACGCGACTAAAAAAAGTGTTTGCGAAGCGGCCTAGTTATAATAAACAAAAAGAATCAATGAGCATTACAAAACTGGAAAACGCACGCCCATCTGGTTAAGCACATTTTCTGTTTTCTAGTTAAGATACTGTACCATTTTTTATCACTTAGTCCATGAAATAAGCATTAATTTTCAGTTGCCAAGATGTTTCTGCTAGGTACTTCTCTCTCACCTGGTGGGGCGACACGGGAGACGCCAGGTTGTGGTTGAAGTTGGGCGATGGGAATGACGTGTTCTCCGGCACCGACGAGCTCAGGTCGGAACAGTCTAGGGAAGACGGGAACAGTGTCGACTGGTCTTCCCCGGGTCCCGGATGCCTGGGCACCAGGATTGCAGGCAGGGCTGAAACAAACCGTGTTTACAAGTTTAGTGATTGTCATCTCCAAGATTCTTTACAGATTCATTCGATTAGGAGGTACCTATATTTAGAAACAGATTATTAGTAGGCCTAGAGAGAGTAGTGCAAACGCATTTTCAATTTATAAATATTTAAATTCAATTTTTTACCCACCCTCGAAACTTGTTTAAGCCATAGACCAAAGCCTACATAAAAGTAGCACAAAAACTAAAAAAAAAGTAAATTTAAATAATGATAAGTTGTCGAAATATTGTTGACAAGTGGACCGGAAAGGTGAGAATAACGATTTGAGAGACATGGAAAAAGAAAGTGGACGTCAGAAAATGATATACCGTAAGTGTTTCAGGTATAAAAAAAGCAGAACAGCCTAGGAAGTGTATGTGATTTGTCAGGTAGGGAGGGTAAGACCTCCTAAACCTAAACTTAATTGTTTCAATTTGTGGTAAATCAATCAAGAATTCGTTAAAACAAATGGGCATTCAAGGAATACCTAGTACCAAGCCTAGGATACGGCCTAACCCGTCCTCCCTAAGTTTAGTCCATTTCCTGATTTTTCTGCTGTTATGAATATAAAAGCAACCAGTCTACTCATCAACAGCAGTTGAATATTTATTTATCTTACCCCTTTCCCTAGCACTCACCTGGCGTTTCTATGCGTTGATAGTGGTACGGATTGACGCACACCTCGTCGCGTTTAAGATTGAACGCGTACTCGCAGTTGTCGAGAGCGCGCAGCTCGTGGTGCGATTGTAGTTCCGGCCACCGCCACAGACGGCAGTAGATGACGTGAGGGAGTCCCTTGCGGTGGGAGACCTGCAGTCGTCCGTCCAGAGACCTGTTGACAGAAACAGAGGCAAGGTGAACTACCGTACTTGAAACTCTACTTCTAGCTGGCTGTAATTCAAGAAGCTGATATAGTGATGGCTACAGGTGGTACGTGATAACTAAGGCATATTGATGCATTTAAACATGAACCCTTCTCCAGATAGCTATTAACTGGTAGTCCCTTCATCATTATAAATATTTTAAAATTATTATATCTGCCATTATTGGAGATAAAAATAAATGATATGCCCAGGGCACAACACCCTTAAATTGCCCTTGTATGGCTATATATGATCAATTATTCTTTTATATCCTTACACACAGTTATATAATGCATAATTGACCCATAATAAAAATTGAATATTGACAGTCATGTGCAAATAATGAACTATTCTCAAAATTCCCGATAAAATCCCAATATTCCCAGGAATATTCCCCAAAATATAAATGTCGGGAATTTACACTAGTTGCAGACTATAGGTCTGTTCGTTGGACTTGCTCGACTTTGCTCTGAGATCACTTTAGAGCCTGGTTGAATTAGGCACCCCCACGCTCGAGGAAGTTAGATCACAGTACTCTTGTGTTTTGAGACGAACGCTTTTTGAGGCGAATATCTACTCTAATCTGCTCTAAAAAAGAAAAATCAATCCAAAAAGAAAAATTTTGTTCACATTTATTGACAAATAATTATTCGCACTTCCAGCAAACGAGGAGCATTTATTAATACGCTAATTCGCTATAATGAACTGCTCTAAGTTGCTCTAACTCGCTCCTCCTAAAAAGTCAGAGCAGGAAAATCATGATCTTTCTGCTCTAGATTAAGTTGCTCGAGTCCAAAAAACGCAATTCGAGAAAGTGATCTCGTGAAACGAACGGCTATTTCGTTATCAGAGCAGCTCCGAGTCGTTAGAGCAGGTCCAACGAACAGACCTTAAGAGTGCTCCAACCGTTGAGGTGGAGACTAGAACATGGTGGAAAAAAGGAAAGGTGGCAGGAAAGACAAGATGTGAAACCATCACCCATGCCTACCCAAGGTGCACAGGCCTAAATTATAAACTTGGAAGTGCTAAATTGATTACATTTCTTGATATTTACTAGGCCTGTGGAAATATTCGTCACTCGAAAACCGGTACCAACTTTGTTCAAAATTAATGTTATTATTAAAAATTTTTGCTTTTTAACAATTTTGTTTTTTAGAGGCCAAATATCAGAAAAAAACATCGAAAATTGTTTCCTTGTCCAAACCGCTTCTATCCCTATCATTTTCACGTTGATGTTGAACAGTATTCATGAGACAAATCAATAGGCCTATTCAAAATTCCAGCTTAAGGGCGGATTTTTTTAAATTGTCCCTACGACCATATTCGATTTGATTCAAACCAATAGATTCAGTATATTTGCACAGGTCTAATATTTTTACAGGCTAACATCAACTGTTATGCACTGCATACCCAACAATTTATTAGCCTGAAGGTAAATATGAAACAAGACCAGTTCTTGGATGATTGTGATCGATCGATTTTGTTACTTTTTAACATCGCTTTTTCAGTTGCCTTATTTAATTGTGCTATTCAAGATGGTGCGTGTGTGGTGATAAGACGAGGATGAAATACAATTTAAGCCCTACTAAAACCTTATATTATGCAGGGTTGAAGAATATATACATGCGCTGCACTTGTTGGGTATGGAAGAAAACATCTAGGTAGAAGTTCTGGTACGGCAACAGTAAATTAATAACATCGAGCCTACATGCATAAATTATAGGTCTACTGATTTGCAATCTTCAAATCCCAAGATTATTGTACACAATTTAATTGGGACCTGAAATCCACATAGCAACAGAAAAATAGCAGAATGATCAAGATAAAGAAATCAACCAATCACGATGAAGGTAAGGGCTGTGCACAGATGAAATATATATTACAAGCCATGTGATTGTGAATAACTGCTCCACACTCATGATTCAGTAACACCAAGTCAATTTTGAACCAACATGTCAATTTTCACTTGGTGTGAATGACTGACTGTACATACAGAACGAGCTACCAGTATGGTTAAATGAAATGCACATAAATAAAGCAGAAAACCAATGGAAAGAGTACTGACCTATAAAAGAAAACACAGATAGAATACTAATTCAAATCAAGCATTAAACCAAAGAAAACTGTCATGCAAAACAAACTAAAATGGATGTACATGCGTAGGCCCTACATGCGTTTTAGCAAATTTCTATTAGTTCGACT
Source organism: Sweltsa coloradensis (assembly GCA_024449915.1). Taxonomy (NCBI): domain Eukaryota; kingdom Metazoa; phylum Arthropoda; class Insecta; order Plecoptera; family Chloroperlidae; genus Sweltsa; species Sweltsa coloradensis. The sequence continues at coordinate 205,236 of JAMZAV010000620.1, forward strand.
GATGGAGATTGGCATCAGAAATGTTTGAAATTTTGCACAAATGTCAAGGAAATGGAACTTTAGGACTCTACAGTGGCATTTTTCTAAATGTTTGGTTCTGTTTTGTCACTTGTCAGTGATATTGTGCATAGTAAGCCTAATTATTCCAAAACAAAAACGTAAATGTGGCGCCCATGTTCCAAGAATATATTCGGCCGAAAATCTTAAAGATTATGTTATTTTATATTTTATTACCCTCCATATTATCCCGTTTCAAAGCAATCAAAAGTGACTAGATAGGTCTACCTTCAAAAAAAGTTTAAAAAAAAAATCACTGCAGGACAATTTTGGGTCTAGGCCTATGTTTTGTAATTTGTTATGTTCAGAATTTTATTTTCGGGAAAATGGTCACCCTACAAAAAGTGGTTTTAGTAGAACGCTTCAAAAATAAATTTAATTTGACCATTTTGGATTTTCTTAAATAGTCCAAAATTGACAATTTTTGTGAATTGTTTTTGGCTGACAAACAAGCAAACAATATTGGAAATCTACGACTGTTAGGCTGTCCATGTATGCTATCTTGACAACTAAGTCAAGTTTCATATACATTGGGTGCTTCCTGGCCGAGCAAACAGCTATTTGCTAAGTGCAGGGTGTGTATACCCTCCACCAATATAATAAACTAACCTAATCATCTTCTCAAGACTAGTCTGGTAGTGACTTATTAAAAACGTAGGACTCTACATCTATTTATGAAGCAGTTTAGTTTGTTTACAAGAACAAGCTTATAGGCCTACATTAAACTACTTACTAGTACTACAACTATAGCTGCTCCATCAAAAGAATGCAGATGCTAGCGGCATCGGCGGGGCCGAGCGGGCCAATGAGCTGTCAGTATCTTAAATTAGGGGTCGCTGATTGGCTAGAACTAGCCAGCCGGCGGCCGGTGACGTCACCATCTGCAAACTTCCGATGGAGCAGCTATACTACAACTATACTACTAACTAATACTACTACTAACAAGCTTTACAACAGTTTTTTAAACAAGCTCCAATATAGTAGGCCCACTTAAGTATCTTGCATTGCTGCTGACAATTAGAGGACTTTGAAAGGTGATGAATAGGTGTGATAACTTCCCAAAGATGATTCAAGCCAAGTGCACAAGTAATAATGAAGACAACACAAATAGGAAAATGGTAGAGGAATCACCAATACACCCAGAAAAACATCTATCTTCCAAAACCAAAAGCTAACGCTTCAAATGAAAAGTAGGCCTACTTCAATGTAGGGCTGGGCTATGATAAGATTAAACTAGATATTGATATTGGTACGCCTAATAAAATTTTATTCATTAAATTAGATTTAACAAAATTAGTAAGGCTATGTGAGTACCGGTAGAAATGTTTGGCCAAAAGGGGTTAAGTATCGCTAAAAAATCATAATGTAGGGCCTAGTTCAATGTTTTCACTTTCAAATATGTGGCAATGGAATTAATTATTAACTGAATAACAAATTCTTTTATCAATTTTTCACTGTCACTTTTTACAATTTAATTTTTTATCAAGTCCAAACATCGACATCGGAAATATCCCCGCGTATGGTATGGTCATTATAGGGTATTGTATCGATATTTCTGCCCAGCCCTACTTTAATGTGGTAGTTGATTGATTCTACCTGCCGCCGAGTGTAGTATCTTGTAAAAGCGCCCCCCCAGGCGACGGACGCGATCGATCACCACGAAAACTGTAACAACAACGGAAAATCATCAGTAAAAAGTCGGCGCCCGTCCCTTCATGGTTGCCAAGGAGAGATGAGGCCCACACATAACAGTGTGAAATTGAACAAAGCAGTAACACATTTAATTACATTGCCTGCTATGTGAGGAAAACCTCAAAAGGCAATCACAAGTGTTGGGCACCAGCAATACATAGTTTGATAGGTAGGCCTATTGCTCTGCTTTGCTTCATCTGGCGTGGCCATGAGGCACATTGAGGCCGAGCCTTGCTAATTGGCTATGTTGGTACAACTACAAACAGCCATTAGACTGCCACAGCACAGCAGAATGGTTAAAATAAAAAGGCACTCTTGAAAGATGATCCTAGTCTTTCAAGCATGTACCAGTAACAACTAAATATTTATCTGGTTGTTTTAGTAGGCCCACTTCACTGACTTGCATGATGCTTATGAACTGCAGAAAAATATACCAACTGGTAATTTTTCATAGATAACTCTCAATAAGAGGTTATAGGCCTATGTTGCAAGTTAGCGAATACTTCTTCTTTCTTTCTTTCTTTTTATTACATAATGAAGCTCCTCGCTTCAAGCTTTACCTTCAAACGAAAATTATAGAGACTTCACAACCAAGCAGGTGACGGACTCAAATTTTTGATTTTCCACCTTTGTTGTTCCCCAATTGTCCTTGATTTTGAGAGGTTATAAATTAGGTACCTAGTTGGTTAGGAGTGTAGGATTATGTCATAAGCATAGAATGTCTGCAATGTTCATTCATTCTTTCAGCATGACCTTTGAAGACTGTGAAAGTGTTTAAAAGCAAAAAATTACTATTTTATTTATTCGTGCCATGCTCTTTTAAAAACTGCACTAGGACTAATATTGCTACAATAAAAACAAGATAGGCTAGGTTAAAACAATTTGAAATCGAGTTCATAAACTTACCACTCTAGACCAAGCCTAATTAAGGGAATAATGTAATCCTACAAGCAGAGTCGAAATTACCTTTTTTTGCCACCAGCCCTTCGGGTTAGTGGCGACATTAGTCCTCTAGCCAGAGAGTATCTTTACTGACCCACAATCAAATAAGTAATATTGATGTAAAACGATCATAGGCTACGTGAATGTTTTAAGTCACAATATTCGCCGAGTTTGTTGTGTGGGTGTCGGGGTAGGGGAGTGACCGACAACAAATTTTCCCCATAACATAAATAAGATTCGCCTAAATTGAGCGCACAACTACTGGAAACTCGTTAGGTTATCGGTGTGAAATATCAAGATTTTTTGAACGGTAATTGGGAAATCTGGAAACAGTACTCGCCTGTCGGGCTAGTGAAATGAGATTTTTACTAGCCCGGGCAAAGTTTCACTATGCGAGCGTTAATTTCGACCCCTGCCTACAAGCATTAAATAAAGCATAATCTTGTTTGCACCTGGCCAACGTACATCATAGATGTTAAACGGATAAACCCTATAGGTTCTTATCAAAACAGGAAAGGTGTGGAACTGTGAGGAGGAGACTGGAATGTGGTTGAAGGAGGGGTGTGGTGGCAGGACAGAAGAAGATGGAGAGGCCTGTCTTCAATGCCGACCCAATGCAGAGTTGGACGTGGCAACAGATAATGATGATGACAGGAACACTGCAAGCCCTCATAATAGTTTCATAGAAGAAGGATTTTGTTTTTCTTAAAGGCCTAAGCTTTTTTACATTCATAACAATTTCTTAAAGGGGTATTCACCTGCTAAACTAAAAAAATATAGGCCTATTTCATTCAGGCTAACTAGTTATTAGTTTAGAAATTAACAGAAAAATTATTGGGTCCATCATGACCCTCCCAAAAATGTCAAACATGGCAATTTTCGAGCTAGGTCCCATTGCCGCGGCAAAAATCTCCCATACCGTAAAAATAACATGGGGAGGATCTTTATAGCCAACCCCGTGAACTTGGAAGATTTGGATCCAAAAAAATATATTGGCTATTATTATTGACGTGGCCTACTCCACAGCCTTTTTCTGTAAATCCTCTATATTTTGATTTGTAGTTTGGGCAAGTGGATCGGTCAAAATATGCTGATTCCATGTCCATGTTCACTTGCCCAATTCCATTCTTAATTTGAGAACAGTTGCCACAACTGCTTCTCGCAAGTGACTTAAAGTTTGGGACATACGAAGAGGTGGCAATACGAAGACATTGTTCGGTGTGAACGACTATTCTTGTTTTTGATCAAGTTCATTTCATAGCAGAATAATAATAATCATAATAATAAAACAGAACATAAGTCCACGCGCTATTAAAAGTCCTGTTTTCATCGTCCACTTTACGTTTTTTCACTCCAGAGCTCAACTTGCACACAAACAAATCCTTCCAATGATTCACAGAACTATTTAAAATCAATGTACACACACAACTTCTCACACAACTCACACTTTCACACAACTGTCTTCTTTATTTATTTGCGAATAGCACATACAACCTTCCGAAAGAACAGTAAACTCACTACTGTGGACCAACCCTTTGAAATTCTTACAAGCCACGCTGCCACAGTGACGTGAATGACCTGGGTAGGTTTGTCCTTTACTGTTAAATTCTCTATTGAAAGAATAGCTCTACGCCTGGACAGGATGCAAGAAGGCGTTAACCGTACAGGTACAATAATTACCAAAATTGTATCGAGATGTCACAAAATGCTAAATCAAATCAAAGTTTCCACAGTACATAAATAAGAGTGCGGGCCAGACCAGAGAACGGCGCAGGCCGGATGTGGCCCGCGGGCCGCCTGTTGGGAAGGCCTGCGCTATAGTATCTAGGCTATGTGGAACAAAAAAGAAACAAGTTAAAGCCTATTTAAAAAATTGACTAAAACGCCAATTTTCACAAATTTCAATATAAAAAAAATTGAAAAATTGGTTTAAAATCACAGTTACAAGATATAATTTCTAAAGCGGTCATTTTAGTTCTAGGCTAGTAATATTTGTCCATGTGGCCAGTATCAAAAACACAAATAATAAGTAAAGCCATCTGGTAGGAGTCATAGATATCCCATATAATTGGATTTGGCTAGATTAGCAGTCAGCGGTCCACTTCCGGGACAATTGGAAGCCATCATGAATGGGTGAGTTTGCATGTTAATTTGATGGGAGCGATTAATCGAAAAAATATTTTTAAAGATGGCCGCCAGTTTGACAGGTGAGCATACTAGACTTTGACACCAAATGATTAGGCCTACTAAATTCCCTTTATGCAATAACTTTGCATTGTTTCTGTTTGTTCAATACCATGCTACACAAGTTAAAACTATATCAAACAATCCAGTAAAATACTTTATTGCATTAAAAAAGCATAAATTAAAACGCCAAACCGCCATTTTGAATGGGTGGGATTGACGCTTCAATTTGGTACACTCGCGCCTGTGCGGAGGTATTGGAGACTGCTAATCTAGCCTACTATAGGTGTTAAGATATCTATGGTAGGAGTAGGACCTAGGCCTACCAACTGTCTCACATTTACCCAAAATGGTATCTCATTATTGCCCTCTGAATTTGTGCAAAAATTATGCATTGCAAATTGCAATACAAAATATAGAATATATCACCTTTCTAGAAATGTCAAGATTTGTGTAATCAGACTTTAAAGGTGGATATTATAACAAAAGTTCTAAACATCAAAACAAAAGATTTTTGGAGAAAATTGCACCTCTTTAGTTTTAATTTTTATAATTAAATGTAGGTATACAATACAACTGAATATTTCCTTGATTTATTTACCGTAAGATTAAACATTAAGCTATGTTTTAAGTGCAATTTGAGATGCTTAGTTTAAAACAATTGAAATATATGAATCTGTCTTAGCCTATCCCACTAATTTTGGTGTGTCTCATTTTTACTCTTACCATAGGCCTACTCACCCTACAATGTTTAAAGGGGTGGAAAATTACCGGTCACCCGCTCGCCCGGGCGAGTAAAAATTTCATGCTGGCCCCTAAACAATCAAAAAGTAGGCCTATGTAGTATATATATTTTTTAAACAAGCACCTTGCCAGGGTTCCCACTTTTTTTTTAGAATCAATTTCCCTGACTTTTCCATTTTTTCCAGGTCTAGTTTTGCTTAATTCCAGGTGTGATACACGCCCCAAAATAGCTTGCCGGGAACGCAGCACCCCCTCGATACGCTCTAAAAAAAAATTCCCCGTACTTTATCAGGGCGGAACTTCGTTTCATGGGCCCGCCTGCAAAATTTCTATGGGGGATCCCGCAACAGATACACACATATTAAGCTCAGTGTTGAATTCAGTTTTTTCATCCCGGGTGGGCTATATAATACCCCAGGGGTATTATATAGGGACTAAGTACGGGGGGTTTGGGGGGCCTCCCCCCAACAATAGCGCCGCAGGCAAAAATTTTGAAAATCAGGTTTTTAGAGTACGTTTGGTGCGTTTTAGAAAAAAGTTGTGGGTTGAATGCATACCAAAATAATGTAGTTTTTGTGTTTTAGTGTTGTGGACGCTTTCCCAAATATCAAGTAGATTTCACCTTCAAACCGCTAGATTCCTAAAACGGTTATTTTAGCAACGAAAACAAATGATTGATTTTTTTGAATTTTTCTGTCTTTGGAGTCGAGAAAACATTTCCACAAATTCAGTGAAAATATATGTTTTTTGAGTAAACCAAATATGGGTCTAAGCCTAGATTTAAATAAATTCCCATTTTCCCTGACTTTTCCAGGTTTTTGAATTTTTTGCTCAATTCCCTGACTATTCCCTGACATTTTGACCCATATTTTCAATTCAATGACTTTTCCAGGTCGGTGGGAACCCTGCTTGAAGCATATAGGCCCCATAGGCCTAGGCCTATTGGTGAGTGTTTTTCATTTATCAATGCAATATTGGCTAGCTACTTTCACAGTTATTGATACAAATTCGCTTTAAATCGCATCATGTTTTAGGCAATCAAACGTTATATGCAATTACTAAAAAAAAGAAAAAAACACCTTCGACGAATTCGCCTCCGTCGGCTTTACTGCGATACTCCTGGTCCCTGCTTATTTTTCTTGGCTCCTAACTTTTTAGTGGATTTGTCCACCCCTGGCCTTTAACCTCTCAGGCGTGTGGGACGCCTTGACACGTCCTCCCCCAGTCCGGCGGCCAGCGTGTCTACCAGTTCAGTTTCAAATAGCCGTGCTTCTAATAGGTTCATCAAGTTGCTACTTACAGCAGCACTCATATCAAGGTATAGCTAGCACAGTTAGTATTCATGTTCGCCGTGAGATAGCAGCACATACAATGACGCGCCATCAGCTGTTCAAGTTCCTACACTCGCAAATTCTGCAAAGTAGCGCGCATAAACGCGCCAAAACATTCAGTTCAGTTGCTGTTTTACTCAAGCAAAGATGACATAGCAGAATCCTGTCTTACAACAGCAGTAAATATCAGATTATAATATATATTATTATGTACGGTATACATTATATTTTGCCAATTATATATTTTATGCCTTGTAGGCTACTTTTTGAGGGGTGGGGGTTATTTATCGGATTTATATCATTTTTTATCGCAGGTACTGTACCCTACAACATTTTTAAAGTCAACAATGTACAGTATCTATAAATAACCTTTTTATTTGTACATCATTGGCCAATTGGGCGTATTTTATATACGGTAGGGCCTACCAATAGGCCAATTTTGGAAATTTTTAGTTTTTTTTATGTTGTAGTAAGCCTATAATTTTGGTTTATGACAACAATGTATCTTTGAATGTATTTCTTCGTTGGCTATTCAATGTACAACTTGCATGTCATGACACTACTCTATGGCCTCTCTAGGCCTACTCTATTTTTTTAAATATTTTTTTACAACAGTAAAAATTGTTAAAATAGCAACAATAATGTATAAATATCTAGGGCGATGGTCGTTCACCCGCAGCCAAGCGCACGCGACTGCTAGTAGGCGATGATAACTCGACCCTGTTTACTCCTACCCGAGTTGGGGGGTTTTCAGCTATCTGCACACGCCGTCCCAAAAGATTTACAATCTTGAAACTCGGTATATGACCTGATATGTGGTCCATGACATACCAAAAAAAAATCAGCCCGATCCAATAACCCGTTCTGTGTTAAAAAAGTGCGTAAAAATCAACGAAAATCTTTCGGCTGGCTGGTTGGTAGGTTGGTTGGGGGGGGGGGGATTCTGACAGAGAGGAATAAGAGCCTACAGAGAAAACGGTACATCTTAGAACTATGAAACTGGGACCACACTTAGATGTACCTCAGACTCACATACTTCCGCCGAGAGACAAGCAATATTCCACCCCCAACAACCCCTAAATCATCCCCTAAAATTAAAATAATTCATAGCTCTAACCCAAAACTGAATTTTTAATCAAATTAGTTATTAAAATCATGTTCTAATGTGTTTTAACTCAATCGGCCTATTCTCATCATATAAACCACATTTTGTCAACCCCCATCCCTAATAGCTTAAAGTATATTATTTTTACCTTGATTTCCAGCATTTACCACGAAGGCACCTAATGAGTTATCATCATGCAATTTGACATGATGGTACATAATAAATAATATGAAAAATAATCCGCCGAGAGGCAAGCGATATTCCACCCCCAACACCCCCTAAAATTGGAATAATTCATAGCTCTAATCTAAAATTGGTGTTTTATTCAAATTAGTTAGGCCTATTAAAATTATGTTTTAATGTGTTTTAATCCAATCGGCCTATTCTCATTTCCTAAACCACATTTTTCAACCCCCATCCCTTATAGTTTATATTATTTTTACCTTGATTTCCAGCATTCACCAAGAAGGCACCTAATGAGTTATCAGCATGAAATTTGTCATGATGGTACTTTCTCATATAAAAAATAATTCGCCGAGAGGCAAGCGATATTCCACCCCCAACACCCCCTAAATCATCCCCTAAAATTGGAATAATTCATAGCTCTAGGCCTAACCCAAAATTGAATTTTTATTCAAATGAGTAAATTATGTTTTAATGTGTTTTAACCCAATCGGCCTATTCTCATTTCCTAAACCACATTTTGTCAACCCCCATCCCTAATAGTTTATATTATTTTTACCTTGATTTCCAGCATTCACCACGAAGGCACCTGAGTTATCATCATGAAATTTTACATAAGTATACATAATACTGTAATATGAAAAATAATCCGCCGAGAGGCAAGCAATATTCCACCCCCAACACCCCCTAAATCATCCCCTAAAATTGGAATACCTAATTCATAGCTCTAACCCAAAATTGAATTTTTATTCAAATTAGTAAATTATGTTTTAATGTGTTTCAACCCATGGCAATCGGCCTATTCTCATTTCCTAAACCACATTTTTTCAACCCCCATCCCTAAAAGCTTATGTAATTTTTACCTTGATTTCCAGCATTCACCATGAAGGCACCGAATGAGTTATCAGAATGAAATTTGGCATGATGGTACATAATAATATGAAACATAATAATCCGCCAGGAGGCAAGCAATATTTCACCCCCACTGTTCCCTACCACCCTTAACTTTGGGAAAAACTTTAGGTCGTATTTAATACAATTTTAATATTTCAATTGCTGATTAAAATTATGCGTCAATGTGTTAGGGGCCTATATTCTGGTCAACAAATCATTCACACAAACACCCAAGACAACTTTAACCATAGGACATTTAATAAAAACATTGTAGTTGCCAACTACAGATTTTTAAAACAAAAACAAAAGATGGTAGCTTTTGTTTCTAGACAATCTGTTTTAAAAGGCACTGCATCCACCTTTACACGAATTTCACGTCTTGATATGATACAAACAACAAAAAGATGTGATATCCCCCCAAAATACAAAAATTTGTAAAAAAAAACGGCAGCCAAGCTCTCCTTCCAAAGTCTTCGGCTGTGAATGCTGTGAGATATATAGAAGTTGAGCCAAGCATTTCATTCTTTCTCCCTAGTTTCGCATTGAAAAGAAGTAAGATCATTTCGCCTGTTGACGATCGCCAAGTCAACCATTTTCGTGGTAAAAAAGTAAAAATTAAACTCAAAATCATAAAAAAATTACTTAGCTATTGATTTTGGTACGAGGACTCTAAAAAGTCAATGGCCAAGTAATTTTTTTATGATTTTGGGTTTAAAATTTTTACTTTTTTTACCCCGAAAATGGTTGGCTTGGCGCTCGTCAACATGCGAAATGATCTTACTTCTTTTCAATGCGAAACTAGGGAGAAAGAATGAAATGCTCAACTTCTATATCTCGCAGCATTCACAGCCGAAGACTTTGGAAGGAGAGCTTAGCTGCCGTTTTTTTTTTTACAAATTTTTGTATTTTGTGGGGATTTATTTCTACATCAACACCTTATTGACATTACTGAAAATCTCAGGAGATTTCATCCAATAGTTTTCAAGATAAGGTTTTTATGATAATGCATTGCAAGTTTTTGTATTTTTCTTCAAAATAATCCAAACTGGGCAAATATTTTGCACTAAAAAACCATGTCTGGGAGGTAGTCAAAATAATATTTCGAAACTAACGCAACATGGTTTTATTTGAAAAATAAGTGGCGTGGGCCGCGTGGCTGCGTTGCTGTAGGCCTATGGGCAGTCCGGAATAGGCGACGATGGAGAACTGCGTAGTTGATGCAAGCAGCCAAGCTACACCACTGCCAGTACGGGCCGCTCTACAATCCGGGATGTAAAGATGATCCTGATAGGGATTTTTGCATTTGTTTAAAGTTACCAACTGGTGCAAACACCAGTGGCATATCCAGGAATGTACAATGGGGGTGTAATTAAATAGGCTACTAAGTCTAAGTGCATGGGGAGAGGGGTTGTAGGGTACCCCATAACCCCCCTTTGGATAGGCCACTGACACTGATCAGCATTATTTTATAGCTCATTATGTCCACAAAGATCACAAATGCAAGCTACATTATCTAGTAGGCCTAGTGTTAAAAAAGAAGGCGCTAATCTGGAATGCTGCGGTCATCTAGCTATACAGGGCTGCTGGTGTTTGCGCTGGTAACTAAGTCAGCGATTTAGCCGCGGTCGTTTAACCAGTTCCCACTCGAACACTGAAGTTAAGCAACATCGGGCGTGGTCAGGGGTTGAGTGGGTCGCCGCTCTGCCCTGAAACACACGTATATCGCTGGCTAGTGCAGACTAGGGTTCGTAAGCTTGTGTGACAGCTTCGTTCTTTCTTGACACCGTCTGCTCGGCAGTCCGGGTTAGTGGAGGAACCTATATGACTGTCAAAAGTTACACCGTCCTTTCGGATGGGACGTAAAGCCGTTGGTCCCCTTGGTACTTTTTGGTAGGAGTAGGCTATGTGCCGGTACCGGGTTTCCCCTCCTCCCTTCTCTATTAAATTTGCACTAGTGGGCTACATTGCCTGTTGCAAATAGAGACATAAATAAAAATAAAAAACGTAAATGAGAAGCTGCCCCCTTTTATCCACTAGATTGCATTGATGTTCCTTCGCGTCGCAGATAGCCCAACAATAGCTTCCAGGACCGTATCGTTATGGTTACCGGCAGTGGTTAATTTCTAAAATAATAAGTGGGTGGACGCCTGACGCTATCCTTCCTCAGAGGGGGGGGGACGAGGTCGTGGGTAGGGTACCATATTTCATTCAAAGTGAAGTTTATTGGACAAGTGATTTCAGGCAAAAACAGCAGGCGGGGGGTTGAGGGGCGAGCGCTCCAACCACAGCGCCGCAGGTGAAAATTTTTAAATCAGGGTTTTTAAAGTGATTTCTGAGCGTTTCAGAAAAAAATACGGGACTGAATCCAATACCGAAATACTATCGTTGTGTAGTGCAAAAACCAAAAAACCTTTTTCCAAAAAAGAAGTGGGTCGTCCGCCCCGCGTCCGCCCCGAAATTAACTTTCGGTTACCGGGCAATGTAAAATCATAGACCACGTTTAGGCCTATCACGCAATCTACTCAAACTGGCACCCAAAGCGTACTGAATTTTCAGTTCAGTAACGCTTATCACACGCTGTCAGTAAGGACTGGTATGGTACAAGCTCAGTCCGGACTGAAATGAGACGCTGTAATTGGATGATTTTCGAAGAAAGATGGCCGCCATGCCTAGCATGTACCTTTGAGTTTGCTTGCGTTTATCACGCATATTTCAGCTCGAACAGACCAAGTTAACACGGCTTTGTTACTGAGCTGGACTCAGTCTGGTCTGAGGTGTTCAGCAGGCGATTTCACTTCGGACTCAGTCCAGTTCGTATTATTTCAGTCTGGACTCAGCTCGAGTGATAAACGTGGTCATAGGCCTAGGCCCCTCTAGCCAACATTCCTGTGTCCACATGGCTGTGGTCGAAATCGTTAAGGCCTCGAATTAAGTTAAACCTAAAAATCAGGTTAACTTAAGTGAGTGTAACTCTAGGGTCCCCTAGGCCTTGGCCAGGCTACTGCATAACACTAGGCCCTAGGGCCTAGGGTAGGCCTAGCCTAGACGACACTTTTGTACTTGGCGGGTCCCAACTTTTATTTTTCAATGAAAACATACACACCCGAAATCCTTTCCGTTACAAAACTACTATCGTTAGGTTAGGCCGCGTTCCCACAAATTGGTTTAGTTATAAGGGGATAGGAAATACGTGTTAAATTGTTTACGTTTTTGTCCTAAGAAATTGTTATAACAAAACCATAATTCTTATGACGGACCAATCAGACGTTTTGTTATTTATATGACGACCAATGAAAAGGAGTAACTTCATTATGACAGGCCACTGAAACATTACTAACCAATCAGGATATCGGATTTCTTGTTACCATAACAACCAATAACAATTTCTTAAGACTAAGGACGTGTCTGAACTATGTTCTCAGTCTCAGTCTCATTCTCATTCTCAGTGTCGGTCTCATTACTAGAAGTGTAACTTTCGGTCGTTTCTTGATGGGAGTATCAACAATGCTATCAACATCAAAACAAACAGACGAATAGCCGTGGAGTTGACACATGCAGTTGGCCGACTGATTGCGATCTTAACAGTATACTTTAAAGTGTTTACATAATGTTTCCATATCAAATTTGACTCTGCACTATTAATTACTATATTATTTATTACATTTAATAACTTATTTGGTTACTCAACGTGATTTGGAAGTGTTTTAGTTTGATCGTCTCCCGAGGCCGCCATTTTTTTAGTAATAAGAATGAAAGGTAATTATGCCGTATAGCGCCTCACGCAAAATACACTATTTTCAACACTGTAATATTCCACGAAACGCTTAGGTACGCAGGAAAGGGGGAGAGGGCGCGAAGCACGTAAGTCTTGCATTATTATTATTATGATTAAAACATACGCGCTTCGCCCCCCCCCCCCCCCTACCGCGTGGCGTACCTAAGCTTTTTGGAACTCTTTCGGTTGGTATGGACAGTTTTTGATCAGTAGGTACTTTAGATTTAAAATAGGCTCAACGTCAAAGGTTTTGTAGGTACTTTAGATTTAAAATAGCGACGTTAAAGGTTTTGTAGGTAGCTTTGCACCAAAAAAAAAAAACTGTCCATACCAACCGAAAAAGTACCACCGTGGTACCACCCTTTCCGCGTGTATTTTGCGTGCTAGGCCCTAGGCGCTATACGGCATTTTTACCGAATGAAAACGAGTGTGGTTATTTCGTTACTTGGTTTCATTCCCGTTCTCAGTCTCGATCTGGACCCTTCGTACATTGCTTCTGACGTCACCGATTATTGATGACGTAAAACTGAGAATGAGAATGAGACTGAGCCACGTTTTTCAAGCAATCAGACACTACGTATATCACAGCACTCAATCCGAATTGACTCAAGTCGGTTCGAGTTCAATTCGGTTTGAGTCTCTTGATATACACACTCGATTCGCATTGAAGTCAATCCACTTTCCAAAGTGGACTGACATGAGTAAATTGCTTGATATACAGTTCAATAGCATTCAATAGGGAAATTGAAAACTGCTTAGAGATTTAGATTTCAGTGAATACCATTATTAGGCAGGCGGTTGTTTATTACATGTTTACGCATGTTTACAATAAAAATGGCGTCTTGGAGGCTTTAATGAAGACATTAGGCCTTTATATTTACGTAGTGCTGGTAGGTACGATACAAGTACATAGTATTTTCAAGTGTTATTCATAGAATCTTGTAGCATTCAATTTAACTGTCAACAACAACAACTTCCAATTCGAATCGAAATAGGATTGAGGAAGTCGTTTCGAATGTCCGTGATATACACTTCAAGTCAAAACCGAATTGAACTCAAACCGAATTCAGTCAATTCGGATTGAGGGCTGTGATATACGTAGTGAGACACGTCCTTAACCAAAGTTATGGGAACGCGGCCTTAGCCGAACTTTCCGCTGGCTACAGTGCGCCGCGCTAGTTCTAGGGTAGGGGTTTTCGATAAGAGCGCACACACCCGAAATCCTTTCCGTTAGTGTAGGCCTAGGCTAGGCCTATAACAGTTGGGACCCGCCAAGTACAGAAGTACCGCCTAGACTAGGGAACGTCAATGTTGACATGCTTTTTTCGGAAATGTCAAGGCTGTCAAGGTCACCAATGTTCAGTTTAGTTAGGCCTAGGTCTTGCAAAATTTGGTAGGGCGTCCGACCTAGGCCTAGCCCAAGAAAAACTCAGCTGACCCTGGAAACTAGGATACGAAATAGGGCTAGGGGAAGGCCCCTAGCCCTAGATAAGGACCCTAAGGGAGGCCTGAAAATGGAAATACATGAGCCTTTGATAAGCCTAGGCCTAGGGCCTAGGGGCCTAGGCCTATCCTGCCAAGTTTCCACTTTTACTTACCTTGGTATTGTAATACACTTGGTATTGTGATCTTGAGTTGTAATTGCTTTTTCTAATTCATCCAAGCCGCCAGTTTTCTTCAACTTTTTAACAAGACTTTTCACTGCTTTTTCACTCCACTTATCCTCCCCTTCACCTTTTTTCCACCCCAATAGTCTTTTTACGATCGGAGGTGTGAAAGGAAGCATAGACGTCATAGCTCATTAAATCCACCAAAATTATAGACAACTATGCAAGTTAATTAAACACTAACGACTTTCTGCAAGGTTATTCGCCAAAATCCTTTGTACACAATGCAAAATCGCAAATTACGAGCCCACTATCCGCAAACAACACGGTGGGACATATTGCCTATTTACGAACTAGCCAGACATTTTTTCTACTCTTCGTAAAGTAGATCGCTGTCTGCATTGTTATATATTTTCTTTTACAAAGTGAATTTGCAAGTATGTCCTAAAGTTAGCTGAGAAGACAATTTATGTTATTTTTCATGTAATTATTATACAGTAAAATATTGGATTCTAAATTTCCTAATTGAAATAATGTTAAAACATTGATATCAATGCGCAAGCCTTGCCAGTTTTGTTACACAAATTCGAAACTAGGGGCGCTGGCTTACAAATTAAAAAAGAACCCGCGAAAATTACAACTACTTGCTAAATTCTTTCATTTTTTTCCCCCTCTTTCTTCTAGTACACATTTTTACATCGAGTTCTTCAGGCTTGCTTTATGTTTTCTATTCTGGAGGCGCAAAACAAAATGTGATATGGAAATAAGACAAGAATAAAGATGGGAAGAAAGCAAGAAAAGGGCTTCAAGGAGAATAAGAATATGAAGGATGTTAAGAAGGAAGGAAGGATGAAAAAACCTACCACCGACTACCAGTCATTAGTCAGAGAAGGCAAACTATAAACTATCAACTAACCACCGACAGTGTTGGCTCGGGCGCTAAGCGCTCGACTCTGATTCGAGAGGTCCCGGGTTCAAATTCTGTCGAGATCGGCAATCCTGACCGAAGGTTTTTTCCGAGGTTTTCCTCAGTCATTAAGGCAAATGCAAGGGATTGGGTCCTCTTAAACAGCCCTCGGACATATCCCTTCACAATTGTCCTATCCACACATACCTAGTTCACTTGAAGAGGGGCTAATTGCACCCTATAACCCTATCCCACGATAAAAATTTAAATTTTTTATCTACTAACCTTTTAACTCTTCTTCAATCCGCAGTACAGTATATTATTTTACAAACAATTTCGATTTGTTCTTGTTCTGTATTTAATTTTAATTCAATTTTTATTTGATTCACTCTTTCTCATTTTAGTCTTTATATAAAGGAGAGTCATCACTAACTAACACAAAATGAGCAAAAAATGATTTGTTATTTGTTAGTGATAACTCTCCTTTATATAGTGTGTACTTACATTCATTATTCACTGGGGTTTAGGATATATAAACTTGCCTAGGTAATATCATAAATGATAATATATTACTCTAACCTGTGACTAAAATGTCATTTTTGACTGTATCTACCTTAGATCTTTCTTATCTGGATACTATTATCGTTGAGTGACTAACCAACGCTATTATAATAATAATTACCCTTACATTTTACATTAAATGAGCATTGTATTTTGTAATCTAACTATTTCCTGCCAAATATATACACCGGTAATAATATTTTCTTGTAATGGCCCCTTTCTATGATGTGCACTTACAGTCTTGCCAATGCCAAATGTGTAAAACAATGTATTGTAACAAACCACCAATAAACAACAAATACAAATGAAAAACCAGCAAAAGCTTAACCTTGATTTGATGACTATATAGAATAATAATAAATTATGTTCAATAACTTAAAATTTATAAAAAGTCTAGAGATAATGTATTGTATTGATAAATACAAAATATTGTGGAATCATTTTTTTAAACTAATTCAATCACTATACTTGTACACATATTGTTATGAATCTTATAGCAGTTTTTGACACGTACACCCAGGAAATAAAAGAAAAAATATGCATTTCCATAAATTTGGGTTAATAAAAATTGGGGTTGGGACTTGACATTGATTATTCGAATCTTCATCAATTGGCATCTTTAAAAAAAAGGAAAAATCGATTTTGGAACCATGTAAAAACCATATATTTCACTTTTTGCATTATAACATTACCTATTTTTACATTATGTGGATCATGAATGGATCCCTAGCCACTGCAAGATCATGGGGAATGAAAAGGCAGACTTCTTGGCAAAAAGTGCCACAAAAGCACCGCAACCACCAGCAGCGCCTCTCTCCATCAAAAATGTCAAAACTAACAACCACAAAAAAGATCTTTATGAACACCACAGAAGAGACTTCACGATTAAAGAACTGGTGGACCGAGATCAAGAAAGGGCCAAACAAAGACTGGTCGAGAAAGACGGCCACTGCCCATTTCCATCTTGCAACCGGTACGACGTCTTGCAACACCACCTGCACCGCTTTAACATTACCAACGAACCGGCCACCTGTAAACTTTGTAATTTAGAAGACCAGGACAGAGCGCATGTCTTTAGATGCGCCGCCCTCAAAAGTGACATTGACTCCCTGCCCGATGAACTGAGCAGGATAGAAAAGGAGGCAGTCTTATATTGGATAGCAAGACAGAAGAATGGCTAAACAGGCCAACTTCGCACAAGAAAGAAAAAAAAAATTAATATTACATGAAAATATATTTTTTTTAAACAACGCTTATATTTAAATACACTAAAAAGTAAAAAATAATTTTTTTCCCAACAAATTTTTGCCTTACTCGGAAATTAAAAGCGTTGGGCGCTTACGGTATTGACATAGATTACAAAATTTTGTTGTTCATGGAAGGAAAACGCCCAACGCTTTTAATTTCCGAGTAAGGCAAAAATTTGTTGAGCAAAAATTTATTTTTTACTTTTAAGTACATTTAAATATAAGCGTTGTTTTAAAAAATATTTTTTCATGTAATATTATTTTATACTTTTTAGTCTTAAATTGTATTATATTATTTTTTAACAATAGTGGGTGAAATATCAATTCCCATATAAACCATTAATTATTAATTACGTTGAATTAATTGATTAACAAGTGAATCTGTTAATTGATTCATCTATTGTTATCAAGTATACGTATGCGTGAAAAATTTCAGCTCGATTGGACATTGACAAGTGGGTGAAATATCGATTATAAGATTCCAGACAGACAGACAGAAACACATGAACTAATTATGTGTAAGAATATCGTTATTAGATCGTCTAGACAGACAGAAAGTCAGACAGATAGACAAATCATGAAATAATTAAGTGTAAAAACAGAAAAATCCATTTAACACGCTATATTAGTCATGTGTCTTCTGGCGGAATCTATATCAATTTCACCCACTTCCCAATGTCCAATCGAGCTAAAATTTTTCACACAGACGTATATTCTTGATGACAATAGATGAATCAATTAACAGATTCACTAATTAATCAATTATTTCATCATAATTAATTAATCAAAAGTTTTATATGGGAAAATTATTCACCACTTCCAAGTCCGAGTCGAGGAACAGAGCTGAAATTTAACAGAGATATTCTGATGAGCAATACATGAATCAATTTATCACATTCACATTAATCATAATCATCAATTATTATCAAAAGCTTCATATGGAATTAGTCCAGTAGTGAGGATGGGCCAACCAGATGCAGAAATTCGGACACGTTCCGTGAGCACAATCAATTCATTAATTACATATTTGTGTACCGTGGTCTGTTTTAGGTATCGTCCAATGCGAAGTCCAGGGTTCGATTCCCGCCAAAGTCAGATTTTTACTTCTGATTTGGACGCTGAGTCATCAGTTCGTGCTTAGGAGTTTGAACGTGACTTGAGCCGTCCTAGCAAACGAAGCACATAATAAATTTAGAGTTGTTCTCAATCGGCCATGTTGATTCTGGTGTTGATCCGCGGGTGTTCGCACTGTCCATACCACTGATTGCTATATTTCCTATTTAAAATATCGATCTTTGGTTTGTTATCGCTCACTCGTCGATTGCGTCGGGGCCTACAGGGTTGGCTTAGTCGCTTTGATTTACTGTCCCCACTGAAAATCCGTTATATAACTGAGTGGGTAGACTCTAAATACAATTTATTTATTTACTAGGAAAACGCTTAAGTCCCGCCGCGTTGTTGGATGAGCGTAATTGGTGCATTGAGTTGCAATGCGTTATGCGGATTTTCTGTTGTACTGTGAACAAATCATTACTTCGTTGAGAATTTTTTTTTAATTAATTTAAATTAAATAAAAAATAAACTTTAATTTTTATTTCTTTTAATTAATCGTAATTTTTAAAAAGAAAAAAATCGTAAAATTTCGATTTCATAGAAATATTTCGATTGCGCTCAGATTTCACACGAATATTTTAATTCATGAAATTAAGGTCTGTGAAAAAATCATTAGATCGGATAAAGCATGTAGTGCACAAGCCAAAGAAATTTAAAAATAAAAAGTCTTAAAATTGCGATTTTTAAAGAAATTATCTTTCGATAACGCTCAAAATTCACCGAATATATCAATTCATAAAATTAAGGTTGTGTGAAAAAATTATTACAATCAGACAAAGCATGTAGGTGTTAACATCGAAGAATTTTGTTAAAAATCGAAAAAAAATCGTAAAATTGCGATTTTCATGAGAAATAATTTTCCGATTGCGCTCAAAAACGTGGCAGTTCTAAGTTCAGAGATTTCAAAGGCCTCCATAAAATTTCATTGCAATCGGACTATCGGTTTCGCCGGAATCGTGCGGACAAACAGACAAAAATACAAAAAAAGAAAAAAAGAAAAAAAACATTCTGGAATTTTTTCTCCAGTGTAGTAGAATGGAATCTTCGCTTCGCTCGCTACGCTCATCCAATTATTTATTTATTACAACATTCGTTAAGACTAAAAAGTATAAAATAATATTACATGATTTTTTTTTTAAAAACAACGCTCATATTTAAATGTACTAAAAAGTAAAAAATAAATTTTGGCTTAAAAAATGTTTGCCTTACTCGGAAAATAAAAGCGTTGGGCGCTTTACCTCCATGAACAACAAAATTCTGTAATCTATGTCAATTGTCAATACAGTAAGCGCCCAACGCTTTTATTTTCCGAGTAAGGCAAAAAGTTGTTGGTTGAAAATTTATTTTTTACTTTTTAGTACATTTTAATATGAGCGCTGTTTTTTTTAAAAAAAAATTTCATGTAATATTATTTTATGTTTATTTTTATGTAACATTTTTTTCGATGTGATGTGTAAATTATTGGTTTGACATCGATTATGAATTTATAATCAAATCCCAACCCTAATAAAAATAATTATAAAAACACAGCCAAGTGTCAGCATATCCATCACTATACAAAATACTTAACGAATTGCCACACATCAGACATTACTAACTAATGCATACATAACATGTTTCTTCTAGAAACATGCATCTCGATCAGCACCAAACACTCGATTGGGAGTTCTTCTTTTTAAAAAAAAAGAATGTGACGGTACCGAGATCTGGGAGAAATATAGTACAGATTGTTAACCAGACCATCGGGGGGGGGGGGGGGGGGGAGCAGCTATCATGGGGGCATGCTCTTAATTATTTTTGATACTAATAAGAAATAACCACATACAATGGTAGGGCTACACTACAGTATATACCTCATATTGCCTCATACACATATGATATTTTAATTGAGTTCCATTACATATTTTTTTTGCATATTATTTGTTTGTTTGTATTACTATAATATTATCACAACACAATGCATTCTGATTTTTTTAAATTTTTTTATCTCTCTCCATCTCTATCAAGTGTTAGGTAATGATGACTGATGAGCAATCATAGTAAAAACACCAAGGTCAAACTATTTTGTTGCTAAGTTGGCAATAGCTGTCACACTGGACACCAGCTGTTAACCAGTAAAAACTAGATAAGCATGTGATAATCAAACATTCTTATGTCATAAAAAATGGCTCAAAAGCTGGCTAAGTATGGAGCCTTGATTGAAAAAAATACAGCATTTTTCCTCTGTGATATTCAAGAAAAGTTTCGACCTGCAATGCTGCATTTTGATCAAATTGTTGAGGTTGCAGATAAACTGGTATGTCATAAACACAATAATAATATGTTCAATACTTGTCATACCCTAACCTACAAATAAATCTAAACTCAACTCAATATCACATGACACAGCATTTTCTAAGAAAATTTACTGCATGGAAAGATTTATTCAGTTTTCCCAATTAATACCCATGAATTCAAATGAGAGTTTGGAAAGTGATAGGCTAAAAGTAATTTGGTTTGTTTTTCTTGACAAGGAAAAGTGGGTGGAGTCAAACCAAAAAGGTTGTTTTGTCTATTACTACTTTGGAACCTTTTATTTGAAATATTATTATTATTATTATTATTATTATTATTATTATTATTTTTGTGTGGCTCGTTGGTCTTGTTGTTAGCATATCTGCTTCCAGTGCAGAAGGTCCAGGGTTCGATTCCCGCTAAAGCCATAAGTTTTTTAACTTCTGATTTAGACTGAAGTCCATCAGTTCGTGTCTTAAGCATCATTCACAATCAGTTCTAAGTCGTAAGGCGCAAGGTCTAAGGCGTAAGGCGGAAGTCGTAAGAAATGCTAGGCGTTTACAACAACCATACCATTTTTCATTGCTCCTGTGTATTGCGCATGCGCGTACAGTCAGCTGTGGAGTTTCCTTGTTCGTGATTGGCTCGTCGTAAGAAAACCGTCGTAAGAATTGGATTTTGGGCAATTCGTTACGACATAAACCATACGCCTTGCGACTTGGGACGTGTTGTGAACGTTCTGCTGATTGAAATACATACTCGGCAATACAAATTATTACGCCTTAGGCCTTGCGCCTTACGACTTAGAACTAGTTGTGAATGATGCTTTAGGAGTTTGTAAACGGTGACTTTGGAGCTGTCCTAGCAACGAAGCACATAATAAATTCAGAGTTGTTCTGAATCGGCCTTGTTGATTCTGGCGTTGATTCGCGGGGGTTCGCACTGTCCATACCACCGATTGCTATATTTCCTATTCAAAATATTGATCTTTGGTTGGTTATCGCTCACTCGTCGATTGCGTCGGGGCCTACAAGGTAGGCTTAGTTGCTTTGATTTACTGTCCCCCACTGAAAATCAGTTATATAACTGAGTGGGTAGACTCCAAATACAATTTATTTATTTAATTTTAACTAACCAAACAGACACAATTACAAACTCTTTACTTTAGAGGTTATGTTGCACCTTATGCTAGAAGCCAGAGCAAGTGTAGTCTCATTCAAAACACCTCTCTTAGAAAAAACAAGTTAGTAGGCCTACTCCAACAGGTGTTTTTAAGTTTGAACAAATGAACATTCAAGCTAGATGAGTTTTCTAAATAAAAAATCAATGATTTATTATTTTTAAGTAACCGGTTATTGAACCGGTTTTGGTTAGTCAAAATCACGAAAAAAAAAGCAGCATGCAGAATTACATCCGGGGGGAAATGTTGTCACTTAATAAAGCCACATTGTCGGATACAAACTATGAAGGTCCGTTCATTTATCCGTTGGAAACTGTTCAAACATGAAAATGGTAGCTCATTTCTTTAAAAAAAAAAAAACTGTACAGATGATGCTCATCTGTCACCAGACAAGTGTTTCAGAATTGGACCATGTTCCAATGGTTTGGAAAAGATAGTGGATTAGAAAGGAATGTATGGGGGGCAGATAGTTGAATTATTGTAGTTGAAAGTAACGTTTTGGCAAGTATCTACATAGTGGTGCTCAACAATATTATTTCATTATCAATAGCAGCTGACATGACTTAGGGGACTGTCTTAAATCAATCTGCTTTTTGTGCTGGGTATATAGAATTGCTTGTAAGCAAAGACAGCGGAGATGTTTTACGCCAACTGCTTTTACAATGACACTGGTGGGCAAGGGTTATCATAGCAGAAGTGTGGGAAACGTAGTGTAAAACTTCAGAAATGCATACTGTAGACCACAGAGGGATATTTCATGGTGAATATGATAAAGCTACGATATCACGATCTTCCGATAAAACAAAAGAATAGGCCTAAAAATATTGAAAATTAAAATAGGCTAAATTTTCAAACAATATCAAAATCCGTGGGCACCACTACTGATAGGGCAGTTATTAAATTATATTGAAGATTAACTTAAATCGACTGTTTAGCTAAAAATCGTACAGAAATTAGTTTTTCCCACTTCCTTCCAATCCGTGCTTCGTGAAATTTGTTCCCAATCATTTTCCTCGATACACATGCTCAATTCACAATAAATTTATTTTTGACCGTAGGTGAAGTTTTCAAAGATTCTAGGGATGCCCTTGATAGTCACCGAGCAACACCCAAAGGGCCTTGGCAAGACGGTAGCCGAGTTGAACGTGTCGCACGCCCACGGTGTTTATCCGAAAACCAAGTTTAGCATGGTCGTCCCCGAGGTTGTGGCACAACTACCCAAGTTGTGCGGCGGACAGCTAGAGAGCGTGGTTCTGTTTGGGATTGAGGTAATCGTTAGAAATAAAATAAAATATAAAAGATAGACCCAACATTATTTAACACTGAACAGCTTTCTTTGAAACACAACATAATCTTAATCTTGAGCCTATTAAGGTTTTCCCATTTTTTTTTTTTGAATTAGTTAAGGATTGTATTCTTATTTCTTACCCTAGTTTAAGTTAAATTGTTTGATTTTAATTTTTTAACATAATTATTATTATGATTTTTTATTTCCCAAAAATGCGAGGAAGAACCTAAGTTTTAGGGGGTTGATGGAAAGAAAAACTGTAGGGCCTATTTGCCAACTAAGCCTATAATTGGAAAAATTAAAGACCAGGTTAAAACTTAAAGCAGTGAAATTTAGATGCAAAAGGCCTATTAATATTTACTCTCATTGCATTATAGGCCTATATAAAAAAATCCTAAAACAATTACATTTTTTCAATAGGCCTACCACTTGAGTCATAGGCCTACGTATTGCGCAGAATCGCCAAAATAATTGTTTGTAAAGGCCCAACAAAAATATGATCTAACAAGTAGAATTCTTTTAAAAAATGTATTCAGCATCAAAATTGTCTAAATCTTGAATCTACTTATGATAAGCTGCATATATCATGATATGAATATGTAATAATAATTTAATTATTTATTTATTTATTTATTTATTTATTTAAATAAACCTTCTACAGTGTTCACTCATAAGCATATAGACATGCGAGTATTTGAAGTTGTCAATGAGGAAGATCTGTACAATTGTTAAGTATTATTTACTATTATTTATTATTTAATTTGAAACTTTGATATTATCAAGGTCTACCTACTTAGCTTAAGATCTTGGCATCATTTACATTTTGATTAGATACCTATGCAGGTAGTAGGTACGTATTGGATTGGTGAATAAAACAAATATTAAACTGGACAAAAAGTGTCCAGCAGCAAAACGAGTAAAAAACATTTTCTAACAACCAACAGAAGCGAGACTGTGAGATTGCATATTTATTCTGAACCAATAAATTATTAATAATATTATAAGTAATATGAACCTATACTTGATTCTCATAGGCACACGTTTGTGTTGAGCAAACAGCAATGGAACTAGTGGCCCGAGGGATTCAGGTCCATATCGTTGCCGACGCTTGCACATCGAGATCACAACAGGACCGAATATTGGCATTCCAGGTAATAATCTTAGCTCTAAAACATATTCTCTGACTAAAAAGAGCCTTTTTTTAAACTTTTAGGGACTTTTTAACAGCATTGTGAAAGACTGAAAGAAGTTGGAAATCTCAATCAAATTTGTATGGGAATGCTACGATTCGAGCCGAAAATGTACGTTCGTACTTTTCAAACTACAGTACATCTACATTTTTCCATCTATCATAATAACTTCGTGTAGGCCTATGCTAAGAAAAGTGATACTATCAATCCTTGTATATGACTTGTTTTATTGTAATTTTGAACCCGTTTGGTCACACAATTTTTTAATATCGACCAAAAATTGCAATTTTTTATTGATTTTGAGGACTCGCACTAAATAATCTGCTACTTAAATAGTAAAAGGGGTTATGTACAAGATATAAGAATTGGTTATCTGCCAGACGGTAAAAACAGAACAAGAATATATTGATTTCCCTTTGTGTAATCCGAAAAGTACAAAATTACTGCACTTGAGGCGCAGAGCACTGGTGTTGCAAGAGACTGCCCGGGACGTTTGAAATGTCCCAGGTTTCCATTTCAGGACATTTTTCTTTAATTTAATCGGCATTATTGAGCGAGCGTAGCGAGGGTCTCCACTTGACTCTTATGGCTCGAATGTCTGTTTTTTTTTTCTGTTACTGCTTCGGTTCAGGTCGCACCGTTTCTCTGATACCACATATGCGGGTTGCTGTATAGTTTTTGAACAAAATCCAATCGTTGGTTATAAAAAATAAAATAAAAAAATAAAAATGTTCCGATCGTTATGAAATTTTGCAGGGTCAATAAGTACAACATTCTCTCCTATTTTACAAATTTTCAGCTAAATTGGTCAAGACCTGAAGTAGTGTAGATAGAAATTACATTTTAACAAAAGTAACGTTACCATGGCAACGAAAAGTCGCACAAGAATAATCTGGTCACTATGCACTGCCACCTAGAAGTAATCAAAATACTATCGAGGAAGCAGTATATTATTTGTTACCAAAGAGTTAAAATAGTTTTCCCAAAGAAATGATGTCAAGGTCATCTAGATGGCTGTGGATTTTATCCACAAAGTAAAGGTTTACCCACGGGTTTACCCAAATACCTTGCCAATAATAAATAATATTGGAAACATGGCCCCGTGGACAGCGAACGTCGCAAATTTTAAAATTTAAAAAAATGTACAATGTGGGTCTAGCTATAGCACGTGCTCGCTTATCAACGCGTCCAACTGAGCGTTTCCTAGTATTACAATTTGTTTGTCTACAAAACATACCGGTACCACCATTTCTAAATTTGGTTAGTCGGGAAACACTCCCGTAGGTGGAATTGTTAATATTTAATACTAGGAAAACGCTAAAGTCCCGTCGCGTTGTTGAGCGAGCACCGGTACGTGCAACACGACCCGAGTACGACGTTCCCATAATGTTACATACCAATAAGTCTTTAAGGTCTTGACCGATTTAGCTGAAAATTTGTAAAATAGGAGAGAATGTTGTACTTATTGACCCTGCAAAATTTCATAAGTTTTGGAACATTTTTATTTTGTTATTTTTTTATTTTTTATTTTATTTTTTATTTTTCATAACCAACGATCGGATTTTGTTCAAAAACTATACAGCAACCTGCATAGGTGGTATGTACATGTGTGCAAAATTTCAGGTCGATCAGAGAAACGGTGCGACCTGTACCGAAGCAGTAACAGAAAAAAAAACAGACATCCAAGCCATAAGAGTCAAGTGGAGACGCTCGCTCAAAAAAATGTTGTTTTAGACCCGGTTCGAACCCCGGTCGGGAAGGATTTTGTTAAACTTTTTTTAACTTCTGAATGTATTAAATATTATCAGTTACCACCATTTCCTTTGTAAATACGCAGATATAATACGTCACTATGTGGAGCAAAATCAATAATAATATAATAATTTATATAGCCTTCTCTTGAAAATTTGAGTATCAAATAAAGGTGCAGCCATTACTCGAGGGCGGCCTATAATCGAGTAAAAAGGTATGTGGCACCTGCTATATACAGGACGTAGGCGTAGTTAGTTTTAAAACCAAAAATGTGTTAATTTCATTGTTCCAGAGACTAAAACAAATAGGCTGTTTCATCACAACATTAGAGAACATTATTTTCAAGATTCTGGGCGACAAAGATCACCCTCAATTTGCTCAAATACGGCCACTCATCAAAACCACATCACCAAACACTGGCCTGGCGGGAGGCATGTCCAAAATGTGAACCCCTGGTGGGCAAATAATGAAATAATATATTACAACTAAATTCATTCCAGAGGTCCAATGTTGCCAAATGCATATAGGCCCTAGGCCTATATAATGTTGTGAAACTGGCCGATGTGATTGTATTTTTAACCACAAGGGAAATGTAGGCCTAGGCTACTTCATTGGAATTTTATTATGATTATTATTTCTTGGCTGGGCATCTACCCATGTCTTATTGTTTCACCAATATATCATAATATAAAAATGAATGTATATAAAATTCTCTGTAGTTATCATCTATATATTTTAGCTCACCACTTTATTTAGGATTAAGTCGTAATTTTCATTTGGCATCAGTTTTTGATAATTGAGGTTGACACTATTCAATCATTAAAAGTGACATTTATAATATGTAATTGTACTACTAGGGAATAGGGATGCACAAAAAATATTAACAAAAATAAAACACGTGGGTACATTATTGATCAATAATATTGCTAACGGTTCTTCATTTTTTGCCCGAGGGGAGTAATCAAGATTTTGTCCCAACACCAATTTACTTGGTTGTAAATAGGGTACTATCTTTGAGCCTCCGTGATCGCTAAATGTAAATTAACTAAATTTCCATCAATCACATTAGACTAATTGAATAGCGGTGGTATGGCAGTCCGCGCAAGCACGAGGAATATTATGCGGCGCAGTTTAGAGAAGTTTTTCTGTGAGAAAATATGTGATTCATCAATTATTGAAATTTTATGAAAAAAATATCAATTATCGTGAGCATCCCATAGGGCCTAGGCCTATACGTATGAACTGTTGGTGTAAACTGTAAATTTTTAGTTTGACATTAATTGCAATTCAAATTGGACTCGAATTCTTCCAGGTGAATCACAAGGCTGGTAACTAATATACAAGCACTTGTTTTATAATGGTGAGACTATACCCATCTACTAAGATTACCGGTAATGTGGGCTTTACGAATAATAAGAGTGTTCCAGATGTAGAACTGTTGTCAGTCACTCAGCTTATTATGGAAGGCTACACACCAAAATAATGTATAAAGTAGGCTTCTACAACTAGAATTTGTTCAAGTTTGTGCATAGTGGATGTAGCAAGATTTAATAAAGGTTGACTATGACTACAGTTTAAAGATATTGATTGAATGTATAATAATTAATATTCCTTGAATTTATTAGTACCTAGTACAAAAAATACTAGGTAGGCTTTTAACAACCTTTAACAAGAGGTAGTACATTACACATTTTTACAGATCATGTTATACATGCTACTGGCATACTTATTAATTTAACACTTACAGGAACATTTTGGGAGTGCCAAGAGATTGTCTTAAATAGTTCTGATGAACAGTCTTGGGGAGGAACGCGTTCCTAGTAACGCGTTCCCGGGAACGCGTTCCTTTTTCAGGAACTTTTGTGGGAACGAGTTCCTTTTCTTTGATCAGGAACTTGTAACGTCAAAGTTACTATTTCGTGGGAACTTGGAACGAATTTAACGTTCCTTTATAAGTTCCTTTCGTCGTCGTAATCCCTTCGAATTCCAGTAGCTGATATCGTAAACTGCTGTATGAAAATATCAATGTGACATCTTGTTTTTTTTAAATGGTGCCACCCTCATCAGATAGCCTGGGACTCATTTTAATAAATAAGAGTTATGATAAATAAACTCATTTCAAATTTATTATTGTTTATAAATCAGTGATGGTATAAGGAACGTGAAAGGAACTATAAGTTCCTTTTGAGGAACGAGGAACGTTTCAGTTCCTTTTTTATTGAAAAGGAACGAGGAACGTCTAAGTTCCTTTTTAGGCAGAAGTAACTTAACTTTTCAAAGTTCCTTTTTTGGGGGAACGTGCCCAAGACTGCTGATGAACAGTACGTAATGACAATGAACAGCAGTAAACATACTCTATAGAATGAGGGTGTAACAATGATAGGCCTATCCATATGCATAAGCTTATGCCTACTCTACTACTGTTCTCAAGTAGAGTACACAAGGTAGGTAGAAAATGCAGTAGTAAAATTACTCAATTAGCAAAATTTGTCAACATACTATCCACATTACCTTATTTTAGCTAATCCAGAACTTCCACTTACTTTTTTGTTGAATAAGTAAATGATTTTTGTGAAAGAAGGGAGCAAAGCGTTATCCAATTGGTAATTGACTTTGTCTAGTTGACCAATTGTATAGGCAACTACGGTAATATTCACCATATAAAGAGCTATGTAGGCCCTAAGCATGTTATCAAATTAATTTTTCATTCTAGTCCCAACTCTCAAGGACAATTGATTGATGGTATTGAGCTTAACATATACTGTATTTACATTTTATACGTTTGCTAGACGAAATGCAAATTTGCTTCCACAATATAATCAACATGATTTGTTTTTCTGTGAGCCACACTTTAGTATATAAATTCTATCTAGTATTGAAGAGTGGCGTTTCCTGCATAGGGGCAGCCCCACCAACAATTTCTAGCACGGCACAAAAGAATAAAATAGTAAAAAACATTTAAAATTGCTTGAATTATTTATTAAGTTAAAATCGTATTCAATTTCCGCGCCAACAATAGAATTAAGAGTCAAGAGTAGTTGAAAAATATCGTTACGTAGTAGCACCGACCGCCGCATCCACGTAAAGCGTTCCTAGGAGCTAGCGCTGGCTAGCCCTAGTCGTCCTATGCCTCAGCATGCACGTGAAGCTCCGCCCACACCGAGCGAATCGCGCCGCGTACGGTACCAAGAGGGGCAAATAGGACCTAGCCCCATCCTGTGTAAAACACTGACGGGCGGACAAATTCGGCGCTAATACTTTGCGTAATCGACAGCATGTCAAAAATATCACTAAATGTAGTTATTGGAACGATATTCATCTATTTTACATGTGGACTCAAATGTTGTAACTGATTTAAAGTCAAACAACTGGTAGGCCTATATTGATAAAAAGTTATTTTGAACGACTTTGAACGACGGAGTACTTTTACGACTTTTGAATTCACTATATTTGTGAAGTTAAATTTATTCTCCTAATAATAAATTATTCGCATTTTCTTCATTAATGTTTTAGCATTTATCAATAACATTGGTAGGATTCATATCGAAAGGTTGGTCCTGGCAGTTCTCCGAGAAAAATGTGTGCGCAAAAGACATGAATTAAATCTACTTGCCCCATCTGAATTTGATGCCAGGAAACGCCACTGGTATTGAAGAAAGTAATTTAAAAGTAATTACTTCTAACAAATTAAAACTAGATAAACAAGTGGATGGCACTCACGGTTACATTTTGTAATTACCTCTTTGGTGATAGATAGGAGATGCCAAATGGCTGCAGTAGTTTACCGGTATTGTTCCTTTTGTGTTACGGATGTGAATCACAATATCCGGCAGTATGAATTGAACTAAAAAACATTGGTACCCTACACACTACATTACAGTACATACTAAAAAGTAAAAATAAATAGTAAACACAAAAGTAAGATAGTTGTAACTGGTAAATGTACAGTAAAAAGTGAAATAAAATACCGATAGGTAGAACCTAGTTCGTTCCAGTTGAACCAAATCCTTTCTCCCCTCGGATGGTAGAGTTCAGTTCCTGCAACAGAAAATGGGAGTTGTTGAGTCTCTGCACTTCACAGCTGCTGCAAGGATTCAAAGTTGTCCGAACATAATTTAATATCTGTAGGGGGCAGGTGCTATGTAATGTGTAGATGCTAATTTAAATTTACAAATGAGTAAAGGGTAGATACTAGATAGGCCTAAATCGATTATTGCGTAAACAATAAAATGCCAATATTAAATGCATAAACAGTTAAAGGGGACTGAAAAGTGTTTAAATATAGGCCTACTGCACTTTGAAAGGATAAAGCATGGACCATCCATTATAAAAATAAAAAAGCAATTTTTTTCTAAAATGTGTAATATAATATTAATATCCATGAAAATCTCGTAAAATATAATATTTTAATTTTAACTATAATCACCGACACTTATATAATTATTATGTATTTGATTATCTTCCGCAAAAGATTGATTACTCCCCGATTTGCTGTTCCTGATTTTTGGCAAACCTCATATTCGTTTGAGTGGGATCGTCTAATAAATCAGTTTTTTTTCTTTTTTAATGATTTTTTTCTTTCTTTTTTTTCCTTTTCATTCCCCACCCTTTTTTATATTTGATTGATTCATTAATTGCATTTAATATCGTATTTATTTGTTACCAAATTTGTTGAGTTTTAATGCATAGTTATAAATAATATAACTATTTCAAATATTTACTTAAATGTAGTTCATTGTTGTGTCTACATCTATGTAATTAGATTTATTTAGTTGTCCTCCTTCGTAAATCAGTTTTTATAACTGAATAGGATAGACGTTGAATAAATAAATAAATAAATCATACCCCTACAAAAAAGTCCTTACATTTTTAGCCTCTGGGAAGAAATGAGATAACTAGCCCTAGATCATTACAGTAATGATAGGTGGGCATGGTTGCTCGTTGCTACTGTACATTTTCAACAGGATGCCAATAATAAATAAATACATACGTACACAGTACACACATATATGTTAAGTAGGGGTGTGGATAGGGAGCCCAACAGCTTACCTGGTCGGTGACTGCAGGGATTTCGTAGAAGAAAGACACAAATAAAAATAAACATAATGTAATACACGTACTGTACATACATACACTCATACATATATATATATATATATTATACACCTGGCTGGCACAGGCCATGCACACAGATCTGGGGGTTTGAATTTTTTCCGGCTTCCTAAAAAAAACTTTTTGCAGTGCTAACAACATATCATTTCATATCATTCATTGAATCATCAATCATCACAGCACATATCAGGGCCTTATACAGTAGTATAAAATGTACATTACATAGTTAGATCATGACAATGTGGCTTTGTCACTAAAATTGTATTGTCGGGTCGGGGTACAACTTACAGTTTGCAACTAGGCCAACATTGATTTTTGTAGCGATACAGTACTTGATAGTAGTGATGACATCGGGTAGTAAATATTGGAGTCGACTCCGGAGCCTTGGAAATTGGGTAGGAATCGACTCCCCGATCAACAATAAAAAATAAAAAAATAAAATTTGAATTTTTTTATGCAAAAGTTATTTTTAGCCCACAACTCTAGTTAAATAAATAATAAATAAATTGTATGAGTCTACCCACTCAGTTATATAACTGATTTTCAGTGGGGTTGCACAACGCTGTCCGGCCATCCCCCCCCCCCCCTCCACCCGCTACGAATCACTAGCTTGCTTGTCTCTTGGCCCGGCCAAGACTCTCGCTGATTTGTTATGTTTACGTTTTGAGATAAGATAACGACTAACGAGACAACAAGTGCAATCTCATTCAATTTATCATAATAAAAAAAATATAATTTTTTTTTTTTTTTTACCCGACTCCTTGAAAATAGAGTCGACTCCAACAGGAGTCGGGTAGGAGTCGGGTACCCGAGTACCCGATGTCATCCCTACTTGATAGCCAGCCATATCCATACGTAACAAACTCACACGTTACGTGTTATGTCTACGGTCCACCAATGAGTAAATACTAAATACTGATGAAATTATGGCTAATGAAGAGTATTTTGTTTTACACTTTGTACCTCAAAATTGTAGGTGTACAACAATGCAAATATTGTAACAACATGAGTGGTACTAGTAAAATGATGATGCACAGGTATTCAATACAGTATAAGAATTTTGCTAGTACCATGGCTTGATTTTAGGACTTATGAAACCACAAATTTATTTACAAAAGAGTTCAATAAATTAAACTAGTTAATTAGGGTATATACATTCACACAAATAAATCTGAATCACAGCAACAAGAGATACCATGTTGAGCCTGTAAAGAAGTTCTTTCAGTTCACTGTGTTAGTACATTAAAATTAAAAAAATTAAAACATAAATACATATGTATACAGGTGTACTAGTAGGCCTACAGTACACGGGTCACGAACGGATCTTCAACTAAATATGGTGTGATAAAGTGTCCCTACATTACCTACTTGATGCAACCAACATTAATATCTGCACATGTTCAGAACTCATAATGTGAGAAAAGAAACAAAATATAGGTAGACCTACTACTGTGTAACTGTACCTACATGAAAAATGACGACCTAAAAAGAAAAATACTTTCAACAATACAGCTACTTACGTCAACTTCTTGAAGTTCTGGGTAGAAAATTTTCTGGCAAATCAACTGGGCAATTCGGTCACCTTTGTTAACTG
Organism: Sweltsa coloradensis; assembly: GCA_024449915.1. Taxonomy (NCBI): domain Eukaryota; kingdom Metazoa; phylum Arthropoda; class Insecta; order Plecoptera; family Chloroperlidae; genus Sweltsa; species Sweltsa coloradensis. Next base: position 237,968 of record JAMZAV010000620.1, read on the forward strand.
TGAAGGGCTGGTCCGAGTGGTTGAACAGAACCACTCCAAGATTGCCTCGGTAATCTTCGTCGACGACACCAGCTGTTGAACAATGAACACGTTAGAAGACTACAGGACAAACATCTCGGAAACTATTTTGAACTATTTTGTAGATCTTTTACAGCTATCAAGAATAAAACAGTTACTACTAAGAATAATCTTTAAATAAGTGATTATTGGACATAACACTGCTCTTTATCAATACTTATTTGTGATGCGAACATTTAAAAAAAAATTGAATTATTGTTTGCCTTGCAGTCACGTACCGTATAAAGCATCATTCACAACTAGTTCTAAGGCGTAAGGCGCAATGTCTAAGGCATAAGGCGTAAGAAATGCTAGGCGTTTACAACAACCATACCATTTTTCATTGCTCCTGCGTATTGCACATGCGCGTACAACCAGCTGTGGAATGAAATAAGCAGGAGTGGGGAGTTTCCTTGTTCGTGATTGGCTCATCGTAAGAAACCTGTCGTAAGAATTGGATTTTGGGTAATTCGTTACGACATAAACCATACGCCTTGCGACTTAGAACGTGTTGTGAACGCTCTGATTGAAACACATACTCGGCAATACAAAATATTGCGCCTTAGGCCTTAGAACTAGTTGTGAATGATGCTTTTGGTACTTAGCCTCGTCACCCCCTCCATAATAGAATAACCATGTTGAAAATATATTATTAAAGTACTAGGATAATGTATTTTCTATTTTTGTTTATAATTTCTTCTTTTATATAGATTGTTGTTAATTTTCCTTTGTCAACCTTCAGTTTGAAAAAGATTTTTGAAATGGAGTCGAAATATCACAAATCAGTGCTGCAGCACTATGCAATAGTGTTATGTCCAATAAACACTTATATTTGAAGGAGAAATATCTGTTCTACTAGTTTCTTTAATCTAAGAATAATCTGACACCGACTAATGGTCAACAGCATAAGATAACCCACAATACAATGCAAAATATTAAACTTTTAAAACTTAAAATACATTCACAAAAGACATTTGACACAAGGTCTTGATCATTCAAAGGGGTGTCACAAACGTCCCTAGGCCTCTATAGAGGCATGCGAATGATAGAATAGTTAACTAGTACATAAATTGTATTTTACCAATGCATTGATTCTAACTGCTTTCTTCCAAATGACAAATCTTTGTTGACAATTAATCATAATTCATAAGTCATAACCAATCGGAAACAGCAATAAAAGACTCCAATTCTGCGAACGTATCATAACCAATCGGAAACAGCAATAAAAGACTCCAATTCTGCGAACGTATTACATTGGTTTTGTTTAACATGGAAATTCAGCCAATAAACATTTTCTCCTAGTCTTACAAACATCCAACATTTGATGAACATCTCATATTAATGCACAAAGGCTATTCGAGATGATGAGTGGTGATTGATGCCGATGAAGGACGATTACAAAAGAAAACATTCCTTACGCGGAATTTGAATGCTTGTCCTCGTAGAGCCATACGCTTCAGACCAGCGCCCTAGCCGTATGTGCCAACGCTGATGGCTAAACTTACCTCAAAATCTAGCCTCAAAAGAATACGAGCTTACCGCCAACGTCGATGTGGTGCTTCAACGCCAGTCCAGAACGTGGTGCGATGCGGCCGTAACTTCCCTGAGGAAGCTCGATCTGGAGATCGGTTTTCACCAACAGCTTCCCTCGGGCTGGAACCTCCTCGTTGTATGCACTATCAATGGTAAAAATAACCTGATCAGGCCAACTAATATATTGGAGATGAAATGGTTAGGCCCTCCCCTCTTGACATAAGGTAAGCAAATTGTCTAGGAAGGTAGGCCTATATTTTTATTTTTTGTCTTATTTTGAGGGCCTACATAAACACAAGCATGGGTATGAGAAGGAGTAAGTACCTACCCAAAATAGGGAGCAAAGCTTACCAAAATTAGGCTAATAATTCTTCCTTTGTTCCAGTGACCAATTCTCTTTAATAGTGGCGCCCATACTTTTCAGTGAAATCAGACCCGCCCCCATTACCCCCATTGAAACTCGTTAATCAACAGATTGTCAGAGAACACACAAATAAAATCTTATACATCTAGTAGGCCAATTTGGCAGAAGTCCATGAAATTACCTTATTTACTCGAATTTAAGCCGCCATCGAGTAATGGCAACATAGGCTACCTATTTTGACCACTTGCATTCTTTTTTTGTAGTACACCCATTAGCATGTCAGTTATAGACATGCAAGGATTTGAACATTGTCAACTATTTACCCTACAATATTTAGAGCTACACAATATTTACATGAATACACAAGATACTTAACAAGATGCCTATTAGATTTGGCCTACAACCAACATAGACTTTAAAAAAAAAATTTAAAAAAATTAAAACTGCTAAAATATGACAAGTTTATACTCGGGTACTAAAATTCAAAATTACAATAAAATATATTCATTGGTGGAATAAAAACTATATTGTAAAGGTATGTTTTAACTTTTAACTTTAGCCTTGAACTGCGTTCTACAGGTAATATTTTTAAAGTCCATTGGTAATTTATTATAAAGTTTTATACCCATGTTCACCTGATCATTGTCTAATAGTTTTAACCTATGTCCTGTGACGTGCAGGTTATGTGCACTTCTAGTGTTAAAAGCATGTACTACCTACATTGTTTGTTATAAAATAGTCTGGAAAATCTCTTACAAATAAAAGAACTTCTAAAACATACAGGCCTGCCACAGTTAGTATCTTCAGATCTTTAAAAACTTGCCTTCAACACAGATAATAGAGTAGGCCTACACTACGTGCCTACAAGATGCTCTTGAACCCATATGAAACATGTAGGTCCTATCTTAAGGTTCTCTTTTGAAGCACAAGAACTTTTTTAACATAACAAGAATTGCCCCAAAATAATATTCCATATTAAGCATTAATTGACTTAACATTTGCAAAGTAAAAAGTGCATAATGTGTGTAAATTACATTGAGATGATAAAGTTTTCATCATATAGCATGCCGAACTCATTTTTTTTACACAAATTATCTATATGTCGTGGTTCCCATTTTTATCATCCCTAGGAACTTGGCTTGATCTATAACATTAATAGCTACGTACATGTCTTGGATCATGTTGACTTTATTAAGAATGTGTCCCTTAAGGCTATTCGACCGCGTTTTTCTATTTTCCAAAATATGCTACCACGTCAAAACATAGTTAATGGCTTTGAAACCTGTCTATTTTAGAAAATCAAAAATATTTTTTGCATATTTTTCTGATCCGGTACACGGCCAATAGGATAGCCATCTCAAAATAATTTCAAACTTCAATTCGCCAAGGCACATCATTCAACGTAGGGTGTTGTGTTTTTGTGACATTAATTTTCAACTGGTTTTTATAGGCTGACTGAGAGAAAAAAGATTTTTTTTAACAAATGTCTTTCCTGCGAATTTTTTTGTTTGGCGGTACAAATCGGTAAAAAATACCGCCAAACGAAAATAAAATAAAAAATAATAAATAAAATTTGCAGGAAAGACAATTGTTAAAATAAATCTTTTTTCTCTCAGTCAGTCTAGGCAATTATAGAAAAACAGTTCAAAATTAATGTCACAAAAACACAACACCCTACGTTGAATGGTGTGCCTTGGCGAATTGAAGTTGGAAATTATTTTGAGGTGGCTATATTGGCCGTGTACCAGATCAGAAAAATTTGAAAAAAATTATTTTGATTTTCTAAAATAGCCAGGTTTTAAAGCCATTCGCTGTATTTTGACTTGGTAGCATATTTTGGAAAATAGAAAAACGCGGTCGAATAGCCTTAAGTTGGAATTGTACTATCTGGGTTTTTGTTGACAGTTATTGCTCTTTTGCAATAAAAATGTGCTAATATTGGGGCATTTGCATTTGGGAAAATGTGTTGTAAAACAAAGTTCATATTTTAGCAATTCTATCAAAATTTACCTTTTCATCACTAGGCTACCTATTAGCCTACTTATGGTACCTGGTACAGGTAGGTACTTATAAAAAATACTAATTTGATGAGAATTAATGCACAGAAGAAAATACTAATTTCACTGTGCCCTACCCTAACATCAGAATCTCTTTGTGGAGATGCCGAGCACACAAAAATTATCCTTTTTAAAAATGCTGATCCTCCCCCCTGACCCCTAAAGGTTACCGAAAACATCCAGTAAGCCCTATTATCCCGATTGAATGGGAATGTCAACAACAAAAGACGCATGTCAATCAGTGTTCTTGTTCGGTTTCCGTTTTTATTGTGACACGCAAAGATGAACAGACAGAAAAGTGATGTGATACCCAATACAATACTATATATAGTATTATGGAAATATCTGCATTTTTAATCACATAGGCCCTACACTTCCAATTTAATTACTTTAATTTCAATTAGGTACGGTACCTACTCGAAATTCTTGTCCATACAATTTCATAGATGGTACACTATGTTGCCTTGATACGCAATTTGCAAATCTGGGTTAGGTAGTTCAAAATTTTCCACACCGATCTCGATTGATATGCAATTGATCACTTACCGGTACTAAGTTGCTTATAAAGAGCATTCAATGAACATTTTGTCTGTCCAACTAGAGGATTGGTTGTGGAGCTCAAAGCTCCTCACCTGTTTTTCTAATGATTTATTAATGAATGAAGGAATTTCGGCAAACCGGTAGGCCTACAGTGTAACATCTCATATTAATGCAAACTTGTTTAGGCCTATTTTATAACATTCAGTTAGGCCTACGGTAATTTTTTATTCATTTTATTTTTTCAGACATTTTTTAAATATTTATAGTAGGCCTGGCCTAGGCCTACTTTTGTTACAAAAGTTTTTCTATGGTATTTATTTTAATATTTATTTAACTTCTATCCTATTCAGTTACCTAAAAACTGATTTACAAAGGAGGACAACTAAATAAATCTAATTAGGCCTACATAGATGCAGAAACTACAATAAACTACCGGTACCTACATTTAAGTACATATTTGAAATAGTAGCATTACAACAACAATGCATTTAAACACAACAATTTTGTAGGCCCTAAATGTATTTAATGAATGAATCAAATATAAAAAAGGGTGGGGAATGAAAAGAAAAGGGGAAAAAAAGGAAAAAAAAACATTAAAAAAGAAAAACAAAAAGAAAATAGGCCTATTTGTTATAATTTTAATTGCATATACCTAGTACTTGTTCGTGAATTTAATGATTTGTATATGCCCTAGGCCTAGTGTAGGTACGTATTTGTATTGTTAAGTTTTAGTAACCTGACACTTGTGGCCATAAATATCTGTTGTAAGAGATCAATAAAGATATACAGTAATACCAAGACAGTGGACAATATACAGGCATATGGCCTAGATGTGAATGATGACGTAGGCCTACCTAACCTAAAGTAGTGGGATGAAGATACACAGACAACGGGAAAGGCCAGTGAGCTGGACAGATCTAGCCACGAGTGGATTGAGCTGCAGAAACCATACACACGCACCACATTGTGTGTCAAGCAAGGAAGTAGAAAAAGGTGGGTAAGGGGATGACCAGTGTCTGGTGCAAAGCACCACAAAAGTTTGGTGTCCGTGCCAGATTTGGACGGTGGACAATGTCCTCGCTGTATGTTTGCAGACAGGTCCCGTTGGCTCCGATAATAAGACATTTATTTTTTTATTTGTTAAGCCTATTAGAAACCATCAACAAAATCTGCTAATTGATTCTTTGTTTTCGAGGTTTTCCACTGGTAGGCAGAGGCCAATGTTATGGTTTTGTATTGTACTTATTTGGTGGCTCATTTACCCAATTCAGTTGTATTTCATTTATACTAGGCCTACATCAGTGCGGCTCGATTCTTGTCAGCAGCAATATGAAGAAACTTCTCACACATTATATAGGCTTACAACATGGCTGCGCAATCAACATGATCTTGCCATGTTTCATGCACCTAAAGCATCATTCACAACTAGTTCTAAGGCGTCTAGGCGAGGTCTAAGTCGCATGGTGTAAGTCATAAGAATAGGAGTCGTTCACAACTACCTACATATTAGATGCTCACTTCTCTCTCTTTTCTCACTTGCACACACACACAGCTCACTGTTCTGATTGGCTCGTCGTAAGGCCTAGTCGTAAGAATTGGATTTTGGGCAATTCCTTCTGACTTAGGCCTTGCGACTTAGGACGAGTTGTGAACGTTCTGATTGCAATGCATACTCAGCAATACAAAATATTACGCCTTAGACCTTGCGCCTTAGAACTAGTTGTGACTTGTGAATGATGCTTAACTATCTGCCTACTGTCCATTTGCTTTCTTAGCACAGCAGTATCACATTTAAGATCGCTCGGCAACAGCCCGAGAATGAAGCAAGTGGCAACGGAACGATAACGTTGGCTTTTGGCTATGATTTAACATTGCCCGTGGCCATGTGCGGTATGGATCACTGTCGTAGCCCTAGGCCTAACATAAATTAATGGTTGTGACTGTGAGAATGGCCATTGCCCATGGTGCGGGAACAACAGCTGTGTTTGTTGGGTATGGACCATGGTCGTGGACTGTGGCTGGCTGTTGTCGGAGCAAGCGCCATTGTAGGCTAGGGCTTACACAGGACAAACCTAGGCCTAGGGGGGCCCTAATCGTGGACCTAGGTCCAAGCCCCAGGCCTAGCCCCTACAACAGCGGCAGGGAGATATTGCATCCTAGGCATAGGTAGTTGGGCTTAGCCCTACACAAGGCATAAGCCCATTAAGGTAGGCCTTACCTAGCCTAGGGTAGGCCGCTATAGGCGTACTAGGCTAGGGCCGAGGCAAAGGTATGATCTTGGAAATGATTTGAAATTAAACTGGCCTAGGGTAGGCCTACCTAGGCCCTAGAGGAAGAGACGGGCAAGGCCTTGGCGGCTTGGCCCTAGGGTAAGCTAGGGGCTAGGCGGGCCTTCTTAGAAGGAATTCTTACCTACGAAGGTCGAAACCTGCGGCTTTTGCAGACCCTTTTATGGGAGAGAATGCCTTGTCGGTCAGCTTTGCAAAACGCAGAACAACAGCGGTTTCAGACGGCATTGTAGTATTAAATATGCTGCGTCTAAATATATAACGGACTGGGTCAAACAAAAGTTACAAGCACAACAAAACAATTGGAGGGAAGGGAACGGATGCGCGCGATTCGACGCCGGGTTTGTTTGATTTCCCACAAAAATCGATTAGGACAGGTTAACCACAACTTGAAAAATAATATAATTTAATAATGAACCTTTTTTACAACAACAATCTATTCTAGAGGATAGTTAACAACTCTTTCTGCTTATTTAATATATTTTAGTTGTACGGATCTGCATATTTATATAAATTTAATAACATGTATGGATATTTTTTCGTAAACTTAGTTGGTATTTCGAGTAGTTCCACTACCGTTCCTTCACCGTCATTGGTCAATTTATAACCAATCGTGAAAAGGGACAAAACATCCAAAAAACTTTTCTGTTCTGTTGATGGAGTGATTAGCAGGCGGTGGATGCCATAATCGTTTCCAAAATTTTTGTCAACAGAATTTCGACATTCTACGTCTGTTTCGTTTAGGATCTAAAAGCCAGAAAGTTTGTTTACTTGGTTATATAAACAAAATAACCTTGTGTAAATTTTTCTTTCCTAATTATAAAGACTTGATCAACCAAACGTAGGTTTAATGGTTGTTTGATTTTTTGGTCGGGGCCTAGGCCCCAGGGCAAAATAACCCATTCCCAAAAGGATTTTAGGGGGTTTACCGTGCCTTGGGTACTATGCCTAGCCCAAGGTAGACACTGAATGTTTTTTTGTCAAAAATTTTAAGCCTATAGACCTACCTGTAGAGCGTAATCTAGCCTTATTTTACTCGAGTAGGCCTCAAGGCCTACTTTTGCCTCAGTCTAACCATGAAGCTACAATTAACAATTGCTTCTGGTACTGTCTTGGATGTCGAGATTAGGTTAGATGACACTTTTAAATCTCTAATTACTCGAACCTTTGAAGAAGCTGGCATAAAACTACAACTGTACCATTTTGGGCTTTCCGGAAAGAAAATCAAGTATAACGACAATGTTGTCAATTACTTTGTTGGACCAGGTGAGTGTGATTACATTTTGAACGCCGAGCAGGTGGGCTTACTGCCAAAGTATCGGCCTCGGTAGTTCGGTAAAGAAGGTGGGGTGGGCGGTCTTTATGGTCTTGACTCTTGTCTCTGCATTGCACCAGTTGCACGTGTGGTAAGCTTTCAAAGAGAACAGGGCACACACAGGGCACACTGCTCAATTGCCCGTTAATGGAAATGATAACGACAACGGGAAGAAAGTTTAATCTCATGATAACTTACGACACAATGCACAATACCTTATAATATACCTTATAATATAATATTTGCAGATGATTGCATAATAATATACAGAGAGATTTTATGTGAGGAAGATCGGCGAGGATTACAGAGAGACTTGGATATATTGGGGATATGGGTAGATGAAAATAAAATGGGTTTTAACACTAAAAAGTGCAAGGTTGTTACGTTTGGAAAGAAAAGAGAAAAAGTGAACTGGGTATAAACCGGGGTATGAACCGGGTGATAAATGACATCTATCAATGGCTAAATGACCACATATTGACCTTAAACGAAATGAAGACTGTATATATGACCTTCTCACCCACCCAAGTCACTCGGCCTAATGATGCAAACCTCAATGTATTACTTCACTCTTCTTCTTGTGCATATACTCAGGATGCAAATGCAAATTTCAAATGTAACTGTTATAAGATTGAAAAAGTCTCATCTACTAAATACTTAGGTCTTAAAATAGACAATCACTTAAAATGGAATGAACATGTTCGCGCTCTATGTAACAAATCAAAAAGTCTACTTTATGTTTTTTACAGATTAAGAAATATCTTTCAACTTAGGTCCTTAGAACTATATATTTTGCTTTGCTACAGTCAAGCTTTGAATATGGCATTATTGGATGGGGTGGTGTGCAAAATGTACATCTTAACTCTTTATCAATTATTCAAAAACTAGCCCTTAAAACAATGATGAAAAAACCTAAGGATTTCTCTTCCACTATTACCTTTGATCAAGCAAAGGTTCTTGACATTAGACAATTATATATTAAAAATATTCTCCTCTTTATTCATAAAAATCTCAAGGACTTTAAACAGCTGAATGTGTCTGATTCACGCTCTAATACTAGGCTTTCAACCAGACATGGATTATTCCTACCTAGGAAAAACACGCGTCTGGGTCAAAGACATATTTCTTTTCTAGGACCCTTAATTCATAATAGGCCTACCTTGCCTGAAAAATGTTTCATTTCTTCTCTATGTTCTTTTAAAAATAACGTGAAGAAATGGCTCTTTGAAAAGGGATTAAATAACAATAATAATGCCCAATCTGTTCTAGCCTATTACTTGTCAACTTAGTCTCAAGGCTAAATTTTATTATAAAATTCCTTTGTCTATCTCTTTAGTTTAGTTTAGTTTAGTTTTAAGAATTTTACCATATAAATTGCTTCCTTGCATAAATATATTTTGTTTTTATTTTATTTATTTATTTCTTATTTTTTCATGTTGTACAAACTACTATTAATTTAAACTCTATCTTTGCTAACATCTTGTAATTGTTTTAAATTTAACATGTATTATAACTGCCCACACACGAGCACTGTGCTTATGTGGGCTTCTCTCAACTATTCTCTTCTCTTGTTTGTTTATGTACCAATTGTATTTATTTTCTTGAGAATAAAAATTTTTTCTGAATCTGAATCTGAATCTATATATCATACAAGGGGAGCATCTACAAAGAGAAGATAGTTACAAATATCTTGGTGTACATTTGGAAAAGGGGTTGAATTGGGATGGCCATGTTAATGAGGTAGTTAAAAAGGGGCATAGAGTACTTAGTTTTGTAAGAAGGGTGACAGTGGGAGTTGCAAAAGGGGTGAGAAACCATGTATAAAACATTAGTGAGACCTGTGATGGAGTACGCAGGATCAATTTGGGATCCGTACAGAGTTGGAGAGAAAGATGAAATTGAGAAGGTGCAGAAGAAGGCGGCCAGGTGGGTTATGGGGAAAGGATTGAGATGGAGAGAATTCAAAGATGAAAGAGGGCTGATGATAAGGGAATATGAAAGTTCTGGAGAATTGGTGAAAAAGTTGAAATGGCAGACTCTGGAATGTAGGAGGAAAGAAGACAGATTGGCAAAATTCTATAGAATTAGCAGGGGATTTGAAGGTTGGGATGAAATTGGTAAAGGTGTGAGACAAGGGTTATATTTGGGTAAGAATGATCATAGCTGGAAATGTGAAAGGGTTGGGTTTAAAACTGATGTGGGTAAGAATTCCTTTTTGGGTAGAACAATAGTAGACTGGAACGGGTTACAAGGGGATGTGGTCGGGGAGAAAGATTTATATAGATTTAAATTAAGTTTAAGGGAGGGATAATAGGGAGAGAAATTCTGCCACCGAGTGGAAACTCAATTGCAGAAACAATAAAATAACAATAACAAAAATAATGCTTCCTGGGTACTTGTGTAGTTGGTGTGACCCAACTTTTCAATACCGTTTTTCAACTACTAGGAAAACGCTAAAGTCCCGCCGCGTTGATGGATGAGCTTTTTAAAATTTTAGTTTGCATGGGATATCTTTACTTTTGCAAGTTCTTTGTTTTGCTGCCTATACGCATTGTAGCTGATTGTTGTCAAGTTTCTTTTGTTACCTGTCAATTGGTATTATTTACTGTAAAAAACTTATATTAAAAGCTTTATTTCTATAGATTCTGGCTAACTATTTAAACTTTTTCTTTTAAAAGGTACTACATCACCATAACCTTAATGTCCATGTATAATATGAACGTTGTAGCCCCACCAGTTTGGTCAGAATTGGCCCAGATGGCACGAAAATATCGCACAAAAAATCAAAAAACTTATATTAAAAGCTTTATTTCTATGGATTCTGGCTAACTTTTTCAACTTTTTCTTTCAAAAGGTACTACATCACCATAACCTTAATGTCCATGTATAATATGAACGTTGTAGCCCCACCCGTTTGGTCAGAATTGGCCCAAATGGCACGAAAATATCGCACTAAAAATCGAAAAAAATCATAAAAGTACGATATTCATGAGAAATATTTCTTCGATTGTACCCAAAAACAATACACCTCTAAGTTCAGAGATTTCGAAGGTCCTGTCAAATTTTCATCAAGATCGGATATGCCGTTTGCCTGGTAGAGAGTTAACAAACAGACAAAAAAACAAAAAAAAAAAAAAAAAACACCCGAGCTAAATTTTTTGGGGGTCAGTGAAATTGAAGTCTTCGCTTCGCTCATCCAAAAATCAACATAAACACTCACTATTGATGAAATAAGTCAAGAACAACTCATTGTGTACTATTTTATTACATTCCAGCACCAAAAATCTAAAATAGAATCATCACGTTTTTGGTGTAACAGTAACAAAAAAAAACTTCAAACCTTTAACCTCGCTATTTTAAACGAAAAGTACTTTTCCATTGAAAGTCATTTTCTGTTTTAAATAGCGACGTTAAAGGTTTTGTAGGTTGAGTAAAAAAAAAAAAAAAAATTGAAAAGTTGGGTCACACCAACTACACAAGTACCGCTTCCTGTAGGTCTATCCCGGTAACGACAATGGGAACTTTGCCAAGTTTTAACTTTCTAGGGCCTATAACGTTCCCGTTCCGTACATTACCGGAATCTGTGCCGGAATCAATCAGAATCATGTTTTCCACAGCTTTATCAGATGATTGATTGTTTATAGCCCTAAGCGTGTAATATGCCAAATAAATAAAAAAAATAACGGAATATCAAAAAACAAAATATAGGCCTAATAGTCCTAAGCACACAAGTTGGCCTATATTTGAATGCCCGGAAGTGGAAAAAATAATTTCAGGCCCCTACATTGAATAGGCCTAACTATTCCTGGCTCAAGTAAGTCCACGCTCAACTAGGGCTGTGCAAAATGCAAATTAATGAAAATGCCTACCTGATACCCGTTGATCTTAAGGCTAGGTCGGTTGCAGTGATGGTAGCAAAGATATTTATGTATTCAGTATTCACCTGATTGTAGCAACAGGTTGCGTAAACAATGCTGTGCTACCTTCGTCTTTGGAAGTGTCTTTGTGAAGGTCAAAACTGTTTGGAAGTTCGATATCTAGTTCCACTGATTGTTTCGTTCATTGATCCGATATTGGCCTCTAGGCCTGTGACAATATGAATGATATTTGGTGTGAAAAGATAGATAGCAACAAGCTAAGTAGGTTAAACTTGGTATCGCAGAGAGACTTGACCTTGAGCAATCTACGATATTGGACCAGATGCACCACTTGATGAATTTTGTAATCGATGTTCTTCTCCGCTTGTTACTCCCATCCCATACATCATGAGGTTTTTGTAGGCCTACTGCTGAGGTGAAGACGGGAGAGATGCTAAAATTAGAGACCGTTGGAGACCTACTTCGCCGCTCGCGGGGCATGAAAACATCATACGCGTACCATCCCTACTACTCATCTGCTTAGCCTGGGCCTATTTATTTTGTAGTTTGTGAACTGTGAAGTAGGTTATCCTTTTAAATGGTGATGCTGAACATGTGATGAATTGTGTTTTAGGCCTATGTATGAATACGATTCATTGTAGGGCCTAGGCCAGGTCCTAAAAATGAAAATGTTACATTAATCAATTGTTTTCCAAAAAATGTTTTCATCTAATTTTTCAAGAAAATCCTTCCAACATTTTAAGAGCCACAGGCATTTAAAAATGTTTAATTATCCCTCGCCTATTGGTATATCAACAAACTTCATTTGTTTAAGTTCTGAAGATTAAAATTCTAAATTTTCCATGCCTGTTTTTCAGCCCCTCCTGAACCAGAACAGTGCTCCTACTTCCCAGCTCAGATGTGCCGGCTATGTGCAAAAACTTCGGAGAATATGGAGTTCATCTTTGATGCCAATTCCAGGCTAGAAGAATCTATAAATACCTGGCTTCCAACACAGGTAAGTTATTCGCAAAGCCCTATGCTATGCATATCTCTTTAGTAGAAGTTAATTTAAATTTTAGAATTTATGATAGCAGAATGGAGTCCCAGTAGGCCTATTGTGTAGGCAGGCCTATAGACCTTGTCATTAACTACTAGTTGGTACTAGTTACCAGTATTGCTATCGCTAACGCTAGGCCTACATGCCCTGAAAAAGTAGTCACTACTTTTTTCAGATGTAGCGACGCTACATTCGTGCTACACAAGAAATATAGCGGATGCGGTGGAAAAGTAGCGCGCAATATTTTGACTTTCCGACTTTTCACTTTATGTGGTACTGGGACTGCTGAAACCGGAACTTAAAAAGTAGCGCAAAATCACGCTAACGCTATACAAAAATTGTAGCATGCCACCGCTACAATATGCCCCCTTAATAAAGTAGTGCGCTACTGGTTCCGCTACAGGTAAAAGTAGCATGCTACATATAGCGTGCTTCTCCCCAAGACTGCTAGTTACCAGTATGTAGGCCTATTAACTGAGGGAATGGTTTGTACAGAAAGTTGTCAAGATGCAATGGAGAAATTCTAGCTTTTCGATCATGTTGGTGGAATGTGTCATATTGGCGAGATATATGGGTATAGAGCTAGAGTAGGCTGATTTTTTTCCTTTTGGTCAAAAGATTGGTATTAGGCCTACTGTACATCTGATTGATCCTGTATATGCCAACCGTTTAACATGATAGGAGGTAGCATCAGCTGCATCACATTTTGGTGGCGCTGTTAACTGCGGAATGTTACTAAGATCAGGAGTCTTTAACGAAGTCAACCGGTGCTTGAGGAACTTTTATGTCGACTAGGCTCTAGGTGGAAAAAATAGCCAGTCAAAATCTGCCATCTCAACCTGTACTGCGCTGTCACAACATGTTTCAGTTCAGTTTTATTAGCATCTGTGTAGGTTACATTGTAACATTGGGTTTTATCAATACATTATAATTTTATAAATAATGTTGGTATAATAAAATGAAACGACAATGCAAATACAATTTGGTTAACTATAATCTAACTATATTAGCCTGTTAAATAAATGAGCATTAACTACTCCTCATTAACTAGTAGCTACTAATGAATGTCTGTCCCTTTTTTGTGTTGTATTGGCTGGGCTGAAGGGGCTCTTTCTGTCGTGTGTTGTGCGCGTGAACTTGCGTGTTTGATGTGAAATCCTGTCTGCTTTTAATTGTTTGTTTTAAAATTTCTAAAATGTATAAGCTTGGCATAGTCATGATTTGAAGATTTTTAAAAGCTTCTCTACATGATTCTATATTTTTTAGGCCTGCAATGATCCTGCTTGCTCTCTTTTGCAATATAAAAGCACTTTGCAAATTTGCCAAATTTCCCCACATGGGGATAGCATATTTAAGGCGTGCTTCATAATATACATGGTATGCAATTTTTGCAGTTTTTCTGCCAATAGAGTTATTAATGACCTTCAGGGCATAGCAGGCAGATGCAAATTGAGCACATAGGGACTTCACATGGTCTTTCCAGCTAAAAGAATTATCAATTATTGCTCCTAGCACTTTTGTGTAGTCAACCTCATTTATATTAGTTTGTTTCAACTTTCAATGTAGGGTAATGACTGGTTTATATTTTAAGGCATGTAGTAGGCCTAGTCCTAGCATTGCTTTGTAATTATTACGTACTTCGGAACTATCAACAATTTCCCGGGAGTAGATTGTATCCAACCAAATACAAAAATTTGTAAAAAAAAAAACGGCAGCCAAGCTCTCCTTCAAAAGTCTTCGGCTGTGAATGCTGTGAGATATAAAAGTTGAGCCAAGCTTTTTATTCTTTCTCCCTAGTTTCGCTTTGAAAATAAGTAAGATATTTCGCCTGTTGACGAGCGCCAAGTCAATGATTTTTGTGGTAAAAAAGTAAAATTTTTAAACTCGAAATCATAAAAAAAATTCTTGGCCATGAACCAAATTCAATGGCCAAGCCATTTTTTTATGATTTCGAGTTTAAAATTTTTACTTTTTTACCACAAAAATCGTTGGCTTGGCGCTCGTCAACAGGCGAAATGATCTTACTTATTTTCAAAGCGAAACTAGGGAGAAAGAATAAAAAGCTTGGCTCAACTTCTATATCTCACAGCATTCACAGCCGAAGACTTTTGAAGGAGAGCTTGGCTGCCGTTTTTTTTTACAAATTTTTGTATTTGGTTGGATATTACATCTTTTTGTTGTTCGTTTGCTATCATGGTGTGAATGATGGACTTTGAATGATTAAATTTGTTAAGTTCAAAGTTGTTTTTTTGACATTTTTGGGCCCCCGCCCCCCCCCCCCCCCCCAAAGATACCCCTTGTGTTTTAAGCACTAGATATTTATAATGGTTAAGAGCTTGTTTAATTTCAAGCTTGTACAAATTACTACACCTGAGTAATTACGCGTTTTGATTTTGATTTTGATTTTCCCCGGTCCCAATTGCCCGGTTTTGGTTATATGAGGTACATCTGAGTGTGGCCCAAGTTTCAAAGTTCTAAGATGAACCGTTTTCTCAGTATAGCGTATTATTCATAAGAGTACGGAATTACCTACTTTTGATAATTTTGATTTTCTCCGGTACCCGTTACCCAATTTTGCTTTCCATATTCAAAAGTGATAAAGAATGAGAGATATCAAAATGTATTCCACGTTTGAAACATCTCAGTTGTAGCGTTTTCGTTGAATGATTCATTTCTTAAAGTTCAGATATTTTTTGTCATTTTTGGGCCCATGGTCATCCCCAAATTTAGCCCCTTGTATTTTGGACGCAAGATATTTATAATGGTTAATAGCATGTTTAATTTCAAGTTTGTACAAATTACCACGCCTTGGTAATTACGCGTTTTGATTATCATCCAAATTTTGATTTTCTCCAGTCCCTGTTACCCGATTTTGGTTTTGAAAGCAAACGTCACTGCGTCTGAAGTACATCTAAGTGTGGTCCAAGTTTCATAGTTCTAAGATTTACCGTTTTCTCTGTAGGCTAAATTAATCTCCGCGGAGAACTAGCTAGCCAGCCAGCCACCCACCCAGCCACCAGCCAGCCGAAAGGAATTTGACGATGTTGAGAGCCTTTTTTAACACAGAACGAGTTGTCGGATCGGGTTGATTTTTTTTTTGGTATGTCATGGACCACATACCAGGTTATATACCGAGTTTCAAGATTGTAACTCTTTCGGGGCGGCGTGTGCAGATAGCTGAAAACCCCCCAACTCTCGTAGCTGTATATAGGGCTGGAGTTCGTGTTGCCTAAGCAGTCGCATGTGCTTGTCTGCCGGGCGACGACCGTCGCCCTAGATAGCAAAGCTTTAGCTTCTACCTTGGCTGGATAACTTTCTCTAGTTCTCTCCCCTCCGTCACTAACCGTGCTTCTGTACATACGTGTAAATAGTGGTCAGTAGTCACTTAGTCAATTCTCTTACTCATCCAAGTGAACAAGAATGTTTGAGCCTTAACGGGTTTTTTTTCAATTGTAATTTTTTGTCTTCAACTAGGCCTAGCCTAATAATAACTCAGCTCCTTAGCATAAAAATAGAGTTTATGTTGTGACAATTTTAATCCATTTCTTGATGAACTCATCATCATCATTATCCATCGCCGTTTCCTGCTTCTGGCAGGGTCAGCTTGGGTTTAGCAACAAAATTTTTCCACTTCTTTCTATCCTCCCACAATCGTATCTCTTCCACATCTTCCCAGCTTTCTCTTCTTTCCTCCAAGTCTCCTGCTACGATGTCCTTCCATCTCTTCCTTGGTCTACCCCGTCTTATTCTTCCTTCTTCAATTTTTTTTTCATCCTATTTTCCCCCATTCGTTTCATATGTCCATACCATCTCAACCTTGTCCTTCCTATTCTGTCACTTAACTTTTCTACACCTAGCATTTCTCTAATGTCCTTGTTTCTTATTCTACCTCTTCTCGTCTTGCCCACTGTGCTCCTCAGGAATCTTGATGAATTAAACTTTTCTATTATTTTTTATTTGTGGTGTTTAGTGATGTCAAGTTACGGTTGATTGATTTTCTATTGGATGTGTGTAACTTGATTTTGATTAAAATTATTTTTGTCTACTATACAGGTCAGTGTGACTGACATGTTGCCGAAACAAGTTTGCAATGACTGCATCGAGAAACTAGAAATGTGCAAGAATTTCCAAATCGAGTGTATTCAATCTGAAGTAATTCTGAAGGATTTACTCAATGCTGATAAATTCAGGTCAGTTGTTTCTTGTTATCATTTAGCCTTAGCCTAGGCTAGGCTACACGAGTATTTTCTTACTCGAAATTGAAATATTTTAGTTATGTTTAAGCGAGCGTTTCCATTTGACTCTGCCAGAAAAATTGGTCACTGTTTTTTTTTTTTTTTGTATGTTTGTTTGTATGTCTCGCCATAACGTTCGAACGGAAGCTCGGATCGAGTTGAAATTTTGACCATCCGCAAGCTTTGTTCCCGATTGAATGCCATTAGTTTTGTGGCAAAATCGTTCAAAAAGTTAAAAAATAAAAAGTTACATTAAAGTTAATCGAAAGTTTTTTTTTCAAACTAAACGGCGACGAAATCTGAGGTGGCCAAATCATTTAGAATGTCCGTCCGGTCACGAATATGTTAATTTTATTTTGATCCGATAAGTAGTGTAGATGGAAATTACATTATAACAAAAGTAAAGTTACCATGGCAACGAAAACTCGCACGAGGTTCGCACTATGCACTGCCACCTAGAAGTAATCAAAATACTATCGAGGAAGCAGTGTATTATTTGTTACGTTTTCCCAAAGAAATGATGTCAAGGTCCTCTAGATGGCGGTGGATTTTATCCACAAATTAAAGGTTTACCCAAATAGGCCTACCTTGGCAATAATACTACATAATATTGGAAACATGGCCCCGTGGACAGCGAACGTCGCAAATTTTACAAAATTTTAATAAATTGCAATGTGGGTCTAGCTATAGCACGTGCTCGCTTATCAACGCGTCCAACAGAGCGTTTCCTTGTATAAACAAATAGGTATATGCCCTAGGTAGGCCTACTTTATTACCTACACTAAGGTTGTGAGAATTTGGATAAGTGTTTGGATTTCTAACCAAACTCCAACCAAAAGTTGTTGATTGATTGTTGTTGGGCTTTACGTATAGAATTTATGCGCTTGCGCTAACTGAAACTATGTGCTTAGTCTGGGATGGGTGACCTGTTAATGATGTTGGCGTCAATTGTTCAAGGAACAACAGATTTTAATTATTCATAGCATTTTTATTCTGGAAAGTGTAATGCACAGTTTTTAAAATAGAAGTAGGCTATGTACAAATAATATATAATACTAATTCAGACAACCACACGCACCAACGTTCTACAAGATCATCATCATCATTATCTGTTGCCATGTCCAACTCTGCGTGGGGTCGGCATTGAAGACAGGCCTCTCCATCTTCTTCTGTCCTGCCACCACTCCTCTCCTTCCACCACATTCCAGTCTCCTCCTCGCTGTTCTACATCCTTTCTCACACTATTCTGCCATTGTTGTCGTGGTCTGCCCCTTTGGTCTCCTACCAATGCATCATTCCTTGGTAATCTCGCTCTTTCCATCCTTTTAACATGTCCGAACCACTTTAATCTTCTCTCTCCAATTCGCTCCATTTAATTCCTCATGCCTACTTGATCTCGGATATCCTCATTCCGTATTCGGTCCCATCTTGTCTTAGGCCTACCTACAATGCTTCTCAAAAACTTCATATCTATAGCCTGCACAAGGCTCTCATCCACTGTTGTCATATTCCAAGTCTCTGCTGCATATGTCAGTATTGGAACAAAGTAGGTCTGGTAGATGGTAACCTTGCACTTCTTTGGTACTTCTCTGTTCCAAATGAGATCTTGGATGGATTGGAATAACCCAACAGCGTGCTGTGTCCTTCCTATCTCTGGTTGAATCCTTCCATCGCATGCTACTATACACCCCACGTACTTAAAATTCTCCACTTGCTTTAAAATCTGTCCTAGTAGAATCCTGACATTCTTCGCTTTATCTCGTGTCATCAGCATTGTTTCACTCTTGTCACTTACAAACACCAGACCATATTCTCCTGCCACCACACTCCACACATCAACTTGAGATTGCACCTCCTCTTCTTCCTCTCCCCACACCAAAAGATAGTCTGCAAATAACATTACAGTATTTTCATACATTCTTCTCCGATTCTCTCTACAACTTTCCTAGTGATGGCCATACCTGTTCATTAGACTGTTTTATTTCAAAAGTGTGTTCATTATATAGGATTAAAGGTTTACAATCATCTCCCTGAAAATATATGTAATACCATGGCAAACTTCGTATTTCGTTTTAAAGTTAAACAGCGTTTTTATTTTAAAAATGTACTTAATTATAGAATGCTTTCTGTAAAAGTTTTAGAAAATCAATAATTTTTTTTTTCCAAATTTTTTCTGATACTTGACGGCCATAATGCACCTTAGAGATTCGAACCTTCAATTCGCAGGGCATCTATTAACGTTAAGTCTTGTGCTTTTTGTTGAATGATTTATTTTAAGTTTTTCTATTGAATTGAACGAGATAAAGATTTTTTTTACAATTGTCTTTACGATTTTTTCGTTTGGGACATTTTTACAGTTTGTAGGCCAACGTAAAAAATTCCTCATAAGACATTGTTAAATAAATCTTTTTCTCTCAATAGTCTAAAAAATACACTTACAATTAATGTCATAAATGATGCAAATCACCTACGGTGAATTTTCCCTGGGAATGAAGTTTGAAATTCTAGGTGGTATTATGGCGTGACCGATTGAAAATTGGAAAAAATATTTTTGATTTCTAAAATGACATGATTTAAAGCATATACTTAATATGGTTATTATATTTTTGAAATAGTAAAAAAGTAAAAGCCTTAATGTTACTTAAGGTAATGTAATTAAGAGGCACAATTTTTACTAATTTAATTACAGATCTAGATGTAAGTTTGTTTATATGTATTGACTTTAACATTGAAATGTAAATGGAATTTAGGTAGATGACCATTTAAATTGACCATGTTAAGTTAAAGCCTTACTATTGCTGAATTATGTATGGTGGCACAGTTTTTACTTTGAATTTAACAACAGATCTAGACTGTAAGTTGTTTTTTATGATGACGTATGGTACGTTGACAATTACTACAGTTTGATTTAGGTAATAACCCATTAAATTGACATGTAAGTTAAAGCCTTACTTATTAGCTGAATGTATTATGTGCAAGATTTTTTACTTTTAAATTAAAACAGATCTAGATGTAAGTTTTGTTTTTTATTGATTGACTTTTTATACTTGACATCTTATACAGTTGAATTTAGGTAGATGAACCATTTTAAATTGACCATGTTAAGTTAAAGCCTTACTTAGTTTTAGCTGAATGTATTTATGGTGGCAAGATTTTTTACTTTTAAATTTAAAACAGATCTAGATGTTTAAGTTTTGTTTTTTATTGATTGACTTTTTAGTTTTTATACTTGACATCTTATACAGTTGAATGTAGGGCCTAGATTAACCTTCTTAATTGACCATGTAAAATGTCACTTTTACAAATATTGTAAACAATGTGATCTACTTACAATAAAACATAAATTGAATTGAATTGAATTGATGGTGAACCTAATCTAGTTAAGGGAAATGTGTGATGTCAAGGAATTAGTGGTAGGTAGGACCATAGGAAGAATCACAATCAATTATTCTTTATTGTATTGGACTATATATACACACCTAAAAATAGTGGTTTATTTATTTGATCTCTCATATCCAGTTATAAAAAGTAAAAACTGATTTACTAACGAGGTTAACTAAATAAAAGTCACAAATCACAATCCTGCAATTTTTGCAATAATGATTAATACGTGAATAACGGTAGCCCTTACACGGCACTACTGAAAATGAAATTGGAACCAATTGAATTCATTGTAGGTCTACTTTAATACTATAGGCCTACCTTCTAATTAGGTATTGATACCCGGTAGGTAGCGTGGAAGTAGGCCTATGCAAGTTCAAAACTGGCAATCTACTAGAACTGAGGATGGGGTGAGGGGATTACAAGGTTAGCCTATTTTATGGAGTGATTCACCCCAATAATAATCTATATAATATGCAAGTACCTACTATTGCCTATATGACTAATGAGGAATGACTCAATAAGTAATACCTACCCTTGGCTCATAAAGTTTGCCCACCCCAGCACAAGGCTTACTAGTTACTACCTATTAGATTACTTGCAAAGTAACAAGATGCGTTGTGTGCCCATCTGCGTATGTAACAAGACTTGAATGTGATTAATAATGAACGGATAACTGAGTAGGCTTGAGGTACCAATATTTTTGGTGTAACCTTGCCACAATGATTTATTTACAATTATGATTCAACATTTACTAGTTACCCCCAGATGGTATAAGCTAGGCCTAGTAGTAGCGTAGTATTCTCCTGCCCCAGTTGACCAGTAGAGCCAAGCCAACTATGTATTTCCAAGTGAATTATCGGGTACTTGATTTACAGTATTAGGCACTAAGGCAGCTACATAATTGTAAGTAGGTATTGTATTTGATGCTTTTAAGTTATTAATAATTAGTTATTACTAGGAAAACGCCAAAGTCGTTAGACGAGTGAGTGAGCTATGGGTTGAGTACCTACCTGGTAACATTCCATTTCCTCCCCCTACCTCAGTCTGGATAACCTATCATAGGCTAGAGTGGTGCATTATCATACCAGCAACCTACAAATATAAAAAATAATGCAATAGCAAATGGAATGAATACTGGTCCCAAAAAGACAATATGCGGGTATGGGACCATTTTGGAGGGTCCGCAAGCCCCCTGGGATTTTTTTTAAACTTTGGATTCAATTTGGTGGGTTTTAGGTAACTTAGAGGCCTACTTAGATCACTTCATGTCATCATTAGTTGGGATAGAATATTACCAATTTGGTAACAATGGTAATCAAAATATTGTTTGTTACCAGTGGCAGTAGGGATGACGAAACCAGACTTTTTTACGACCCGCGGGTTACCCGAGTAGTAACACAAAAAAGTCGGGTGTGGTGTCTAATGAACTGCGAAGAAACGCGCTCATCAATTAGGCCTATCGTAATATCCCAGACGTACTGCTAATGCTGTCCTATAAACAATGACGTACCGATTAAGTAGTATTTCATAATCACGAAAGAGGAACAGCGGCAGACAATTAAGATAACACTCACAGTTCCTTGCATCTGCTTTATGTCTAGTCAAGGTCACGATGCGTTGGCGCTGGGGGGGCTGGAGCAGTTAGGCTGGCAAGCAGATAATTGTAACAAGATAAGGAAAGGCCAGCCTCTGCACAACCTCTATTACCATGTGCTTTATTTCAGTTATCATCATAGGTGACAGTAGCTTTTGACTTCAAGCAGATTGAAAACATTAGAAATGTTATGGTAGTTATTTACGTAGTATAATTTCTGGAAGATCTCACGAGTGGTAAGACAGGAAGGGGGTAAGGGGGGCATACTGAGCACACTGCCACAAATCGGCGGCATGAACAAAGGACATTACAAATAGATAAGATAGATAGACTGCATCGACGTTGCGCGTGAAATAAACCGGTGAATTAGACTAAAAACTATGAGGCAAATACTAAAACTGGAAAAATCGTGCAATTTCAATGGTGATTAGTACAATCCTACAAAACCATCGAAATTCGTACATTGTACGACCAAATCGTACAAGTTGGCAGGTATGCATTATATACCAACTAAACTAAATAGGGTTCAAACAACGGTCGTGATAGTTTTTTTTAATTTCTGGATTGTATTAAAAAAATATAGAACATATTTTGGATTGCATATTGTACAGTAGGTAGGCCTACTATGGAAAACATAGGGCCAGTACAAAATACGTGTAAAGATTGCAAGGTTTACTCAATCTCCCAGCGGAATCTTGGGGAACCTTCAGCGTGCAAGATTCGGCACACCTTGGTCACCACCTGACATTCTAAAAATGATTCCATGAAATGTTTTTTTCAAGAACAACGCCATTGTTGTTAAATTACATCCTACACATTTCAGCCTATATTTTCAATTTATTATGTCTTGTAGGTTCAAATCACAACAGATTTTGCTCCGGATGTCTGTTTGAAATTTCAGCTCAATCTTTTGAGCCGTTCGGCCGTTCTGGAGCGAAGTCACTCACTCGCAGACAAACAAAAGATCTTGTGCCGTTTGAGTTGAATTGTATACTTCAGTCGCTGCGCTCCCTTGTCTAATTATTAGCCTATTCAAACTCGGTTAATTTACCTACTTTATTTACCTATTTGTTTACCTACTTCAAACTAGTGATAAAGGTTTCTTTAGGCCTAGGAGGACTTGTTCATTATAACATAATCGCTCCATATGTGGCAGCACTAAGTGTAGGTGTACACGAGTTTATTTATTTTAACATTAAATGATTAATGGCATGAATGTGCGTCAGCATCATGGATAGGGTACAAGAGTAGGCCTAAGACCTAATTTACATTACTGGAACGAGGGTGGAAAACTCAACCATCGATGCAACCGCTACTTTTTACACGGTGAATTTAACCCGCTTATAATCCTAGTTTAAAACATGTTTTTCACTTTTATTAGGCTACAAGTGATAGGGGTAATAGACTCCTTGGCCACATTGAATAAACTAGGAAGCTTCGCAAACGCTTTTTCAGGCGCGTTGTTGGATGAGCGTAATTTTTTTAAACGAAAAAAAGCGTAAAATAGAGATGTTCATGAGAAATAACTTTTCAATTATGCTCAAATTTCACACGAATATATTAATTCATGAAATAAAACTAGGAAAACGCTTAAGTCCCGCCGCGTTGTTGGATGAGCGTAATTGGTGCATTGAGCTGCCATTTGTTATGCGGATTTTCTGTTATTCTTTGAAAAAATCAAAGTTGAAGATTTTTTTAAATTAAATTAAATTAAATAAAAAAATAACTTTAATTTTTTAATTTTTTAAAATTAATCGTAATTGTTAAAAAAGGAAAAAAACGTAAATTTGCGATTTTTATTAAATAATTTCTCGATTGCGCTCAAATTTAAACACGAATATATAAATTCATTGATTAAGGTTCTTGAAAAAAATCATTACAGTCGGATAAAGCATGCAGGTGTTATAAGTCAAAGAATTGTTTGAAAAAAGAAAAAAAACTTAAAATTTTGATTTTTATGACAAATATTTTTTCAATTGCGCTCAAATCTCACAAATATCTTAATTCATAAAAAAAAGGTTCTGAAAAAATCATTAAAATCGGATAAAGCATGTAGGTGTTATAAGTCGAAGAATTTTTTTAAAAATCAAAAAAAAATCATAAAATTGCGATTTTCATGAGAAATACTTTTCCGATTGCGCTCAAAAACTTGGCAGTTCTAAGTTCAGAGATTTCGAAGGCCTCCAGAAAATGTCATCACAATTGGAGTATCAGTTTAGCCGGAATCGTGTGGACAAACAGGCAAAAATACAAAAAAAAAAAAGGAAAGAAAAAAGAAAAAAAAAACATTCCGGATTTTTTTCTCCAGTGTAGTGAAATGGAATCTTCGCTTCGCTCGCTACGCTCATCCAAAAATCATTACAATCGGATAAAGCATGTAGGTGTTATAAGTCGAAGAAATTTAAAAAATAAAAAAAAATCGTAAAATTGCGATATCACGAAAAATAATTTTTCGTTTGCGCTCAAATAAATTTCACACGAATATATAAATTCATGAAATTAAGGTTCTTTGAAAAAATCATTACAAACGGATAAAGCATGTAGGTTAGACCTGACGTTATAAGCCGAAGAAATTTTAAAAATAAAAAAAAGTCGTAAAATTGCGATTTTCGTAAAAAATAATTTTTCGATAACGCTCAAATTTCACATGAATATATAAATTCATAAAATTAAGGTTCTGTGAAAAAATCGGTACAATCGGAAAAGCATGTAGGTGTTATAAGTTGAAGAAATTTTTAAAAAATCCAAAAAAATCGTAAAATTGCGATTTTCATGAGAAATAATTTTCCGGTTGCGCTAAAAAATGTGGCAGTTCTAAGTTCAGAGATTTTGAAGGCCTCCATAAAATTTAATAGCAATCGGAGTATCGGTGTAGCCGGAATCGTGTTAACAGACAGACAAATAAAAAAGAAAGAAAAAAAACATTCCGGATTTTTTTCTCCAGTGTAGTGAAATGGAATCTTTGCTACGCTCATCCAAATAACTAGGAAAACGCTAAGTCCCGCCGCATTGTTGGATAAGCGTAATTGGTGCATTGAGCTGCCATGTGTTCTGCGGATTTTCTGTTGTTCTGTGAAAAAATCATTACTAAGTTGAAGATTTCTTTTTAAATTAAATACAAAATTTACTTAATTTTTTTAATTAATCATAATTTTTAAAAAAGAAAAAAATCGTAAAATTGCAATTTTCAAAAGAAATAATTATTCGATTGCGCTCAAATTTAACATGAATATATTAATTCATGAAATTAAGGTTCTGTGAAAAAATCATTACAATAGGATAAAGCATATAGGTGTTATAAGTCAAAGAATTGTTTTAAAAAAGAAAAAAACCCGTAAAATTTCGATTTTCATGAGAAATAATTTTTTGATTACGCTCAAATTTCACACGAATATCTTAATTCATAAAATTAAGGTTCTGTGAAAAAATCATTACAATCGGATAAAGCATGTTGGTGTTATAAGTCAAAGAACTTTTTTAAAAATCAAAAAAATTGTAAAATTGCATTTTTTATGAGAAAAAAATTCCCGATTGCTCTCAAAAACGTGGCAGTTCTAAGTTCAGAGATTTCGAAGACCTCCATAAAATTTCATAGTAATTGGAGTATCGGTTTAGCCAGAATCGTGTTAACAGACAGACAAAAATACAAAAAAAAAAAAAAAAAAAACATTCCGGATTTTTTTCTCTGGTGTAGTGAAATGGATTCTTTGCTTCCCTCATTCAAATTAATTTTTCAATTAGGAGTCATCCCAAATTTATTGGATGAGCGTAGCGAGCGTAACGAGCGAAGCGAAGATTCCATTTCACTACACTGGAGAAAAAAATCCGGAATGTTTTTTTTTTCTTTCTTTCTTTTTTTTGTATTTTTGTGTGTCTGTGAACACGATTCCGGCTAAACCGATACTCCAATTGCGATGAAATTTTCAGGAGACCTTTGAAATCTCTGAACTTAAAACTATCACTTTTTTTAGCGCAATCGAAAAATTATTTCTCATGAAAATCGCTTTTTACGATTTTTTTTTGTTTTTCTTGTTTTTTCTGTTTGTAATTTTGAGTGTTTGTTAACACGATTCCGGCTAAACCAATATTCCAATTGCGACGGAATTTTTTGGTGACCTTCGAGATCTCTAAACATAGACCTGCCACGTTTTTGGATACAATCGACAAAATATTTCTCATGAATATCGTACTTTTAACGATTTTTTTCGATTTTTAGTGCGATATTTTTGTAACATTAGGGCCGATTCTGACCAGACGGGTGGGGCTACAACGTTCATATTTTACATGGGACATTAAGGTAATAGTGATGTATTGCTTTCTGAAAGAAAAATTTGAAAAAGTTTGCTAGAATCCACGAAATAAAGGTTTTAATATGGGTTTTTTTTGAGGTTTATAATAACAATTAACAGGTAACAATAGAAACTTGACAACAATCACCTTCAATGCATTCACAAAGCAATTGCAAAGGAAAAGTGGTCTCACGCAAAGTAAAAACTTACAAAAACGCTCATCCATCAACGCGGCGGGACTTTAGCGTTTTCCTAGTAGATAAACAATAAATACACTTAAAATAGTTTTACAGGAGAGGCAGCCTTCGTATGTCCGTGATTTAATTAATAATGAACAATTAATTTGTAATTTGCTTTCAGTGTGATTTGGATGTGATTAATATTGAACGGATAATTGAGTTGGTTTGAGGTACCAAGATTTATTTGGTGTAACCTTGCCACACTGATATATTTACACTTATGATCCAAAATTTTTGCTTTTTAGTATTTACAGATAGCTTGTTGTAATTTCTTTTTGCCCTGATTAATGAGTCCACTAAATCTCAGTCCAAGAGGGCGTGTATTTGTCAAACCTAAAAACAAGCCTGTTGCACTTTTGTCCACAGTGTTAAAAATATCAAATGCTAATCAAATGTAGAGGCCTGTATGAAGTATGAACATATAAGAAATAAACCATAAACAACTACTGGTACATTCAATATTCATTAATTTTAAATGGTCAAACTTAATGATTAGACCCTGTTTATATTACATAGGGCCTACTAGCATTTTGCTTGGGTAAAATTGATCGTTTAAACGGACTCTGGTTGCAATGACGGTTGAGTTTTCAATGCAAATTTCAAGCCGCGTTCTAGCCTGTGTTCTAACTTGTGTTGAATGTTAGTACGAAATGGGGTGTTATCAAACAAAACAAATAGTTGATAATATGGTTAATTACCTCAATCTTTATATCATTGCATTCTATCTATATTTTTATTCCATGCTATGCTGCTAGTAAGTTCAGTGGCTAAATTGTATGCCCATAGGACTAAGGATCATGTGAATGAATAAAAAATTAAACAGCTTACCTTAGTGCTTAGCCAATGCCTACTAAAAATTGCACGTGTTTATAGTTAAATTTAACATTTATCAGCAAAATATCTACCGGGTGAGGCCTGTGCAGGGGTCAAAATTAACTTTTTTTGCCACCAGCCCTTTGGGCTAGTGGCGACAATAGTCCTCTCGCCCGAGAGTATCTTTACTAGCCCACAATCAAATAAGCTATACACCTATTGATGTAAAACGATCATAAGTGAATGTTTTAAATCACAATAGTATTTGCCGGGTTTGATGTGTGGGTGTGGAGGACTAGGGAGTGACCGGCAAGGAATTTTCACCATAATGTAAATAAGATTAGCCTAAGGCCCTAAATTAAGAGATTTTAATTTTATTTGCATATTTAGAACGATTTTCCATACTAGGGAGCGCACAACTACTGGAAACTTGTAAGGTTATCGGTGCAAAATATTAAGATTTTTTGTCCAACTCGCCACCTTCTCGTGGTTTGGCCCGTGAGTAGGGGAGTTTCACTCCCTGAAACTAATGACAAGCTCTGGGTCGTCGTCGGGAAACTTTCCCCTTCCCTTTGACTACCTCCCTGACGGCGACAACAATGACAACACGGACGGATGATGACACAGACGACGTGGGGGGAACCCCTGCCCCCCATACGCTTATGGCTGGTTCTGACCAGCACAGGCTTGTCCACCCCGCGTCCCCCCGCGTCTCCCCTTACGTTCCTCCCGTTGGAAAGAAGTATACATGGTGGTAATCCACACTTATAGATTTTTTTTTGGAAGATTCCTATACACTTGACATGGGCACTGATAACTTTACTGTTGAGTGTCCTAAAACAACACTAATTAACTAACTTGAACGGTAATTGGGAACTCGGGAAAAAGAACTCGCCTGTCGGGCTAGTGAAATTATATTTTTACTAGCCCGCTGCCTGCGCAAAGTTTTACTAGCCTCGGGCGAGCATTAATTTCGACCCCTGGGCCTGTGTATGACTATGTATATTCATTCTAAAATCATTTTTTCTAGAATGGATAAAGCAGGCTTTGTCTTACTTTTTAGCTTGATATAGGTATGAGTTGATGACCAGGCATCGCCTACCATACTCGACCACCGGGCAAGTCTCACCACAATTATTTCCCCTCAAGTCCGCTGCCTTAGTCCACCGTCATCTCAACTAAACTAAATTCACCTAGAACTTAAGCGGAGTCTCTGAGGCTAGCGCCGAGACGAGTTGAAGCACTCAGCTTTCTGTTACTTGGGATAAACAGATAATAACATCGTTATCATATTTCACGTGAACGTTGATAAAGAATCAATCTATTAGATCCAGTACGCGTATTCCTCAATTAATCACCCAATCAATTTTTCGTGACATCTCCCTACCATAGGTAATTACTCAATTTTTTTAACTTTGGGAATTTATCCAAAGTGTACAAATTTTTTTAACCCTCGGTCTCTCGTGTGGGGTTCTACAAACCCCAGGGTCTACATTCGACTCTGTTTCTCTGCATTGAACCGTTTTACCGACTCTAGATTCTCAGTGCCTTCAAGTCACCCTATCTGTTAGCAAAATTTGTAACCCTCTAATCATTAGGGCTTTTAGTGTTGTTATATTGCCGGTCTGAACGTGGCTGGGGTTGCTGAAACCCCGCGCGACTGATCTGGTTACTGTGTTCTGCATACAGAAACTCAATGCTATTTTGGCTTAAATTTTGGAATTTTGGAAAAATTCTTCTTGCAATTTACTAACTGGTTCATGTTTATTACTAAAAAGGAAAACAAAACTTAAAATTGCATTAGTTTGACAACTTATTTTAATATTTTGAAAATGTCCATTTTTTTAAATCTAAAAAATACAATAAATAAATATTTCATACAAAAAGGTTCATTGGCATTTTATTTCACTGTCCTCCCAGTAACAACCACCTACATAGTAGTTCCACAAATCATATGAGCACAGAAAGAAATACCCAAAACATCCTACTGGACGCGAGGGATGGTGTTAAGAAATTCCGCGCAAGTGATGGAGGGTTAACACAAACACAAGTGATGGAGGGTTAACACAAATTTTCATACTGGATCTCCACATTTAAATCAATGTTAACACACACGTTAATTGTATTTCCTGAATTGAAATCAATGTTTTGAATTTTTCTGGGCACAATGTCTAACAATGATTTCTTTGCCATCAAGTGTGGATATCAATAGTAGGCCTAAGGTACTTTTTTAACATCCATGCAAAACTGGGTAATGAATGATCAACACCTGAGCGCGTGTATGGTTGCCTATCCTCAGCGACCCCTCTTAAAACATAAGGAAATATGGAACTTGTACTATTTTTAACACTTTAACAATGTAGGCTTACTTTGTATTATGTTTTCAGCATTTCCAAAAAGCCTATTGAAACATTGGTCGAGGAAGATGGTGGCCCCAGAGTCTTCGAATGTGGTTTTGTTTTTGGCCCAAGACATTCAATTAATTCAGTTAAGAAGGAAGGTAAAAACTCGACGGATTATTGTTGTCCTCTTTGCTACGAAGGCAGTATGGTAAAAACAGGGAAATACGTACCGGATGTATTTGATGATAACGACCAAAAGAATATGCCTACTCTAATCACCAGCGACATAGTTACGGAAGAAATAAAGATGGAATCTTTTGATGATTATGACTTTCCTGAAGATTCTCTTGATATGGGACTGCGAATGATAAAAACCGAGGCGGAGGTCGATTATGACGATGAAGAAGAGGTTATATTCAATAATGACCAATGGGAGAGCATTGAAATAAATGAAGACAATACCGCAGAATTGGCACTAGCAACCACTTCAAATGTCCGTCAGAATAAGCAGTCCCATCTTGGCGACAAACCAGCTGCAACTTCTGACCCTGAAGATATCGAAAACCAAATACCACTTGAAATAATACCTAAGAAGACAACAGGAAATGTTTCTAAAGAAGTAACTGAAATTTTATCTTTCAAATGTACCATCTGTGAGGAAAAAGTTGGGAGCATGGACGATCTATTGGAGCACGCTTTCGAATTGCATTCCGACACTGAATTCTTCCCCTGTCCATTCTGCCCCCTCGCCTTCGATATGGCCCCGCAATTGATGACCCACTTTGAAATGAAACATAATGCTGCCAAAGTGGGCAAGGACAATATTGACATTTTAATGCATCGCTGCGAAAAGTGCTTTGTTTTCTTCCCGTCCGGTGATGTTATGAAGACCCACAAGTGCGCACCTTTTGTAGAAAAAAAGAGCAGTAAAAAACAAAATCGTAACGTAACTTGTCCCACGTGCAATAAGCAGTTAAAGAGCAAAATACATCTAGAGTTCCATATGCAGTTCCACATAGACGGGACCAAACCTATGCATTGTCAGATTTGTCGCGAAGATTTTGAAACTGAAGAGAGTCTCTACAAACATTTCCGATGGTTCCACAATAACCAAGAACCAAAATGTTCCGTTTGTGACAAAAGCTTTGCAAACTACAACACTCTGATAATCCACAAGAAGCTACACAGCAACATCAGGAACTACCAGTGCGGCACGTGTTCCAAGTCTTTCCTAGACAAACAGACACTAGCCGAGCACATCGTCACACACATGGAGACGACTCCGTTCCAGTGTCCCATCTGTAAGAAGTACCTCGCGCGTAACTCCCGCCTCAAGCAGCACATGCTCATACATCAGAAACAGAACAACGGACCGCAGGACATATACGACTGTTCAGAGTGTAGGCAGGTGCTTCCGAGCCAGGCGGCTGCCATCGTGCATGGTGAGAAGTGCCACGAGAGTGAGGATGCCTCGTTCGAGATCAAGGTCGCCGACAAGGTGTGTGGCTCGCTACAGGATATAATTCCTAGTAGTTTTATTTCCAAACAAATACATAATACATTTTTAGTTTTTACATAATATATTACAAATTTTTCTCGACTCTAACTTTTAAGCATGTTTTGTTTAATTGTTTCTTTCACATTGAGTGCACCCAGTACAGATATTGCTATTCCAACAATTAAGTGTGAAATAATGTAGGCCTATAATGTTACAAACAATGTACTAGTATAACTAGGAAAACGCCAAAGTCGTTGTTAGACGAGTGAGTGAGCCATGTGTTGAGTACCCTGTATCATTCCCTTTCCTCCCGCTACCTAAGGTTGGATCAAGTCAGCATGGGTCTTTCCTCACTAGCCTATCATAGGCTAGAGTGGCGCATTGTGGCCTTACAGTTCCCGTTAACTCAACACATGACTCGCTCACTCACCGAACAACGACTTTGGCGTTTTCCTAGTCTGGTTGGCTAAGGTGTTCGTATACCCATAATGTGGGAGACCCGAGTTCAGTCCCCTGGTCGGAAAAGATTTTGTAATTTGTAGTTTGTATTTAAAAAATTATAAAACATGTTTTAAAATGCATATAGAGTAGGATTCAGCCAAGATTGAACGACCTTCAAAGTTGCATTTGTTTAAATCGGCATAACCAACACAGGAGAAATAAAATTGCTAGCATCATTTTTCTACTCCGTGCGCTGCGTGCGTGTGGCGAGGTGACGAACTAGGTGTATGTCAACAGACCATTCCAAACGTTGGAGGTTATGTTTCATTAGGATACCTTCATTGCTTGATATGTTTTGTCACTGAGTTGTTTTGGATATTAAATTCTTTGTCTTATATTATTATTTTTATTTAATCAACACAATTCTATTTGCATAAAAATTGAACTAGGCCCTAGGGCAAGGATACTATTATACACGTCGTTCTAGCCTAGCCTAGGGCCAGGCCTAGTCAAATTTCTCTTTGGGGGTTGGGGGGGGGGGGGGGGGGCAAAAGCCTAGGCCTTGCTTTAATATGCAGCCTATCTATGATGCAGCCTAGGCTAGCTAGATCTAGTCCTACATTGTTAAAACAGGGAAAATTCTTGTGATATGTGTTCAATTTGGGGAAACTAGGCCTAGCCTAAGGCTACGCGTAGCCTAGCATCGGCCCAACTCAGGTAGTGTAGCCTAGGCCTAGGCCTAGTATTTATAGCCCTACCCCCCAAAAGGAATATTAAAAGATTTTTTTTCTAAAAGCCTTATGTCTATAACCGTTGTCTTGTACGTATTTAGGTCCTACTGTTTAGGTACCTAGGCCCTACCTAATTGGTTGGCTTACTAGACTGTGTTTTTCCCGCGGGCCCTATTAGTGCATGGTTTAGTGACAAAGACCTACTTTACTTCAACATCAGACAATTGATTAGACCTACTCAATTAATCAATAGATAGGCTATGTCTACATAACATTAAAATATTATTAATTAATAAATAGTCAAGACCAGAACTCAGAAGAGCAACCAAGTAAAGAAATTAGTCAGAAACAAGATTAAAGCAGACGACGTAGTCTAGGGCCTATCCAGGGCCTATCTGTTCTGTGCAGACGACAGGCCTTTAGTAATATTTTAGCTGATTGTATGAAAGTGGTATTGGGAAGATCGCTCATTGGTCAATAAAATAAAACCATTGTTGTCGACTGTGAAAACGAATAACGACGTGACATTTGTTTGTTTTATTACTTTTAATGAATTTGATCGTCCAGATTACATTAAATTAAGCTTTTAAACAATAATTTAGTATTTTTATTTAATAATGCACCGTGTATAATTCATTAATTTTTTTAAAAGTACATTTTCAATTAGACCTCCAATTTTGTTCAAGTGGTTCACATGAAAAATGGCCGCCGAACAGTGTCAAAAGGTCATTCAAAGTTGTGTGATTCCTACTCTAGTAATGCAGTGTAGTCTATCATCTGTGACAATACTTTGGAAAACATAGCCAGTACAAAAAACTTGTAAAGATTGCAAGGTTTACTCAATCTCCGAGCGGAATTTGGGGGAACCTTGAAAGTGCAAGATTCGATACACCTTGGGCCCTGCATGATATTTTCACCGCCTGACAATTAACAAATAATAATAAATATTTTTTCAACCATAGTTAAATTGAATCTTACACATATTTTACAGCCTATTTATCAATTTATTATTTCTTCTAGGTTTAAATAGTAATGGATTTTAGGGCTGCCCAACGATATTGATAATTCGATACGATATCGATATGAAGAAAAAAATTCGATATCAATATGGAAATGTGTATCGTTTGATTTTTTTTTTTTTTTAATAAAGAAATGGTTGGTGTGGCAGTGAGTTATGGTTCTGCAGCGCTGTCCTCCTCCCCCCCCCCCCTCCCACGCCACCAACTACATATTGATAGTCAGTTTGGCTTCGGACCAAGACTCTTGCTGCTTTGTTTTGTTTATGTTATGAGATAAGATAACAAGACCACATGTGTAATCTCATTCATATCAGCAAAGCATAAGAGGCAGCTTAAGTTGTTACATTACAGTAGTGTCCAGACAGAGTCAGGGAGAGAGAGGTAGAGACAGAGAAAAGTCAGTTAGCTTCTATCTCTTCGCAGGGCCGCCGCAAGTATTGTTGTGATTGTTATTCATGGGAGGGACAGTGGCATGTCTGCATTGCCGGCGGGGCCTTAGCTACGCCCAAAGAACGTAATAACACGTAAAAAAAAAATCAAATAAGTAAAAAAAAAAGAAAAAAAAACAATATCGATACTTGATTTGAAAAGTTCGATATCGAATCACGATATCGATATATCCCCTACGATATCGATATGTTTTTTATCGTTGGGCAGCCCTAATGGATTTTTCTCATTTTGTTAACAGTTCTCAGTTAACTCGTAATGGATGTCTGTTTAAAAGTTCAGCTCAATATGTTGGGCCGTTCGGCTGATTTTTGATGTACACACACACACACAGAAGGACAGAATAAGCGCTGTTTAGTGTTTTGAGTTGAATTGTAGGCCTAGACTACGTTCGCTGCGCTCATTCGTCTAATTATAAACATAAACATAGCTGAATTACAGATGATTCGTCACCTTCAACCCAACTCATACTGGAACCATATGTTTCTTTATTATCATAATTATTTTGAATGTACAGCTTTCAGAGCACGAAACGTGAATATTACATCATCAAAATGTTAACAAAGAAACGTGGCAAAATCCCAAACAAATAATTTTAATATTAATTGTTATTAATATTGTTTTGTTATTAATTATATTCAAAATAAATAGGCTGCATAATGATCAGTAATATTGCGCAAACATTATGGCACTAACAAGAACAACAGTCAATCCCAGTTTTCACAAACTTTGCAGGAGCTGATAAGTGATTTGATTTTACATTATTTAGCATACCACTTTGTTAAAAAAGAACCATTTTTGTTCAGAATTTTGTAAAATTACATTATTAAAACATGATTTATTTATTCAAGGTACTTCGTTGTGAATTCTGC
This sequence comes from Sweltsa coloradensis, assembly GCA_024449915.1. NCBI lineage: Eukaryota > Metazoa > Arthropoda > Insecta > Plecoptera > Chloroperlidae > Sweltsa > Sweltsa coloradensis. The sequence goes on from JAMZAV010000620.1 coordinate 272,943, forward strand.
AACCAGAACTACGGCAGTATCGACTTATTGAATGCGCACCGGGAAACTCACGAAGACGGACCAAAGAAGTTTGCGTGCGAGTTCTGCGAGTCTACCTTTGAGAGTTTCGCCCGACTCACTTCCCACAAGTTGAAACACAACGGTGCAAAGGAGCCAAAAGAAGGCGAGGAGGTTGAAGACAAGTTCACTGTACCATTACATTATGTTTGTAACGAGTGCAATCAGACGTATTTCCTGTGGAGTTACCTGTCAATTCACAAGAGGCAAAAGCACGCAGAGGTGCGCTGCTTGTACAGTTGCAAGGTAAGTTTCGTCTGTTTAAGAAGTCAATCATATATTTAAACTGTTTGAAATTATGGCACCGGTCTTAATTGTAGGATACACTACACCAAAATGTAATTCATACTCCCTATATGTGATTTCATTGCAACTATAGAATAAGAAAGTTTCCATGTTAGGTACGTAAATTTAAATGCTATGTATTTTATTAACATCCGTAGTTTTTTTATTTTTCATTAACGAGTGCATCCTCTTGCCCCTTCTATTTGCTTAAAACAGGGCTTTTCCGTGCTAGCAACGTCTTTCACGAGAGCGCGCCTCATTCCCCCTCCCATGCGTGGCTTACGGCCCGACGAAAGCGCACTACGTAGTATTGTCTTTGTGAAGGTCGTGCTTCTTGTCGCCCAGCAGCACTGCACGCCATGTAAGTTGCCTACACTGCAGTAGGGCAGGGGCGATGTGTTGCGCTTTGGACTTCGCGTCTTACACGTGTTGTATATCTTGCAGTAGATGAGTTTTTCACGGAATAAAGCTATTAATGTTTTAACTGGAAATATTTAATAAAGTTCTGCAAAGCGAGCGGTTAATTACAAAATTTCGGAAGGGCGAGCTCTTCGATTATCGATTCGGGAAGGCTGAATCGATTATTGATCGTTTCGGGAAATAATCGTATCGATTATGAAACGGCAACTCTACTTATTTCTAGTGTAGAAATCAAATAGGGCCAGTTTTTCTAGTGACATAAGTAGTGAAAGCCGTCTATACCTTGCCCATTTGCTGAGGCTGGCTTTGTGTATTTATTTAGTGCTAGCTAGGTGTGACTTAAAGGTGCCTAATATGAGATATGCCGAGTGAGTGTCGGTAATGTCGGTAAAAGAATACCCTTGATTTACTTCTGACGACGATCGTAAATGCTATGCTGTAGGCCTACTTTGTACACCAACAATGTAGGAGGTATAGTCGTGACTATTCTGTTATTTTCTCTTTTAAGTCTGATTTGGTGTAAGAAATGATATGATTAGAATAACTTATTACCTCATATAAATACAAAAACTCCTGTACTGATGAGGGTACCCAATAACAGAATTTCCTACTTTAGACGTCCGAAATCTAATGTAAATAAATTTTAAAATGCCAAGCTGTATGTATTGTAAATCAGAGTTTGCTGGTCTGTTTCAGATGTGTCCCGAATCGTTTGAAACTACCTGGAGCCTGGCTTACCACCGCAAGGCCAAGCACGGCCAGATGAAGCCAAAGAACTCGTGGTGGGGGAGAGCGGCTCGCATCCACGAGTGTCATTTCTGTGACAAGCTCTTTGCCTCCCAACTCCTCTTGGCAAAGCACCAGGCATTTCACCACTCTGGTGCCAAGATTAGGAGGGTACCGGTACCACAAGAAGGAGAGAACAGTGTGAAGTGCGGCTCGTGTTCTAGGACCTTTAGTAAACAGGTGAGTAGGCCTAAAGAACAAATTAGGTAATGACATTGGGCATTCGGGTTACCCAAATCCATACTGAAGATTTGAATTCTCCAGGAATGTTATTTTGTTAAATTGAACAACACCAAGAAATTATGTATTAATAAGAATAACAAAGTTGTCATCATAGAAACTATCAAACAGTTCAAATTCATGTTTCACAAATTGAACTGTTGGGTATTATTCATGACTCTTTCATTCATATAAATTTACAATGCCATCATTGGTATTTCAGATCAATAGAGTTTATATTATCTTTATTCTTTATTGTTGTTCTGCTAGTTGCGCTGCTAGCTAGTTATTTAAGCAGTGGTATTTGAACTTTGGCAGATACTGAGAAGGGCTAGAACCGAAACCATATTTCACTACGGTACCCAATGTCACAAATAATTGTGATTTTAATAAATTATATATAAAAACCATACTTCTACAATTATTGGCGCTATTAAATTTATTTAGGAATGTGGGAGATCCGTGGTTCGATTCCCGGTTAAGGTGGACTTTTTTAATTTCTGAATTGTAGTAAATAAAAACAATTACACCCACGGGAGTGTTTCCCGATAAATAAACAGCCTCTTAATGTTGACATCGGCTGCCAACTGCTTTGTTGATAGAATGAATGTGTGGTCTCGTTATCTTATCTCATAACATAAACAACTGCTTTGCTGATAGAATGAATGTGTGGTCTCATTATCGCATCTCATAACGTAAACAAAACAACTCTGCGAGAGTCTTGGCCCGAAGCCAATTGACTGACTAGCAATACGTAGTTCGTGGCTTGGGGGAGGAGGAAGGGGGGGGGGGGGGACGGTTATCTCCGCGTCTGTCATTGACTGGCCCGATGCAATGTTTATTTTTTTTCTGTGCAAGAATAAGTGTTTTTTTTTTTTCCCCCAATGTACCACACTGCCCAACTCAACCTACATAACATTTTTCTTTACTGAATTATTTGAAAGTTAAGAGTATGTGAATGAACTACTCAGGAATTTCTATATCTATTTATTAACTGCTTGAATCTATATTTTAACCAATATGTCAGTAAAGTATTATTTTAAAAAAAAAAAATGAAAAAATAATAAATAAAAAAATAAACATTGCATCGGGACATCCAGTCAATGACAGACGCGGATGTCCCGATGCAATGTTTATTTTTTAAATTTTTTTTTCATGACATGTCGTCTTCAAGGCCATATTTCGTCTCTCTCTCTCTCCCTTTCTTCTCTCTCGTCCGCCGTCTTTGAGCAAGGTCGCGGCGGCAAGCACTCACAAAGACACTGGCTCAACACTCTACGGCACCCTACCCTTGACCCCTGCCCCCAACCCCCCTTACAATTCACGAGCTGTGCAATTCTTTCGTGACACGTCATTGTAGTAAATAGCATACTGCATGACATTCAGATGTAAAGAACATAACATTTCGGCCTAATTAAAAAAAAGGAAAGGGCGCCTGAAACCAGCTCGGATAACACGGAATCTCGGTTAATCGGAGCTCGGATTAACAAGGTCTTACTGTAGTTCGACAGTCTGCTTATGTCTAGTTACTAGCTAGCCATGGCCTGGGACACGCAAGTTGTGTTGCAGACACAGTGATTCAAATGCTAGACTGCGAAAATAATGTGGTCCCGTTATGACTATGAGCAATCTGCGAGTGTAAATTGCTCAACTCCAAATACCCAATTTTCACTCGCAAATTGCGAGGGTTCAAGTGGAATTGACGATGGTTGCTGTAGGTATTTCAATGTTTTCTAAATTAGGCCCTACGATATTGCAGGCTTATTTGGATAAACACATGAAAATACATACGGAAGGGAAGACTGCCGTCTGCCCTCATTGCAGTAGAAAGTTCGTCCATGAGTCAAGTCTGAGCAAACACATGAAGACGCATACAAGTAAGAATAACAAAAATTAATAATTTATTAGTAATAATTAAGTACCGGTACCGACTCAAGAATTTATGTATTGACACTTCCAAGTATGGTATATATGTAGGCCCTACAGTATTTTGACTTTCCGACATACCGGTACTAGTAGCTGTGGTCAATTAGGTATTAGGCTAGTAAGCAATGGCTCTTGTATTCTTGCCCGGTTTGAATCCTGGCTTCGACATGAGTGTCATGTTATGTTGTTCATCTTTATATTATATTATCAGTCAGTCACCCACACACCGTCTCGAGTAGCATCCTTGCCAAACTAATACCATGAAGTGTAAAGTTGTGTAAAGTTGTAGTGTTGTTGTAAAGTCGTCGATTGCGTCGGGGCCTACAGGGTTGGCTTGGTCGCTTTGATTTTAAAGTCCCCCACTGAAAATCAGTTATATAACTGAGTGGGTAGACTCTAAATACAATTTATTTTTTATTTATTTATTTATAAGTGTTATTCTTGTTTTTGTGTTGGTGTCTATGATGGAGTGTCTTGTTTTTGACAGGTCGTGTCCCCTACCAGTGTAACTTCTGTCGGAAGCGGTTCCTCATGAAAGTATTATTCTTGTTTATATGTATAGCCTTGTTTTTTACAGGTTGTTTCCCCTACCAGTGTAACTTCCGTCAGAAGCGTTTCCTCATGATGCACGACCTTGAGGTACATACGAGACGACACACGGGCTTCAAACCTCATCATTGCGAGGCGTGCGACAAGAGCTTCCGGACCAAGAGCATGCTTGTGCAACACATGCGGTACGTACACAATACAGTACATTCAATACAAGGGATGGGATATAATTTATAAAGAATGTTAAATTACTTCAATGTTTATATTTCTCTATTTGGATAGTCGGGAAACACTCCCGTAGGTGGAATTGTTAATATTCAATACAATCCAGAAATTACAAAATCCATCCCATCCATCCCGATCGGGGTTCGAACCCGAGTCTTCCACTTTCCGGGTGGACGCCGTAGCCAACTATGGATGGATGGGATGGATTTTGTATTTTCTGGATTGGATTAAATATTAACAATTCCTCCTACGTAGTGATCGAAAATTTCATGAAATATATTTTTTTGAAACTTTCATGAAATATTTCATGAAATATTTCACGAAATATTGAAATATTGTGAAATATTGATATTTTATAAATGAATGATAATTTACATGTTTAAAAATATTATTGAGTAATCATATTATGTATTTATTTTTTATTTACCAACAATGAAAGTTGACAATAGTACTTAAGGGTGTAGTATAGGGCCTACATAGTCAGTACTACTAGTACCGAGTACGTAGTAGAACTAGAAGCATACGCCCCAACTCCCTACGCAAAAGGCATTATGCAGATGCTGGTAGATGGGTGGATGGTGGTTGTTTATCCCTTTATAGGACAGTATTTAGCAACCCAAAATTTTGCTTTCTACTTCAGCAATTTAAATTTTGTGATTTTTTAAAAGAATTTTAGATTTTTTTCCTAGATGTTTTAGGAACAAAATGCTGATTTTGAATTCCAAATTGACATCAAAGTTGAAAAAATAATCAAAATTTGATTTGATTTTAAAAAATTAGATTTTTTAGGGCCTAAATTTTCCATTTTTTTTTTTTTTTACATGTTCAAAATGAATCTACTACAGGCAAGCGAAATGTCCGGGACATCCCGTAAATTTGAAGTTTTCTGTGTTTTTATACAAAATGTTATTTTTGAACCATTATAAAAATCCTTGTTATCATTGTAATTTAGTGGGAAAAAAATCTATTAAATCAGAACAAAATAAAACAGCTTTTTACCCAGACTGAAAGTATGCAGAACTGGCCAATTTAATGGTGTAGACTGTAGATGTTGAAATGTGGTGGTACATATGTGTACCAATAACCAATAAAGGGTTGCTATCTATCCTGATGTAGGCCTATTAAATGAGTTGAGTTGCTTGTAAGACTCAGTTGCCTTGCTCCCTCGCATAACAACCGACAACCATGAATAAAAATTATAAAGAACTGAATGTAATATATATATAGGCCTAGGCCTACATAGGCCTAGGCCCCATGTAAACAAAAAATAATTATAGTTAGTAGGTAGTAGTAGGCCCTACTGTAGTACAATGGTGATTCTAGTCTGTCACTGTGCACATGCATCCGCATCTGTATCGGACATCGGAAATAAACAAGCACAATTCTGAGTGATCTGACTTGACGTGAGTCCGAAGACATCACAACTTCCACTTCTATTTAGCATCATTTTGGCATTATTTACAGCTTTTGTAGTAGGTAGCTCTTTCCGACCAATTCACATTCATTTTTTGTACCGGGTAATAGGCAGGATTGCAAACTTCTTCTTTATATAATGTTGTGGCCTTCATCTATGATGCAGTATTGATGCAAGCCAGCACATAGTATCAAAGTGTGCTAGGCATGGTTCAAAATACAATTTTAAACTAAACACAACATAATTGTTAAATAATATTTATAAAAATGAATCTTTCAACTTTTTGTGAAATATTTCACGTTGAAACTTTCAAATTGAAATATTACAAGTGAAATATTTCACTCTTCGATCACTACTCCTACGGGAGTATTTCCCGACTATCCAAATCGAGAAATATACCCTCCCTCATACCTGCGTAAGGTAATGACATTATAAATAAGGTTTGTTTGGTCAATTCAACACCAACAGTTTTTCGATGCTTTATTGTTTCCATCCATTCAAGTTCTATAATGTAACTACAATACAGAAGTTAAATAGTTACCGTCTCGGTGGTCTAGTTGGCTAAGGCGTCCACCCGGAAAGTGGGAGTCTCGGGTTCGAACCCCGATCGGGATGGATTTTTTAATTCAATGTTTATATTATGCGCTTTTGAACGACTAGCATACTTTTAAAAGCATACTTTTAAAAATGGTTATGACTAAAATATTTTTGTTCCGTAAATGCATTTTAGATTTTATTTTATTTTTATAAGCAATTGATAACAAGAAGAATATGTAGACATTAAGTATAAGTATGGTAATACTAAAAAATAATATTATACAGTAGTTAAGTAGTGAGGGACACCTAATGGTTACTTGGATTGGAGAAAGTTCACAGGCTGGAGAGGGATAGAGAACATAAAACACAGCCTGGAGCGCTGGGTACAAAAACACATTGATGAATGTAGTGTGAGGTGTGGCTTGCCGGTAATTTAAAAACATTACCTTAAACTTAAAGCCTTGTTTTCATGTGTCTGTCAGTGTTTGCCGAAAATTTCATGAAATTTACTTTTTAGAAAGTTTCATTGAAAGTTTCAATGAAAGTTTCAAAAAATATTGAAATTTTGTGAAATATTCGATTTCCAAGGAAATCTTCAGGAATACAAACTCCATTTTTAATAAATCAGCGTTTTCTTATAAGAAAGGTTTTTATAAGATTGACAAAAAATTTGCGTCTCTGAAATATTACCCCATAATTGGTGCTGAAACTAGACTTGAAAAAGTTCTTGTCAACCTACCAGTACCACAGAGAGATATATAAATAAAAATTATACTAAACGGAAACTGATTTGGTAATTGACGACTGGTGATAAGGAGGAGCTTAAAACGATCGATAGGTCACGTGACAAGAGAGAGTTGGAATAGATTCTCATTTCCCAATTTTACGTATGTTGAACGGCGCAACACTTATCACGCTCTAACTTTTATTCTATTCATTATTTGGACAAAACTTAAGAGGAATAATATTAAGCAAACATATCATTCCGTCTAATAGCGATTATTTCAAATTTTTTGACACAGCCGTTAGCTTGTCATAACAATGTACGCGCAAGCTTGAGGTTTGCAAGTGATAAAATAAAACAAAAATATGCCGTTTACTTCTATCCTGTAGGCTGTAAAAATAACAACTTTATCAGTTATCATCAAGATAAAATAAAGAGTTGTTTGGGGCACTTCCCACACTTTTTGATGTGAGCAATCATTCTAGTAGCATTGTTGGTAGGCCTACATAGTTGCCCAGCTACAATAGTTAAATATTATTTTGTTCCCACTCAGGGTAAAACACTTGTGACCATGATTAAGCTTCTTTACAATTGTAGGAACAGGTAACAAGTGGTAGGAAGCAGTTTGACACAGCTGCAAAGTGTGCAGAAGGTTGATACTACGTACCAACATAACAAACTCATAAACCCTATAGAACTCTCTAAAAGTTAATAAAATCAATCTAGTAATGCAGAAATGCCTTAAATACAAATGTTTCATAATTTCTTGAAATATTTCAATATACCCTACCCTTGAAAGTTTCACTTTGAAAGTTTCACTTTGAAAGTTTCAACACTTCGAACTCTAGTCTGTCGGACGCTTTGCGATGAGAATTAAACAATGATTAATGACGATTGCAAGACCGATCCCGTCGCGCAACAAGTTTATTTCTTGGTGTGATTGGTCGATTATTACCTGTCGCGTCGTAGCTCAACGGACACACGAAAACGAGGCTTTATCCACGAGTTCTGTTCTTTTGGCCTTCTGGGACTCATCAGGCGGATGGTGGCTACTAAAAAACGCAGGTCACACAAACAAAACTCACATGATACCTGGTACACAACAAAATAATAATTACTTGGTTGTAGGCTGCCATCGAGTAATGGCCGCTCCCCTAATTTGACTAACAAAATTCTTAATACGGTAAGCGTAGTATGTTATAAATTCTATTGAGAAGTGGCTTCGCATAATTGCCGCATCCCATTTATTTAACTTTTTTTTTTGTGTAGGCCTAGTATGTGGGCTTTATGGTAGGGCCATGAAAAAAGTAAATTCTGCATGCATGTTGTCATCAGCAAATATGAGTGAAACAAATCTAGATACGCACCTTTGTCTTCCAGGATCCACACAAACGAACGTCCGTATCCGTGTGACATGTGCGACCTTGCGTTCCGTCGCTCATGGGCGCTCAAGAATCACAAACGCATCCACACAGGGCAGAAGCCGTTCAGCTGCGCGATCTGTAGCAAGGCGTACAGGGTGAAACAGGAGCTGCAAACACACCTGGCTAAAGTGCACCCTTTGGAAAAATTCAAGACGTGAACATTAGGGAGAGAAGCTTATGGCTGGGCATCCGGGTGAAACGAGAGTTGCAAACACACCTGGTTAAAGTGCACCCCTTGGAAGAACCCAAGGGTATAATAATATATTAGTTAATAGGAGCCGTTCATCTGTGCAGTCCCGAGCCCGGCATTCGTCGTGAAATGAGAGTCACAACACACGACTTAAATGCACCCCATGGAAGAATTTAAAGACAAAACGTAAAGTTTTAATAGAGGCTTCTATTTATCAATTGTGTATTTCATCTACGCACGAGTTGAAATGAAAACTAATTTTTAAGTACCTATTTAGTTAGAACGCATCGTTCTCTAATTATTTAGGCTTGTCTAAAGTCGTTAAGAATAGTACCGGGTAGGTCTATCTAGCTAAATGAAGTGTGTGAGGATGTACACACATACTTATTAGTTATTACTTATGGTTATTTAATTTGTATATATTTTTATGTGTTTTTGTTTACTGTTTATTATAATATAGGGCTAATACTTAAAACACTTATAAGAGTGTTTGAATAGATCGATTAAATTGTGAAATAATTACCTGGTAATTATCAATACACAAATTCTCAACTTTTTAAGTTTGAGCTAGAAACAATGGGAATGGGATATATAGGCTAATCGTTCGATTGGATCCCCAATATATATTGTACAATTCATTGTCAATTTTTTACAAAGAACACCATCCTTGTATTGTTTTGCTCTTAGTCAAGATATTAATATTATGATGTGGAAAATATTATCTACCCTATAGCAGGCCATAACCCTACTATGTATTACCTAGGTAAATCTTATAGGCTATTAGTAGAGGTAGTGAAAAATGGTGATAACGAAATTCGCGAATTTTTTTTAATATCCATTTAACCATTTTATTGCCTAAACTGTAATATTGTCGACGAATTACATTATTTAGAGATGGAAAAACCATATTTTGAAAACGCAAATTTCGCAAAATCTCGTGTATAGCGCGAAATAATGAACAAAATTGTATAAAACTGGTCAAAACGCGAATTAACTCGCGAAATTAAACATATTAGTGCTCAAAATGTGGGGGGATGGTGGAGGTGCCGGTCCAGAATTTTCGCGAATTTTGGTGGAGGTGCCGGTCCAGACCAAACATTACGCGCGCGGCTGGCGATATATCTTTCGTGACGTCACAGGCTCCACGGAAATAGACCTCCAAAATAACGGTGCGTATCACGGACTCCGCGGCAATAGTCCACAAAAATAATGGCACGTAAAAATATTTATTTTTGTCTTGGAAGTCGATTCTGAATAGATATTTGGGTGACAATGATCGATTCTAACTTGTTGGAATCGATCCCTACGAAAGGTCTTTTTTTTTAAAAAAGGATTTTTGTTAGATGAAAAAAAAAATTTTTTTTAGGTACGTTTTTGACAATTTAAATTAAATTGCGTAAAACGCGAAATTTGGGTTTAAGAAAACGAAATTTGGGTTTTTATATCACCATTTCTCATTACCTCTAGCTATTAGGGTTGACATTGCATACAGTAGTATAATGTGGATTCAGTTTCAGTCCCTCTCGGATTGGGTTACCTGAATAGTGAATAGTACGCTTTGAAGTTGAAATGGCTCCATTTTGTATCTAGGCTACTAAAAAAACACTTCTACAAATAGGACTAGGCCTATGAAACTAATTACTGTAATAGAAAATAAAAATTGAAAAACAAACCAAGCTGCAACCAGGTTGTCTGTGTGAGACACTTACAAACAAAACATGAAAGTAGGAATTAAAAATCATGGCCATTGCCATGGTATAACCATGGAGTTTGGTATAACTACCCAGCAGCCTAATTTTTGATCATAAATTAAATTAATTGATCTGTTTGGTAGTTTCCATGGCCACAAACCTTTTAGTCAAAGATTGAGTTGCCTCAATAAAAATAATTTCATTATTTTCCAGACTTTTTAGAGTTTTAAATATCAACATTACCTATCTCAATGTTTAGATTTTCTTCCATAAATTCCTTCCTCACAAATATTACAGTAAAAAAGTACCCCCATCATAAAAACTGGATTATTCCATAGCAGTTTTTGCATTTTTATTTTTATGTTTTCTGTAGAAATTGACTGATAGACTGCGATATATATTGTTGCAGATACAAACAAATTTATGGTGAAGCGGTCCTTTTAATGACTATTCATTGCAATTTCAGAAAAATTATCATTAATAAAAGTATTTTCTTGGCCAAAAATTACAAAATCTAAGTAATTTTTCTTTGGAAAACACATTTTTGACTTTATTTGGCATTTAACATAACTTTGGACTTTGGTCTGAATTTTTAGCTTTGCAATAAACAAACACCTTTATACTCTGTCATAACTCATACTCATAGGTAATTTGGATTAACCCGTCAACCGTTAGGTCACTCATAATACACCATTCTGGCCTAGGGAATATGGGGAGGAGGGGCCCATGCTGGTCAGAACAAGCCACGGGTAGAGGAAGGAAAAGCAGGATTCGGATTCACGCATGGTAGTCATCATCAGTGACCTGTCAAGGGAAGGGGGAGAGGTCCCCAACAACTGCCAGAGCTTGCCTCCAGTTTTGTGGAGTACATAATATACTCCACTACTTACAAACTCATGTTTGCAAGATGGACTTTGTCTCTTTCCTCACTTTTTACAATTAGCAGAGCCATGCTCGAACCAATGCTACCCCAGGCCCAGACATTGTTTTAAAATCTCATAAATCTTCAATGTTTTAGTTTGGTTTTGATGTTGTCCAGTTTAACAAATACGTATCCAAACAAAATTCGGGTAACCCGGGTTCACAATGTCATCCCTCGTACCTATAGTAATTAATTGGGTTAATTAATATAATTTTGAAACTATGTACCGATACCTAGTATGAATAAAATAGCACATCAAACTAAACTATGAAACGCTCAGTTGGACGCGTTGATAAGCGAGCACGTGCTATAGCTAGACCCACATTTCACATTTTTTTAAATTTTAAAATCAACGACGTTCGCGTTTCCAATATTTTTATTATTGCCAAGGTATTTGGGTAAACCCGTGTGTAAACCTTTACTTTGTGGATAAAATCCACCGCCATCTAGAGGACCTTGACTCCTTGGGAAAACTATTTAAACTCTTTGGTGACAAATAATAGACTGCTTTCTCGAAAGTATTTTGATTACTTCTAGGTGGCAGTGCATTAGAAACTTCGCGCGTCTTTTCGTTGCCATGGCAACGTTACTTTTGTTATAATGTAATTTCCATCTACACTACTTATCGGATCAACATAAAATTAACATATTCGTGACCGGACGGACATTCTAAATGATTTGGCCATCTCAGATTTTGTCGCCGGTTAGTTTGAAAAAAAAACTTTCGATTAACTTTAATGTAACTTTTTAACTTTTTGGACGATTTTGCCACAAAACTAATGGCATTCAGTCGAGAACGAAGCTTGCGGATGGTCAAAATTTCAACTCGATCCGAGCCTCCGTTCGAACGTTATGGCGAGACATACAAACAAAAAAAACAAAACAAAACCAGTGACTAATTTTTCCGGCAGAGTCAAATGGAAACGCTCGCTTAACAAGTCATTAGGGCCTAAATTATAAATAAATAAACAATATTTTTTCCCAAATCCCAATTCAAAATAAACTGCCTATGAGAGTGATAATTTTGCCTTTAATTAAAATTAATAATATTAAAATATTAAAAAAATTAATAATTATTAAAATTAAACGCGACTGTAAGAAGTCACCCTTGTGCCTGCAAAGTGTGTAAACTGTGGTGGAGACCACCCTGCATCCTATAGGAAGTGCCCGGCATATCTACGGCAGCGTCGCAGCACCTGAAGCCTACCATTCCACGAGAGCGTCCGACAGCTCGTCCGCTTCCAGCTGCCAAGGCTCGTCCGGGCTACTCATACAGTGCAGCGGTCTTTTCCAGATCTCACAGTTCAGCCATCACCATCAGAAGGTAGGACTATGGTACAGCTTCCCACCCAGACTGACCCGCGACCTTCCAGAGCTGCACGATCTCCTCCGCAACCCATTACGGAATCACCACCACCTATGAGTTCTGCCACTTATGGTATGATCTTGGATATTTGTAAAGCTCTGGCGTCCCATGACCACGGACCCAATTATATCTATGATGGTAACCACGATTGCCTCTCTAGTGGAAGGACGCTTCAATGGTCCTTAGACCCCCCGGATTGCACATTCTTACCTGGAATGCTGGTGGAGGAATTAAATCCAAGACACCCGAACTTCTCCTATACATGCGTCAGCATGATATTCATCTAGCACTTTTACAGGAAACCTGGTTAGCTCCTCAAGTATCTTGGAAAGTGGCGAATCACAAGGTCTATCGTGAGGACCGGGTGGTCGCTCCTGGGATTCGACAGTCAGGAGGGACGGCCATTCTTATTAGTACACAGGTCGATCATTTTCAATACCTATTCCGCCTTTGATCTCACTTGAGGCGGTTGGTGTCCAGGTTCATACCCCAGGAGGCCACCTCCGACTTATTCAGTGTACAAGAACCAACCACAAGACTTAATGTGGCTGACATTGATATCCTACTTGCCTCCCCCATACCAACCGTCCTCATGGGTGACTTTAATTCTAAACATCCGTCTTGGAATTCCCTGACAGCCAACACAGCAGGAAACGCCTTGCGTGACCACGCTGACCGTAGCACATACGTTGTGGCAGGTCCAGTTGACCCGACGCACTTTCCGCTTGGTGAAGCCGTGGGACGTCCTGACGTCCTTGACAATGCGTTGTTGGCCAACATTCGTTGCTCGTACAACCTTGAGGCATACCCAGCTCTCTCTTCAGACCACAATCCCGTGGTCCTCAATCTAGGTGACAGACTCCTTCTTTCCCCGCCGTGTCAACGACCTGATTTTCACAAGGCTGACTGGGATGCTTTCCGCGCTCATCTTGACGCAGGTCTCCCTGAAGATCCGCCACCTTTAACTTCTACGGTTGACGTGGATGCAGCGGTAGAATCTATCACTTCACTGATCCAAGAGGCAATTGCTACCTCGACACCGACCTCTTCTCGTGGCCGCATTACCCTGTATGATTTGCCAGAAGGACTTCGCCGTTCAGTAACCTTCAAAAATCGCCTACGACGTACCTGGCAACGCACTCACTCTGCCCATGACAAGACCGCTTACAACAGAGCATCAACAGCTCTCAAGCGTGATATTGCGGCCTTCCGATCTGAACTCTGGGATACTACGGTAGCGGGTCTCGATGTCTCCGGTAAATCTTACTGGCGTATGGCTCGTGCCCTACAACGTATTCCACAGGCGGACCCACCGATTCAGGGACCACAAATCTTGGCATGCAGCTCTGTGGAAAAAGCGAACGTCCTGGCAGACTCGCTGGAGGCCGCATTTACCTTGAATCCACCCACAGCCTCTACACCACAAGTAGAGGAGCAAGTACTCCAGTGGTCACAAACTCACCACGTTCCACTCCCTCTACCAGATGGAGCGGGATGCACATTTGAGGAACTGCTCCAGATTGCAAAGGACCTTCCACACAACAAGGCTCCAGGAGATGATGGCATCACGGCACAAGTTGTTCTCCAATTGTCAATGCGAGCAGCAAACACGATACATGCTATTTTCAATGCAGTTCTTAAACTTCAACATTTCCCAAGCTCTTGGAAAAATGCCAAGGTCATTACATTTCTGAAACCGGGAAAGTCTGCTCGGGACCCTACGAGCTATCGCCTATCAGCCTCCTGTCTGTGTTATCCAAGATGATGGAGCGTGTCATCCTAGTCCGTCTACAACGTCACATAGACGACTCGAACGTTTCTCCCGGACGAACAATTTGGATTTCGAGCAAAGCACTCCACAATACAACAGCTAACGAGGATAACTGATAAGATAACAGATGGTTGGAACAGCGGCTGTGCGTCAGCGGCGGTATTCCTTGACGTCTCCAAGGCATTTGATCGTGTGTGGCATGTTGGACTCATTCACAAACTTGTACACTTTCAGTTCCCTGATTATCTAGTCCTGCTTATTCAATCCTTCCTCACTGAGCGTACTTTCTATGTATCAAAAAATTCTGTCTCCTCCTCACAGCGCCCAATTCTTGCCGGAGTACCTCAGGGTTCGGTGCTGAGCCCTGCTCTATTTAATGTCTTCACAGCCGACATGCCACCTCCGCCGGAAGGTGTTACCTCGGCAATGTTTGCTGATGACTTCGTGGCTCTGTCAACTAATCGTCGCCCATGGATCGCAGTTCGCGTTGGACAACGTTACCTTGACACTATTTCAGACTGGTACGCAAATTCACGCATGGCCCTCAATGTGGAGAAGACTTCAAGTACTCTCTTCTCATGGTCTAGAAAACGGCCTCCTCCTCGGTTACGTCTCAATGATGTCGCCATACCATGGGCACCGACCAATAGATGCCTGGGCATAACTTTAGACCGTAAACTTACGTGGGGCCCACATATCCGGTCAGCAACTCAGAAGGCAACCGGTAAACTCGTCTCTCTGTACCCCCTTCTGCGGAATGCACAGCTCTCGTTAACGGCCAAGCTCCGCCTCTACACGTCTATAATCCGTTCACCGGCTTATACGCATCTCCTGTCTGGGAGGATGTGCAGCATCCCACCGCAACCGACTACAAGTGGTGCAAAACAAGATTCTTCGTGTGTCCCTTTCTCTCCCTCGCTGGACACGAATGTCTGAGATTCACGCTGACCTCGGTCTGCAAACCGTCAACCAATGCATTGCTGCACAAGCTGCCAGATTTTACGCATCTCTAGAAGCGGTACCAAATCCCCAGGTTTTCTGCACTTGCCCACATTATTCCGAGAAGAAGCGACGTATTCCCGCGCCCCATTGCAGCTCTTGGACCTCGTTTCTTGCCTCCACGTCGTCAGGCACGGCTTCTGCGGGCTCGTCAACGTCTCATCGCCGGTCGTCGTCTGAGTGGGTTTAGTGGACCCACGACTAAGACCTCCGTGACGATAAAAATAACTCTCCTTGGATGTCTCTTGTGGGACTTTTCTGCCACGGATGCAAATCCTAGAAGTTTGTTGCCATTTTCAAGTTCCGGCGGTATTTTACCGAAATCAACGGTGCCTGTCACCAATTACCATGCAGCGCAAGGACGCTGTCCATCGCCCAACTCTGGCACACATCAGATTTTTAGTTATAGGTGCTTCGCACCAGGCACTAAAACTACCAGGGGAGAGGCTTCGAGCCCCACGACCATTCCCCAAAACAGAAGAAGATATTTAATTCCAACCTATACTTACTTTTGTCGAGCAACGTGTTGTTGGCGATAAAAAGGTGTAGGCCTACATACAAGTGTGATCATCATTCATCGTTATCCATCGCAGTTTCTTGCTTCTGGCAGAGTCAGCTTGGGTTTTTGATTTTCAACCAAAGTTTCCACTTCTTTCTATCCTCCCACTATCATATCTCTTCCACATGTTCCCTTTCAAAAACAAAAGTAGTTTCCTGGGAAGTGGTGATCGAGAAACTTGCAAATAGGGCCTACAGCTGATGTTGACACTAACTTAAGACACTAGTGACGAATCCAATGATTAAGGGGTTGCCGTTGCCAGTGCCATTACACGTTGAAGGTGGAGCACATGCATTGTTTTCAATGTTTGTTCTTAAAAATTACTTTAAAATTTACTAAAGTAAACATAAACAGTGTTGAAATGAACCGTTATTTTTAGGACGGTCAAACCTAACCAAAAATATGTCTTGAACTTAACCAAAATTATTTCCAAAGAAGAAAAGACCGGGGGATTGAACCCTGGTCTCCAGATTGCTGTCAATGTTCTCAAACAAACATTCACACAATCAGGTCTCTACCTATAGTTAAAATTTTACCGTTCAAAATTGAAAATTTTAAGTTTGCAAGAGAAATTTATTATTATTTTAAATTTTTCCTATAATATGCAATTTATTTTAGTTAATTTCAATATTCATTTTTAATTCAATCAGAAATTTAAAAAAAATATGCAGTCCGGGGTTGTTGGTACGGTATGTATACAATTTAAATATGTAGGCCTATATCAATTTGTCTGTCGTATTCAATCTTTGCTTTTCTACAGTTTATTATTATGTCTTCATTTATGTAATGAGTTTTATTTAAGTTACTAAGCCGCTTCGCGAACGCTTTTGTTAGTCGCGTTGATGGATGAGCTTTTTTGTAAGTTTTTAGTTTGCGTGAGATCTCTGCTTTTGCAAGTGCTTTTTGAACGCAATGTAGGTGATTGTTGTCAAGTTTCTATTGCAACTTGTTAATTGTTATTATGCACCTCTAAAAACTCATATTAAAACCTTTATTCTGGCTAACTTTTCCAACTTTTTCTTTCAAAAGGTACTACATCACCAGAACCTTAATGTCCATGTAAAACTAAAATATGAACGTTGTAGCCCCAACTGTTTGGTCAAAATTGGCCCAAATGTCACGAAAATATCGATCTAAAAATCGAAAAATATTGTAAAGTACGATATTTATGGGAAATATTTCTTCGATTGTAGGCCTACCCAAAAACGTGGCAAGTCTAAGTTTAGAGATTTCGAAGGTCCCCTCCAATTTTCATCAAGATCGCATATGCCGTTTGCCCGGTAGAGTGCGAACTAACGGACAAAAAGACAAAAAAAACACCCAAAGCTAAATTTTTTGGGGGGTCAGTGAAATTGAAGTCTTCGCTTTGCTCATCCAATTAATTATCCTTTGTAAATCAGTTTTCATAACTGTAGGCGTGTAGGAATAGGATAGACGTTAAATAAATAAAGCATTCACAATTTGGTTATAAGGCGCAAGGTTTAAAAGGCCGGTTTACAATCGACGATAACGTGTGGGAACTCGAATGGAAACGTGAACGCGAAAGATTACCTTAGCATTGACAGCCTAGTGTTTATGATCGACGGGAAGTGAACAGAAATGGAAAACAGAACGGCCAAAATTCGTCATGTCTCAACTTTGGGCTCTACATTTACTTGCACGGTTAATGGCGATGTGATCGTCGCGCTTGCACAAATGCTCTGTAGACCTACTCACCTTGCCGTGACATAACAAATAACGAAACAAACACAACCTACGTCTGCTTAGCACAACCCGGCACTAGGGTTTTATTTGACTAACAAAGTGGTACGCCTACCGATTTCCGTTAATTGTAAACTTCTGTTTTCATTCACATCGCCCCACGTTGATCTCAATCATAAACCAGCCTTTAGTCTTAACAATAGATCGATTTCAAGAATCACCACTATTCGGCACCAAAACGACATGTAGATCGCAGCACTGGCGGCCCGCTACGTCACAAAATGGCTGGCGTAATTGTGATTCCGGGCTGGAGCGTATATGGCGCTAACGTGTGTCAGTCACGCCGGTTATGACAATTCGGGGAATACTTCCAATCTGTTCACTCTTATTTACCTATCTCGCACACGCATTAAATAAGATGTACATTTTCATCTACGGTTTGCATTTTTTATGCTCTTTTACAACCACAAGTAGGCGTAATTGCGTACGTAGGCCAACTATAGCCAAAATTGACCTAGATATACCTTCCTATTCCTATATTCCTGAATGGGATAGGGGTGAAATGTAAAATATTATATAATAATATCATCATAATAGTTGGGTATATTATTATGTTTGAGCGTAAGAATATCCAGAAAATAATTCATAAGCAGATTATTATTTATTATATAGTAGTGTATTGTGTCCTACAGTCCTACTACTATAAGTAAAGTTGCCCGCCAAAATTGGTATTGGTCCAAGGAATTATTACCAAATTTGAATTTAGAATGTTAATTTTTTAAAGTGAAAGGAGTCTGTTCATTGTATCAACAAATATTTCGCAACAAATTGATATAACACTGAACAGCTGAAGTGCAAGGTGCAATATTTAACATTTTCCCGCGGTAATGCAATTACAATAGTACAACTTGTATTATTTTCATCATATTCCCTGAAAAGGTCAATAAATTAGGTCTACATCTATGCTAAAATCCGGGTGTTGTCAATTTGTAATCATCGACAAAGTGTGCCTTATTTTTGGCGTGATAAAAACGCACTGCAGTGTAGTAATTTTGAGGTAGCCCATCACTTACGAAACGAATTGAATGTAGGCCTGTATGTGTAACAATTGGGAACGGTGTGATAGCCTTTTGGCATAGACATGAATTAAAATTATTGTCTGAATTGTAAAACGCGATTTAATATGAGTGTCGGTGACGGGCAAAAAACTATTAGCATAATTAAAAATTAACATAAGCAAATAAAATCTATCAAACACAAGGGGAAAAACTCAGTGGGGGGACACCACACTGTCATCTGACTATATGTTTTCGGATTTACCCCTGGACTTAAATGTTAGAATAATTTTTTTTATTAAGAGTAGGCCCTACCGAAATTTAAATTGAAATCACGATTATTTAAAAGTTGTTATTTAATTTGTAAAGAGTTGTAAGCTCTTTTTAAAAGAGAAATGTAGGCAATGCTTAACCATTCGAGACATAACCCTTGCGTCAGGTGTCCACTTAATGGTGCACTTACTGAGGCCCCATTCTTTCATTTAAAATGTGTTTTCTTGTGATAACCATAGCACAAATATTTCTTTGTTTTATTTCTAACGTTCAACATTCGTAAACAAAACGTATCACGCCGAAAACTCAACTTTTTTGTTACATCTACACGTTCTCCCACGTTATTTGCCGCTGTGTCTACCCGAGTGATCACTACTGCTAGGGTTCTACGTTCCGCCAACAGGGCCGCGCTAGTGTGCTTTTTGGTGCCGAATTGGGCGCAAAGCATTGTGGAAAAGTGGGCCCAGATTCTCGGGAACTTCTTCGGTTGGGGGGTCCAAAATAAAATAATCATGTTTTTCTTTTTTACTGTTTTATGAACTGTAAAAAAACTACAAAATATTTCTATTTTTGGCATAAGTCCTTTATATTTAATATAGAAATATAATTAGGTTTTTTGTTGAGCATTTTGGAGGAGAATCGAAGGAGTTCTCAAATAATCGCACGAATCGAACTCGAAAGCAATACCGGTACGTCCCAAGTCTGTTTAACTTATGAATCCAATCCAATAGAAGTTATAGAATCGGGGCCCAGTACAGACTGCCATATGATCGGATGTATGGCGGGCTCAGTCTCCCAGTCTGCCACACACTCGATCATTATGTCATGAGAAAATCCTGATTTCCATGCTGCTTTGTGCACAATATAGAGGGCAGTGATTCTTGAAATCATCTATTTGTTAACAAGAGTTGAGAGCAAAACAATTGAAACACAAACTCTGCAATACAACATATTACACCATACGATCAATTGTGAACTATAGCCTACTTTAAATAACGTCGACTGAAAATTTTCAGACGGCAGATTTTTTTCTCAGGTCCTCGGCCTAGCTAGGCTGTGATTAAATAACGTTTTCGCCTAGGGCCTAGTGGTTGATCATAGGCCCAGGCCTGGTTGTCCGAGCTCGAATAATTATCGAGCATTGGATTAAGACGTGTAGGCCTGGACAGTCAACCAATTATGCTAGGACCCACTTAAACAAATTTCAAAAAAAGCACTTTCTGGTGCTTTTACTCTCACTCCAAATGCTACACATTCACAGCTTGTTTTGACATTCTTTCCTGGCTTAATGTTTTAGATAAATTTGCAAATGGAACTAGGCCTAGCCCTATGCCTAGGCCTAGGCTAGCCTACTCTTCTCCAGGCCAAGATGTTTGTAGAGCATGCATATAGGGGGGCTAGGGCCTGCCTTACAACACCCTGTGCACCTTATCATGATATTAGTATGAACTAGTGATGTGCAATGGAGAATACAGGAAGAGTGTAGGCCTAGGTTAGTAAGACTAGCGAAGTAAATGCCAAAAGTAGTTGTAATCTCGTTTTATTGACAAGTTATACATGCTGGCCATTGGTAGGCCTAGGCCTACAAGTGAGGCTTAGCATAATATAAGACAATTGGCCTTAATTCAGGAATTATTGAAGAATAAACGGCCGACGATATAATTTACAACTTCAACTTGGTACGCCTCCAGTGCCTCCTCTTGGCGTTGTATCTATATAGAACAAGAGAAAATGCCATCAACATAAGCATGTTTTTAGGTTGGACATGCCACATGGCATGGACAGGCAAACTAAAATGTAGGATTGCAGTTTTAAAATACGAAAAAACACTTACCGGATTGTGTTATCAGTACGCATCCTGACCCATTGAGGAATTGGCCTATTTTGCTTCAGCTTCTTGGCAAGCTTACGCTTAATTATGAATGTTTTATGTGCAGCCATAATTCTGCCGTTCGATCTTCTCTGAGAGAATGGCAGTCAAGAAACAAGATGGCGACGAAGCATAAATTTACCACAGCCTGCTGCACGCCTGCGAAACAGAAACCTAAAGGCGGTGAAATATAGTGACAGGAATAATACTAACATTTCATTGGATGTTGCCTTATGGGTCAAGTGGTGGGAAATTTTAAAACACCAAACTGAAACTCGTGCTGTTGCAAAATAACATTCAGAATTCATATGGATTAGTATTGTATTGTATTGTATTTCTTTATTTCTGGCTCATTCTAGCCATTTCTTTACATCTTACATCACATTTATAGCATACAAATACTACACAACATCAATTACAACAAACAACTTGAAAACACTTTAAAAATTAAAATAACACTATCATACTAGGATTTTACATAATATTTATTTAGGCCTACTACTCAGCTACCTAACAATGCATACTTCATTTTCCCATATTATGTTCAACCTGCTTAGCACTACTTTATTAATACTTAGGCATTTCTAAAATCCTTTCCTACCTTACATTATTCTATAAATCTTGTAATTTAATCCATTTTTTTCATTTAATTTTAAACATGCCCAAACTATTTATTTCTTGATTTCCCTGGGTAGCATATCAAATTCCTTTACACCATTTTAAAGACTGAGCCTAGCCATTTTTTACTTTTGCAATTTGACCTCCATGATTTTCCTTCTTCTGCTCCCCTATATTTACATTATGTACCTTACTCACATCAGTCATCTTGTCCTCCATATAATTTGGCATCATTCCTTTTTTAACTTTATATATGAAAACTAATACTAACAATAATATATTTTCCTTCACACTCAACCATTCCAAAGTATTAAGCATACTCTTTATAGGTGTTTCCCTTCCACATCTAATGATACATCTCATAGCCTTATTCTGCAACACCTGTAACCTTTCAACATCATTTTTTTAAACTTGGTACAATATAGAAGCACCAAATTCAAAATGCGGCTTAATTATGCTCTTATAAACCATATTTCTCGTCCAACTTGAAAGTTTGCCCCCTATTCTTCTCATATTACCTATTTTTTTAACTATGTAATTTACATGCGCCTTAAAATCCAGTTTATCATCTATTACTATACCTAAATGTTTAAACTCTTTGTGTTTTTGTTTGTTTTTGTTTTTTATTTTGATTAACGACGCGTCAACCATTAGGTCATTCATAATGCACCACTCTAGCCTAGGGAATATGAAGAGGAAAGGAGAAGTTCACACGTCGCGGTCGTCATCGTCTTTGTCATCATTCGTGTTGTCATGGTCGTCGGCGGAGAGGTCCCCGACGACGAATGCTAGAGCTCTTTCCTACTTTCCGGGTTAAAATACAATGTTCCCGAAAATACTAGCTTATGTTTGCGAGATGGACTTTATCTCTTGAACGGGGAGTTGAACCGCCTTTTACGATCAGCTATCAGCCCCGCTAAAAAAACTTAGTAAAATAAACAGTATTTCACCCTGTTTGGAAAATATTGTATTTGTTTTTGTTTTGTGACTAGCGGTTTGAAAGAAACTTTTAGCGTCTACAACACAACACACAAAAACTACATTATTTTGGTATTGCATTCAGTTCAGCCCACAACTTTTCCCTAAAACGCATCAAACGCACTCTAAAACCCAGATTTTTTTAATTTTCGCCTGTGGCGCTGTTGTTGGAGCGCCTCGCCCCCCAAACCCCCAAACCCCCGTACTTGGTCCTTATATAACACCGCCGGGATATTATATAGCCCCCCGGGATGAAAAGTCTGAATTCAACACTGAGTATGTGTGTTTATGTAAGAGGGGCCCCCATAGAAATTTTGCGGCCGGGCCCATAAAACGAAGTTCCGCCACTGATCATGATGAAAATTGGAGGGGACCTTCGAAATCTCTGAACTTTAGTCGTGCCACGTTTTTTTTTGGTCTCCCTGGACCTTCTGCATTGGAAGCAGATACGCTAACAACAGACCAACGAGCCACATCATCACATAAATGTTATGATGCTGTAGTAACTTTTGAAAGAAAAAGTTGAAAAAGTTATAGCCAGAATCCATAGAAATAAAGGTTTTAATCTGAGTTTTTGAGATGTATAACAATTTAATTAACAAGTAACTATAGAAACTTGACAACAATCACCTACAATGCGTTCATAAAGCAATCTTCGGACCTACAGAATTATCCTAATTTAACAAAAATGATTTTGCAATGGAACTTGAAGAAGTAAATAGATCCCACGCATAAAAACTTAAAAAAAGCTCATCCATCAACGCGACTAAAAAAAGCGTTCGCGAAGCGGCCTAGTATACTCAATGGTGATATTATTGTCTTTTGTCTTTTACATTTTTTTAATGAAACAAACGTTGGAAGTAGTAGCGTATCTCAGTCATTAGAAATTACCAATGTGCTTGAGGGGGTTCGGCTGGAGGGCACTGTGGTAAAGGTCTAGAAGTATTACGGGTTCTTGTCCCGATTACGAAAAATTGGAAATTTATAACTTTTACAGGCCTAAATCACGCTCAAAAATTTAAAATTACATAATATTTAATAGTGATAAACTTATTATTGGTTATGCTATGTAAACCGGAGTAGAGACTCACTAGAGAGTCGTGAGGGTGGCGATCGCCAGCCCCCGCCCTTCCCTGTATCCGCCTCTGGGTACAGTACAGTCATTGAGTATATAACCATTTTATACTCAAAGGTACAGTCGGTTATAAATTCCTGAAATCCAGGAGGTGGGAGGGGCAACCGCATCCCTTGCTCCACCCTCTTGGCACGCATGTCACCCACTTTTTCTCATGTGGCCATCCACTTCAAAATGCCAGTCACACCGATCATCACCATGGTTGCAACTGTTGCAGTTGGGTTTACTAGGGAGTGTTGACTTGTTGCTAGTGTCAAGCATGCAGAAGCAAAAAACTTCATAATTCCCCCCCCCCCCCCCCAAGGCACTACAAGTTCAAGTTTTTATTAATCCTTAGATTTATACAATGTACAAATATGGATTTCGTCAAATTATTAATATAAAGATATCATAGTTAAAAGTAGGATGTAAGAGGAAAGTTAAGTATATTATGTTATGCAGGCCTAGGACTTTAGTATGGAACATAAAATAGAACAAGATAAATATGTACATTGTAAGCTACACTTAAAATAAAATATTAATTACAATGTACCAGCACAGCACATAGAGAAAAAGTAGACCCGTAAGAAACAGCTTTTTGAAAGAAACGAGTTCCTACGTGCCTGGAGAGAGTAGTTGGCTCGGACATTTCCTCCATACTTAATCTTATTTGATCAAATTATTTTTAAAATACGTTTTTTATCTTAATTGATAGTAAAATTAGCTTTGAGTTTGAAATAAAAATATACATTCAATGTGTTGTTGGGCAGCGCAATTTTGAAATCCCGCCGGTGAAGAAGGTTATGGAAAATATCCACCAATCAACGGTTTCGTATTATTCCTGCAAAGACTTTTAACATCGGAGTTAAATGACATATTATACGTTTTAAAACATTATATTACCATGTTTTCATTATTATTTTAATTTTAAAAGTATATTTATATACATTTTGATAATTAATTATCGTTTAACACATTTTAAATCACATTTACAGGCTTGATGTGACACCGCCTTTAACACCCAGACTCAATTTTTCAAACCGTTTCGTTTCAAGTTTAGAATTTAGATGGCCTCTTCTGTTTGACATTCGGCTGACGTGTGTTTGTTTTGAATTAGCTAGGAGGAATTTTGTTTGAAACGAATAATGGTCGACTTATCGGGCGGGTCAGACGGGCCTCTTGAACATGGATTCAGCAATTCGGTGTTTATTATTCCAGGAATTATAATCCTAGGATTATCTGGTAAGTTACACTTGTACCTAGGGTAGGCCTACTTCACTAACCTAGGCCTACTGGCTAGGCTAGTGGCGTAGGCCCTAGGCCTAGGCCTAGGCTAGCCTAGGCCAACCTCCCAACTACAAGAGTATGCCTACCCGCTAGGCCTAGCCTAGGTCTAGATGCCTGTAGGCCTAGCCTCAGCCCTCAAATTATCCTAGCCTAGGCCTAGGTTCGTGCTTTCGATCTGAGTTTGGTCAAGGAGAGGCTGAGCCCATATCCTTAGGTCTAGCCCTAGGCTAAGTAGGCTTACCTAGGCCTAGCTAGCGGTTGTTGTTGCGCTATAACATATTAGGCCTAGGCCTAGGCCTACCAGAATTAAGGCCAGTTTACGATTGACGGCAACGTGGGGAGACGTGAATGGAGACGTGAACGCGAAAGATAACACATAGCATTCAAAGCTTAGCGCTTATGATTGACGGGAAGTGAACGGGAATGGAAAACGGAGTGGCCAAAGTTCGTCAAGTCCCAACTTTTGCGTCTAGATTCACGTTCCGTTTGGTGACGTAATCGTCGCGCATGCGCAAATGCTCTGTTCACGAAACAAACATAACCCTGAACCCACAACGTCTGACAGCAGCCTAGGAACCAAGGTTTATCTATACTTCATTGCTAGGAACTAGACAAAAGGTATTCAACATGGATGACGGCAAGCTAATCGAAGTACCGGTAGCGGTACCTAGTGCAACAATACCGGGTTCTTTATGCCAAAGGCATAATACCTAATGATTACAAAGAACGCTGAGGCTATTCGACCGTAGCTACGGGAAAATTACGTTACTCAATTCGTCCGTAGCATGAACGAACATCGGCGGAAATCACCGAAGGTACTCGAACTGTGGGTACGGGAAAAATTAGGCCTGCTAATTTAACCGTAGGAACGGGAAGTAAATTACGTTAATTCAATAATAACCACTCTGAAAATATACGAATTATGTTATAATTAATAAAGATTGAACACAAACACTACCATTTCACTGTTGCCGGCGCGCCATGTTTATTATGACATTTACTTAGTAGGCCTACCAACCTTTTCAATAAAATACTCTACTTACCAAACCTTTAACGTTGCTATTTTAAATCTAAACTCGTTTTTAACGGAAAGGATTTCGGGTGCGCTCTTATCGATTGTATCCTAGAACTAGGCTAGCGCGACGCAGCAGTTTTTTAAACTCTTTTATCATCTAGAATTGTGTTTGCGGCGGGGCCGAATGTAGGGAAATCATTTGCAGAAAAAACATGGACCCAAATAGAATGGTAAAAAAAAACGACCAAACAAAAATTTGAACCGCCGACCTCTCGCATAGAATTCGGACGCGCTACCACTCTGCCACAATGCACTGTGATATTTGAAGCTATTGGCCTAGTTACGTGGTATCCCGCGGACGATTCGGATACCTTCGATTATTGCCGCTGATCTTCGTTCATGCTACGGACGAATTGAGAATCGTAATTTTCCCGTAGCTACGGTTAAATAGCCACTTCCTACAAAGAAAATGCCTGCAAGCCAACTTGTAAACAACTCGTAGTGGCTGACACACCGCCGTCTGGATATTTGTACCTTTACATGCATCCAGATGGCGGTGGGCCGACAGATGTTGTACCGATTCCCGTCAATCGTAAACGCCTCGCTTTCCGTTTCCACCACATTCGCGTTTCACGTTCACGTTTCACCACGTTCCCGTCAATCGTAAACCGGCCTTTAGGCTTAAGGCCCTACTCTCCTAGGCTAGGCCCTAGGTCCTAGGCCTAGGCATGCCCGGTTTCCACACCATCGTACAAGGTATTGACATTGTATTTTGGACTCTAAGACTGATTGGTTGGTAATTGGCTCTAGACCCTAGCTTGTATGTAGGCCTAAGGATTATCGACTCTGATTGGTCTGTCTTAAAGGGGTATTTAAGCGCTAAACTCAAAAAATATATTTCATTCAGGCTAACTAGTAATGAATTAAGCAATTAACAGAAAAATTATTGGGGCCACCATGACCTCCCAAAAAATTGTCAAACATGACATTTTTCGAGCTAGGTCCCATCGGCAAAAATCTACCATAAGAAATAACATGGGGACGATCTTTATGCACCGTGACCTTGGAGGATTTTGATCCAAAAAAATATTGGCCATTATTGACGTACTCTACAGCCTTTTCTGTAAATTCTCTATATTTTGTTTTGTAATTTGGGCAAGTAGTTCGGTCAAAATATGCTGATTACTAAGATGGGGTGTGATTTTGAGATGCATATTTTTGCATGTTTGAGGGTATATTTTGGCACAGTTTCAAGACTCGATGTAAAAAATGGGCATTTTAGATTGGTACTATGCTTTTCTCTATATGGACCAAAAAAGAAGCAGGTTAAAGCCGATTTAAGAAATTTTCCAAAACACCAATTTTTGCACATTTCTGGATCAAAAAAATTGAAAAATTCGTGTAAAATCACAGTTACAAGATATAATTTTTTAAACTGTCATTTAAGTGTAGTATTGTGCTACAGATCATGTGGTAAAAAATAATTTTTTGACTTTATAGCCCCTTTAAGGATTTTGTTGAAATATTACAAAGCAACGTTCACAATTACGGTAGGTTCTAGACCGTAAGGCTTCCTCGTAAGGATTGGATCTTGCAATTCAATTCGTTATAACAAGAAGAACCTTACGACTTAGGCCTACAACGAGTTAAGAACGTAGGGCCTTTCAATTGAAACATTGAAACACATAGGCTAGGTCTAGGCCTACTTAGCAATACAAAATATTATGGCTTGCACCTTACGCCTTAAAATCAATTGTGAACGATTAATTGGCCTACGTGACCATTTCTAGCGCACTTGCACGCCACCATGTTTGGAAGTAGGTAGGCCATGGGTAGGCCCGTAGAGAAGGGTAGGCCTAACCGCCTAACCCTACCAACCGCTCAAAAACACAAGGTTTTCCAGCTTCCTTTGTAGGCGGTATAGGAGGGTGGTCGCTCAAAGCATGTTCCTTTCTGGTATACTTGCCGTCACCTTTAAAAGGAACCAAACCGGAAATCACTTCGCTGTGTGGGTGGGGTATATCTGCCCGGTTCATTTGAAAAGAGCGAGCACATGGCAAAAATCCGTGAAGCACGTGGTCAACTGTGGGCCCTGGCGGGTAGCGGGGGGGAGGGAAGCCAATCCCAGCACGGCCTGCACCCTCGCACCCTCGTTAACGACCCTCTTACCACCCCAATTTTAATCGTTTCTGACCTGAAAAGCAGGTGCATGTTGCCATAGCTTGCGTCGGTCACAAACACATCTTCACACACACATCTGGTAGAGGACCGAGCACTATATGGCAGCACTGGGGCTATATTTCAAACTGCCCGCGCTCAAATATGCCCCCTCCAATCTTCAACCATTACGTCCGGTTTGGTTCCTTTAAAAGTTGCAACTTAGTATAGTCTAGGCTGACTACCTAGGCTACGTAGTTAGGGCGGCTACTCTTTCGGTTGTTTTGGCCAAACTTTTTAACACTATTTTAGGGGAAAAGCCTAGGTACGCAGGAGGGGGGTGGGGGGCGCAAAGCGGGTATGTTTTACAATATTATCATTATTACTTCGCGCCCCCCCCTCCTGCGTACCTAGTTTTTCCCCTAAAATAGTGTTTGTTAGTTTGGCCATACCAACAGAAAGAGTAGGCCTACCGTTAGGGCTAGGCCTACCTTAGTTTTTTAAACTTTGGCATTACCGGTAGGCTACAAGCTAAAATTTTGCGGGAAATCGGTGCACTAGCATAATGGAAGTTTTTCCAGGAACTATAATTTAAGCTCTCTTATAGCCTCTCACACTTTCTTATGAATAAACCAAAAACATTTTACAACGTAAGTCCTGACTCCTGTCCCAAAACAATTCCTTATAACGGTGTAGAAACTAGGCCTAAGCCAAGGACTTTGGCATATGGACTTCATTTAATTTGTTTAACTAGGCCCAAGACCTAAAATTGCATATAAACTAGTGCTAGAGATAGCCTGTAGGGGCTTTTTAAGGGCTACATTTCACAGGCTCTTGACCTTGTGGCTTGGTGTATACCGTGTACCTTGTCAAAACACATAAAAAAACGACAAAACGTTTCGGCTTAAACAGCCAAATTCAGTTGTGCGAGTAGGCGTAAGAGAAGTAGCTACCTAGCTGACTATTGGCGACTGTTTACATGTAGCTATGTAGGGCTTACAAAGCCCAAAGGCCATGTCGGTGGGGAGAACTACGGAAGGTCATCCACGTGGTACTTCTGTCGTTGGGGTGGGCCAACTTTTTAACACTGTCATATTCCACGAAAAGCTTAGGTACGCGGGTGGAAAAGGATTTCGGGTGCGCTCTTATCAAAAATATCCTAGAACTAGCGCGGCGCACTGTAGCCAGCGGAAAGTTCGGCTAACCTAACGTAAGTAGTTTTGTAACGGAAATCATAGTGTTAATAAGTTGGCCCACCCCAACGACAGAAGTGCCATCCAGGCATCCACGTTAGGTAGGTCCTACTAGTTCACTGTTTGTCAGACTCCCAAGGTTAGCGCAGGTTGAGGTTTACCGTTTGGAGGCTCACTGGAGTTTGTCATTATTTAATTGTAGGTAGTATGCCTAGTAGTTAGTACATAGTAGTCTTTATTAGCATTCCAATTCTTCTTCACTACAATTGGGTGGAAGGGCTTTAATGGTGCCAGTATTAAAGCTCCTGTAGTATGTGTCTATGTGTTGTGCCACTGGTTTTCTGTGATCCTCACTGCATCATCAAGTTTCAAGTTTATTAATAGATACATCAGGTACATTACATATCAGTACATTATATCTTGTCACTTACAACAATACAAGCATAATTCTGCTTTCTGCAAATTACAAATGCTGTACAAAACGTATGCTTAGGTGCAAAAGTAGTCAATACAAGTAAAAACAATAAGATGCAAAAGATCGACAATGTATGTGCCCATCTGTCTAAGAGTGTTCGTACGTAGTTAGACCAATGTTTTCTACAGTGCAAGCTCTTAAAATACCAGATGAGGTTTTTTATAGTGCAGGTGTGTCTTGTCTTATCGCCTAGGTCAGCCGAGAAAGTTTTCATTAAAGGTTTAATCGGGCAGGTGGTCTGATACTCTGAATACAAATTTATTTATTATAGTCTAATCAATCTGATTATAATCACACAAGGACCAGGTACTAACAGTGGGTGTAGGCCTAAACCTCTGAGTAGGGTGATGTCTTTTTGCTTCCTCTGTGGGATCATATTTGACTTGAAGGTCAGGTCTCAGGTCACTTACGTTTGGTGAGTGGTGGACATCTGATAAAACACTCAACTTATTGTAGGTTCCAGGTGCTGTGTGACCACAGAGGAAGCAAGAAGAGGCTACCTCTTTTTAGAATTCCATTTATTTATTTTATTAGCATTCCATTAAACACTCATAATGCCCACAATTGGTAGACGAGTACAAGACATTGTCATTAGAGACTAAAACTAAACATCACAATTATAAAATACACAAATAACAAATATGACAGATAACAATCAACAATATACCGGTCTAACAAGCGCTATAATATGTTATCATGTTCATATCCTGTTGTTCACCAATCACCATTATATTGTATGTATTGTCAGGTTAAAAATATAATTAGACGAGTGAGCGGAGTGAAGGTAGTCTTACGATGCAAGTCGATTGGGCCTTCGTTGTGACAATGTTTGTCTGTCGTCTGTTCGATGCCATACGGCCAAACACTCAACAGATTGATTGAGCTGAAATTTTAAACAGACATCCGTGACCACTGACCAGCTAACTGAAAACTGCTAACAAAATTAGCAAAATCCGTTGCAATTTAAACCTACAAGAAATAATAAATTGAAAAATAGTCTGCAAATGTGTAGGAATTATTTTAACGACAATGGTTTTGTTTTTGAAGAGTATGTGTTATTTGTCAGGCTGTGAAAATTACATGCAGTGACCAAGGTGTATCGAATCATGCACGCTCAAGGTACCCCCAAATACAGCTGCCTTGCAATCTTTACACATATTTTGTACTGGCTAACTTTTCCATAGTATTGCATTTCAAAACACGTTCTACAGCCTACTTTTTTATATAGTCCAGAAATAACAAAATCTTCCCGACCAGGGGTTTGAATCCATTTCTTCCACATTTCGGATATATATGAGTGCCTTTGCCAACTAGACTAGGAAAACGCCAAAGTCGTTGTTAGACAAGTAAAGGCGAGTCATGTGTTGAGTAGTAGACTACCGGTATTAATAATTTTATGGCGCTTTAGCAGCAAAGATTGTTGAGTAGGCCTACCCGGGAACATTTGCATTAACCCTCAGTCCCTCGCGTGGGGTTCTACAAACCCCAGGGTCTACATTCGACTCTGTTTCTCTGCATCGGACTGGTTTACCGACTCTAGATTCTCAATACCTTCAAGTCACTCTATCTGTTAGCGAAATTTGTAACCCTCTAATCATTTTGGGCTTTAAGTGTTGTTATATTGCCGGTCTGAACGTGGCTGGGGTTGCTGAAACTCTGCGCGAGTGATCACGTCACATTAACTGCATACAGAAACTCAATGCTATTTTGGCTTAAATTTTGAAATTTGGGAATTTTGGAAAAATTCTTCTTGCAATTTACTACTGGTTCATGTGAAACTAAAGTGTAAAACAAAACTTAAAATTACATTATTTTTACACCTTTTTCAAATATTTTGAAAATATCCATTTTTAAATCTGAAAAATAGGCCTACAATAAAAAAATATTTCATACAAAAATTTTCATTGACACTTTATTTCACTGCCCTGCCAGTAACAACCACTACTTAAAAGTTCCACAAATCATGAGGACAGACAGAAAAATCCAAAACATCCTACTGCACTAATTACAGCCCAAAGTAGTTTGGGGTTTGAGAAACCCCACGCGAGGGATGGTGTTAAGAAATTCTGCGCGAGTGAAGGAGGATTAAAGTTGATTGATACAGGTATAAATTATAGAGTTTTGAGTTTAGTTGGTATAAGGGTGTCAACTGTAAGGCCATAATGCATCATACTAGCCTATGATAGGCTATGGAGGAAAGACCCATGCTCGATCCAGCCTTTGGGAGATGGATG
Source organism: Sweltsa coloradensis (assembly GCA_024449915.1). Lineage (NCBI taxonomy): Eukaryota > Metazoa > Arthropoda > Insecta > Plecoptera > Chloroperlidae > Sweltsa > Sweltsa coloradensis. The sequence goes on from JAMZAV010000620.1 coordinate 304,977, forward strand.
AAAGGGAATGTTACTGGGTACTCTACACATGCCCTGAGACTGTAGACCCCTGCGTAGGCCTATTTTTTAAACTCGTGCACTGCATCAGCATACCCCTACTTCTTTATTTTGTAAACTTTGGAAATGGTAAGCTACACTCATTGGGCATAACATGGGTAGGCCTATTTGTTAATGTAATTTGTTTATCTACTAGGAAAATGCTAAGTCCCGCCGCGTTGATGGATGCGCTTTTTTGTAAGTTTTTAGTTTGCGTAGGACCACTTTTTCTTTGCAAGTGCTTTTTGAATGCATTGTAGGTGATTGATTGTCGAGTTTCTATTGTTACTTGTTAATTAAACGAGTGAGCGTAGCGAACGGAGTGATCTCCATTCGACTTAAACGGCCCTTATTGTTATTCTGCGTGCGTGTGTATGTGAGTGTGTGTGTGTACGTTGAAAATCAGCCGAATCGCTGAACAGATTGCGCTGAAATTTTAAACAGACATCCGGTACGAGTTTATTGAGAACTGCTAACAAAATCAGCAAGATTCATTGCGATTTAAACCTACAAGAAATAATAAACTGAAAAATAGACTTCCAATGTTTAGAAATTATTTTAACGACAATGTTTTAGATTTTGAAAATATATTTTTTGTTTGTTATTCGCCTGGCCGTGAAATGCCGTGCCCATGCAAGGTCTGTCGAATGTTTTACGTCAAGGTACCCCCAAATTCCGCTCGTAGATTGAGTAAACCTTGCAATATTTTCACGTATTTTCAGGGGCGTAGGAACGGGGGGGGATGGGGGGGAAACTCCCCCCCCACTTGGGTCAAGCCAGGTATGGGTGTCATTTTCTAACTTATAACTTGTTGGGTGATTTTTAGGATTTTTATTACAGTCGGGCTTGCAAACAAAAAGGAAGGTTTTTGTTAACATTTTTTAGAAAGATTCAGTATAAGAGACGTGATTTGCGAGACTAGACTAGCCATCTGATTATAGACTAATATTCATTATATTTTGTGTGCAATGTTTTCACTCCCAAGCAGACTGTCGACCGATTTTAGTCAGGTAATCAATCTTCAATGCAATATTAGCTTCAAAATGTAACCCTTATTCATAATTAAAATTCGCTTGAAAACGTGTTTTAGGCCACCTATCAAGGGCACCTTTTGAAAAAAATCTCGCCTACGGCGAAAAAGCCTCCGGCGGCTGGGGCTTTGCCCCAGACCCCGGTTTGCCCACCCAACCTCGTAATCACCTTGAGTGTGACCCCCCCACTAAAAAAATAGTTCCTACGCCACTGCGTATTTTGTACTGGCTATGTTTACCATAGTAGGCCCCATTGCCACAGATGATGGACTACACTGCGTTATATGCATTTCAAAACATGTTTAATTATTTTTGAAATACAATCTAGAAATTACAAAATCTTTCCCGACCAGGGGATTGAACCCACTTCTTTCACATTTCGGCTACAAGGGCGCCTTAGCCAACTAGACTAGGGAAACGCCAAAGTCGTAGTTAGACGAGTGAGCGAGTCATGTGGTGAGTACCCGGGAACATTTGCATTTAAGTTTGATAATTATATTCGTATAAATAATAGGGTATTTAAGTTTAGGCCATAGTTTAGGCCAAAATGCTCCACTGTAGCCTATGATAGGCTAGGGAGGCCTAAGGTAAGGGGAAGAAAAGAAATGTTACCGGGTACTCAACACATGGCTCACTCACTCGTCTAACAACGACTTTGGCGTTTCCCTAGTTGTTATTATAAACCTAAAAAAAACTCATATTAAAGTACTTCCAGTGAGTGTACCAGCGGACTCAAGAGTATAATATTATTATTCAGCTACAACTTAAAAAATAGGTCCAATTTAGTATTTTTATGTCAGATAATTTACAACTGTAGTTTATTTCACTACACTCAAAGTAGCCTATTTATTTATTTTTAATTGTTACATTTTAGGAAAATATATTTATTTGCATCTCTTATTTGTACAGTTGCTAACTGACTACAGTTCAGTATTTGCCAACCTTGGAAATCGAAACGTCTCATCAAAATAACACGTAAATCACTAAAGTAGGCTAATGGGCCTATGGACAAAATAATATTATGTTCGTTAAACATTAAACATACAATATGATTGTCTCTCATGTAATTTGTAACAATAAATATACGATAATGTAATAATTGGAAACTTCTTCTTGAGAGTTTGGCCAACCTGGTACTTAGCTTGGCAACACGGCACTGCCTCTGCTTCTGATCGAGTGGATAGAAACGCGCCAAGAAAACTGCCACCTCGAAAGTGTTTCATACCAAAATAAACTGTAGTTGCGTATACTATTTTTTACAGACGTAAATTACATTCAATAAATATTGGCAGAAGGCTTCAAAAGTATTAAAAGTGTCCTAATTGACATCACAAAACTTTTACGCTCGTTTTGAGTCGGCGTGCACATCTGCTGGGTTGAAGGAAGCACACGCATCGCTCTGGAGCACCCGTGCTCTGTGGTCCCTGATGGCCCAACGGCTAGCGCGCTCGTGGTTTAGTATGCCAAAGGTCGCCGGTTCGAGTCCTGACTGGGAAAACTTTTTTAATTTTTTTTGCTCCTTCCATCTTTATTGTTCATGATTTTTATAACTTTTCAATTGGAAATTACCTACTCAAATACAAAGACATTTTTCCCTCAATATTTGCTCTTTACGTCAGTAAGCCTACACCTCTCAAAATGGAGTTTATGTTATGTTTATGGGTGTGTTTATGTGAGTTGTTTATGAAAACTTTTTATTTGATTTTTTACATCTATCACATTCTTAAAAAATTCTTTTTGCATAGACATACTGTAGAATGTAAATTATTGTCCATAAATTATAAGGCCTACTCTAACAATGTTACACAACACGTGTTTCACTTATTTCGTAGTAAGGCCAACTGACGCGGTATCTAATATGGCTAAGACTGATTTTATATGTATTTCTTACTGGGCCTAATTTTTTTACCAGGCCCTAAAACCAAACGGGCTCGGTGAGTGTGGTGAAATTTGCCTTGGACGGCCGCACAAAATCGTCTAGGGCCTACTACAGAGATTCTATGAATCAAGTGCATCAAGATTCAATCAAGCACTGAAAGCATTAAAAATATTTTCAGCTCTTGGCGTTCAGTTCAGCGTAACAGTTTCGCGTATACAAATTCATAAACTTTTTCCATAAAATACAGCAATCGGAAAATTTTGCAAGAGGTTATTTGTTTTCTTCATAAGGTTATCAAATAAATTTGTTTCATCTTTTGACCGTGAATTATTCAGGGGAAAAATACTTCCATTCAATATTGTGTGTGTCAGTATTGTAAACTGTTACCACGCGATAATAAGCCAAAGTAAACACGATGTAACATGTTGTTACACTGAGAGACAGCCAGACCACAGTGTGGTACTGTCGCCAAACCCAGGTTTAAAAACTCGCTCCCATTATTGCCATTGGTCAATCGCGCGTGGCCGTGGCCTGACGTCACGCAGCGTTGCCGCGCTTCCACTGACGCTCTCCTCCCCTAAGATTATTTTTGGACTTTCGGCATTCATATCTAAAAAAGTAGTTCGGTAACAACCATTTGGTAAACGCCATTTATTTTCAGTATTTAATTACCTTTCAATTTGGTATGTAATTTATTCATATGTCATTTAAAGTCAGTCTTCTGTAGTGCGTTGAATGTCGGAAAGTGTGGATTTTTGTATACCTGCAATGTTAAAAGAAGCAAATTTCGTGATTTTTAGATCAAAATATCTAAAAAAGTAAGTCGGTAACCCCCGTTCGGCGAGTTGTATTATTAAAAAGGACACTTTGAAGAGCCTATATTATGAATTCCAGCAAAATGCCATCTCATGCATGTTTCACTGGATCGACTTTAAAACCTTTATTCTTTGGATTCTGGCTAACTTTTTCAACTTTTTCTTTCAAAAGGTACTACATCACCATAACCTTAATGTCCATGTGAAATATGAACGTTGTAGCCCCACCCGTTTGGTCAGAATCGGCCCAAATGTCACGAAAATATCGCACTAAAAATCGTAAAAGTACGTTTATTCTAGGGCCTATGGATTCTGGTTAACTTTTTCAACTTTTTTTTTCACAAGGTACTACATCACTATAACCTTAATGTCCATGCAAAATATGAACTTTGTATCCCCACCCGTTTGGTCAGAATCGGCTCAAATGTCACGAAAATATCGCACTAAAAATCGAAAAAAATCGTAAAAGTGCAATATTCATGAGAAATATTTCTTCGATTGTACCCAAAAACGTGGCACGTCTAAGTTCAGAGATTTTGAAGATCCCCTTCAATTTTACATTAAGGTCGCTCATGCCGTTTGCTCGGAATCGTGCGAACAAACAGACAAAAAAAAACAACAGAGTTAAATTTTTTGGGTGGTCAGTAAAATTTAAGTCTGCTTCGCTCATCCAACAATGCCAATGTGTACAGGAATTTGGCCGCTGTGCTGTGTGTGGGGAAGACAATTCCTGATGTACAGGAATATGTCAACCAACAATGCGAATGATGGAATGCGGGAAATCCGTGGTTCGATTCCCGGTCGGGGCGGACTTTTTTAATTTCTGAATTGTAGTAAATAATAATGCACATCACATGCATTAGTCCCATTAAGAGATAAACATTATCATTGTCGGCTTACGCCCACCTTCTTTCCATTTTTGATTGCACTAGATTTAAGTAAAATGTAGGAAGACCTAATGTCCTACCAGAAGGCCAAGATATAATAATTCAGAATGTCATTTGGGGTTGTTCTACGTAGCCCTAGGTCTTCCATTTCCAAGTATTTTATTTCATTTTGTTTTCCCACTTTAATATTTCTCATTATGTAATTGGCAATTGTTCAAGGACCTTCATTCTGGATTTCCAATTTAAGTAGGCCTACATGTCTTGGCTACTGCTGATAGTGTTATCAGTAGGCCTATTTGATATGCTGGCAGTTGTGCTTTGGTGTGGTAGCTATCCATATCCTAGTTTATGGAGATCTATTAACAAGAGCCAACATCTAACATTAGCAGTTAACAGTAAGGTGTATTGGCTTTCTCTACAGCACTATTGTTCGGCCTAAGCACATTTTATCAACTTGCTTACTGGGGCCTACTTACAGTCATATTTAACTCTGGTTTCTTTTTTAATTATTGTTTCTTTTATAATTAATTGATTGCCACTTATCTAATAACCCGGTAAGCATAACATTCTAAACATGTGTGTGCCATATGGGAACTTGGTTATCAATATAATTAAATGCATGAATGAGTTGATAGTCTTAGCTGAATGAAATGTAGGCTATAATTTCAAATGTAGAATTGAATTAGAATTTAGAATTACTTCCTAATTTCTTTCATTCTTTTTGCTTCACCCAATATGGATAATGTAACACTTTTGAATAACATACATGTACCATGTAGGTACCGGTACCTACTAATTGTTAATTTCACACAATGCAAAACAATGCAATAATTATTCTAGGACTAGGAAGCTTCGCAAACGCTTTTTCAGGCGCGTTGATGGATGAGCGTATGTTTTTTTAAACGAAAAAAGTGTAAAATTGTGATTTTCATGAAAAATTATTTTTCGATTGCGCTCAAATTTAACACAAATATATAAATTCATAAAATTGAGGTTTTGTGTAAATATCATCACAATCGGATAAAGCATGTAGATGTTATAAGTGGAAGAAATTTTTTTTTAAACGAAAAAAGCGTAAAATTGCGATTTTCATAAGAAATTATTTTTCGATTGCGCTCAAATTTCACACCAATATATATGTTCATAAAATTAAGGTTCCATGAAAAAATCATTACAATCGGATAAAGCATGTAGGTATCTTAGTCGAAGAACGTTTTAAAAATAAAAATAAATCGTAAAATTGCGATTTTCGTAAGAAATAATTTTTCGATTGCGCTCAAATTTCACAGGAATATATTAATTCATAAAATTAATGTTTTGTAAAAAAATCATAACAATCGAATTAAGCATTTAGGTGTTATAAGTCGAAGAAATTTTTTTTAAATAAAAAAAAATCGTAAAATTACGATTTTAATAAGAAATAATTTTTCGATTGCGCTCAAAAACGTGGCAGTTCTAAGTTCAAAGATTTCAAAGGCCTCCATAAAATTTCATCGCAATTGGAGTATCCGGCTTAGCCGGAATCGTGTGGACAAACACACAAAAATACAAAAAAAGAAAGAAAAAAAAACATTCCGGATTTTTTTCTCCAGTGTAGTGAAATGGAATCTTTGCTTCGCTCGCTACGCTCATCCAAAAAAAGAAACCCCACTAGGCTTGAAATCCTGTGAGAGTATTGTCACACAGTTGTCAATTGTTCACATTTATGATACAAATTTTTTACACCTTCACTGCCATGCAAAGTAGGACTACCAACTGTTTTGTGCCAAGCAGAATGAGCATACATTCGTGTGTTACTTATTAAAGAACATGTTTTTTCTCGTTTTAAAATTACCGCTCTAAATTGCCATACACGAGTTTACTCGTTTTGCGCCGAGCGCTTTGAACATAGCGGGGAATCTCTCTGCGTTATGTATGTGAAATTTATCTCGGTACTTAAACGAGTTAACTCGTGAATGGTGATTCTGAGCGCTAATTTTTATTTTTTAATATTTTTAATATTTTTTCCTATTAAAAATATCGATCTTTGGTTGGTTATCGCTCACTCGTCGATTGCGTCGGGGCCTACAGGGTTGGCTTGGTCGCTTTGATTTAAAGTCCCCCACTGAAAATCAGTTATATAACTGAGTGGGTAGACTCTAAATAAAATTTATTATTTATTAATTTAAACGAGAATACTCATTTAAGGCAGCAAAGGTGTTAACATGTCAACAAAATTATTTTTTACATCAACAAATTTACTAAAAACATGAATTATTTCACTCAATTAATTAATTAATTTGTTTTTTGGCAGGAGTAACTTCTTAGTTTGGAAATAGAAATTTGGGGCTACCTACGTGCTAGTTTGTTTTTTAGGGACTACAGTAGGCCGAGGCTTATATGAAAACTTATGAAATTAATTGGCAGATATAGGCCTACTAATGTAGTAAATCTAGTAAACATCTGTTCTAAATTAATAAACGTCTACAATTAGGCCTATGTATGCTATTGACCTAAATACAAAAATAATGTAGGCTTAAGTGGTTCATCATAATAATATATTATTATAATAATTTTAGTGCTGTAGTACATATTGCTTCTTTAATAATTGTTATCCCATAGAAAATGGCTGACGAATTTGATATCGGGGGTGAACCAGAGCAATTTGCCTATGACCACAACTCGCCTCCGAGTCCCGAACAAATCTTGTCCTTGCTTGACACAATCCAGGGTATAAGTGATGAGGACCGCGAACAGCTTAGGGCCGAATTGCTGCAAAGGCAGACGGACAATGATTTTATGCAAGTAGCTCAGCAGTCTGTGTTCAACAGTCAGATGCTGATGTTGATTACGATGCTCACGATTGTTTCTCTTGTGTTTGGTAAGATAAAATGTTTGTTTTCTAATTTATATTATATTTGTTTGTGTTTATTCGTATTGTTTTGTCTACTTGACGACTTACTGTAGCCCCTACTAAAAGGTGCCCACGGCAATATGGATGTTGGGTTACTGCTCGATGCTTTTGTTGTTGTAGTTGTTGATGTAATCAGTAATCTAAATTCTGATTTGATTAATCCTAGAAGCTAGCCCATGTTATGTGCAATCAATTGATTAACACAACAAACATAATCATCATCAAACACACACAAACACAACACAAACACAAACAATTATCATTTTTTTTTAAATGTGAGAATGCTCAGTTTTAACTTTTATTCCTAGCTCTTGTCAGAAAATATCATGTTTCAACTCAAAGAATCAACCAACAAAATCCCCCCTCTCCCTTCTCCCCTATTTGAGTTCAACTGTAATAAATTAAGCAGACAGTTAATTTTATTGTAGCCTACCGATCAGGAAATTTGAAGGCATAAAAGGTGCAAATTGAGTTGACACAAAATGCAAATAAAATCTTGTTCATATCTCGTCAGCATATGAAAATGTGTTGTCTTGTTGTTAGTTCTGTTCCTGGCTATTGTATCTCAATGTTTCAGTAAAGGTCCTTTATTGTGTTATATATGTGGTTGGTCCCACGTGGACCACGGTTTTTAATACTAGGAACTTTCAATACCTAACTAAATCAAATTGGTATTTACATTTAGAGTCTACCCACTCGGTCACATAACTGATTTTCATTTATTTGGACAATATTGTTGTTTAGCAATGACTGTCATTTAAATATTTTATCTGACTGTGTATGGAATCTAAAACCAACCAGAGGTTCTGAGTTTGATTCCCAGTTGGAGAACATTTTTCTATCAATTTAATGACATGTTACATACTTAAATGTTCAGTTTCAGACTAGATCTAGACCACTTAAAAAGCTGAAACGTGTCTCAGGCCCTCAGGCCATACTTCTGTAATCTTGTCCTTATCTTAATTATTTTATCTGTTGTTCTGCCCATGGTAGCTTAATTCACAGCTTAGATAGTAAGTACCATATCAGTGCAGTGCTTTAGTGGATAAGACAAGCAGGGATTGTGGTTTCGTTGCCAACTAGTTTCTTATAGAGTAGACGTAAATAAAACATAACATGGAAGAAGAAAGTGTGAAATCAACAATAGAAGACATAATGGTCTCTTCTGAAGCTCCAAAACTCGAGTTAGATCTTGATGCAATCAAAGAAGCAATTTCCGATCATTTCGACATCGATACTATGAAAGAGTTCATTGACAAGTTTAAATCCATGAGTGATAAGATGAAAATGCTTTCTGCTGAAGAAAGGTCAGACATGTTCGAGAAAATGCGTGGAAAAATGGTCGAAAGTGTTAAGGATGCTATACTTGAACGAAATCCTGTTCCTTTATACGGAATATTTACTCAAAGATTGATGATTTTCATTTTTGCTGTATTGGTCGTGCTTATTTTATTTGGTAGGTTACACTTGTTACTTCTTCTGAAAGGTACTGGTGCAAGAGGTCTGGTAAGAATCCGTTTACATTATGTAATGTTTGACGCAAGCGGAATGGGGTCGGTTGTGAATTCAACCATCGTTGCAAGCTGCTTGTGTTTAGACAACAGATTTTACCTGCATAACCCACCAACCCACGTAGAACGCTGGTTATTATAAATGGGGACTATGGAAGGGGGTTATTTTTAAAACGGCTGGTGTTAAAGAAGGTAAAGAAATAGTATTGAAAAGAATAAACTTTGGCCTTGTTGAACTGCACACTATGCATGTATGTGTACTGTGTACTGGTACCACTGTACATGAACTTGGGATTTGGGATGCAGATCCCAATTACTTTAATCTTCTCATCTAAAAACATACATTGTACTGCTTTATAAATTTGCTTTATTTTTTGTTCATCTTTTTCTATCACTATCACTACTCCTCGCATATAGCACCACTTTCTACTCAAATAGAGACCGTATGCAAAATCATGAATCTGCTTTATGTCATATAGACCTATGCAAAGAACCTTCAATGACTCCTTTATCAGTGACATCATCACTACTGTAGGCCCTACCTACTCAACAAGTTTGGTAGGCTTGATTATAGTAATACTGTATTGATGCTAGTAAGGCCTCAGATATATATTTAAAATTAGCAAGTTCAAAAAGTGGGGTGCGGCCATTATGTGAAGCCATAATTTTGTCAAAGTATTTATATCCCACTCTTTTAAAATTTGAGTGGCCAAAATAAGGGTGTGGCCATTACTCGAGGGCGGCCTATAACCGAGTAAATACGGTATGTCCATTAAAAAACTAAAGCTGAGTGACACCAGAGTCGATAAAGAAGTTTCCCCGTTGGGGAGGTCCTCCAACTCCCTATACCGCCCTGGGTGAAATAAAAAGTCGGTTTTTGGCGTTTGGAATGTAACGTTCCGCGCGACTCTGTGTGACGATTGATGGAACTACTTCAATAAAACTATGTTACTTTTCTACTAGTAGTTAACAGTCGATGACGAAAAATGGCGGACACGTCAAAATATTAAATACGATCGAATGTTGGCGAATGTTTTGGCATAAAGCAAACTCTCTTTATTAATGAGGATATTTCTGATGGAGTAGACCTAAGCTTAGGACCTAGGCCGACAATATGTATTGTTCAATATTTCGATTTGAGTGCCTAGAGCGTACTTACGTCTGAAAACTGTATTGTGGCCTTGGGCCTAGACTAAACTTACGTCCGTAAGGCTTAAATAACCCATATCTCGATTAATTTCGCACGAAAATGTCAGTGACGCCTGCGCAACACTTTATAGTACAATAATAAATCAAAAGTAAATCGTTTTAAAAGGCTAGGGCCCTGGGCTAATATGATTGAAATAAAATTGAAGTTTGACGTTTCGTCTGTTGTTTTGTTTATTGCATTGTCACTGCATATCGATAATCTACTGACCGTATTTAGCGTGCAGTGCTTTTATTAGTTTCACATTTGAGCCGCCCTCAGCGTGCAGAGCGTTAGATTCCGTTTTGACTTGGGAGTAAGGGGACCTCCCAAAGGGGAAACTTCTTTATCGACTCTGGTGACACTTCATTTATCAGACTTGATCCTATCTATCTAGGTCAGATGACAAATTGTGTTCCAAAGTATTTAGTGCTATTTACAATACGGCAGTTTGAAGACTTTTTCGGAAAGTTTGTCTTTGCGTTTTCGCTTTCACATTTCCATTCCCTTTATCATTCACGCTTCCTTATAGTGACAACCTCCGTTTGAGCTCGGGGTAGCATTTGGCCCAGAGCATGGCTCTGCTAATTGTAAAAGGTGGGGAAAGAGGAAAAGTCTACCTCGCATACATCAGATAGATGTATCAGATGTAAGGGAGTATGTTACTCCACAAAACTAGAGGCGAGCTTTGGCCATCGTCTTCGGGGACAACTTCCTTTTCCCTTTTGACGACCTCGACGACAATGGCACCAAGAATGATGACAAAAATGATTACAACCGTGACATGAGAACTCCCCCCCCCCCCTTCCTCCCCCTACCCGTGGCTGACTCTGACCAGCATGGGACTTTCCTCCCCACATCCCCTAGGCTAGAGTAGCGCATTATGACCTAACGGTTGACGCGCCCGGCGCCCTTAATCTTGATGAACCAAATCAAAGTTATAGTGACAGTGGACATCAAAGCTTCAAAGCAAGCAATTTGGTTCACTCTTAACACTAGTCTCTAAGCTCTACTTCCGCCAGCTTGTGAAGTCATTTAATTGTGTACCTATCATTGTTGTATTAGTTCAACCGAGCTAGCCGACTACTGCAAAAGGAACTTTAGTGATACTTTTTAGTTTGTTACTTCTACTTACGCACTAATACGTTGCCTTTATTTTATTTCAGTCTTCTTTGGTTACAAACTCTACAAAAGCCTCACGGAAAAGGAGCGTAAGAGGGACGAAAAGAAAAAGCTGAAACAACAAAAGAAGAGAAAGTGAACTTGACTCCCGGTTGTCTCGACATTCCGACTGTTTAAAGAAATGTGCTCAAATTGTGGGATTCTATTGGTTCTTCTATGATCAGTCTTCTTATTGGGATACTATACATATTCATTCCATTTTATCAACATTCCATGATTTTATTTTAATACTGTGCAATGATTTGTTAAGAATAAGAGTTTATTTACCAAATGAATTTATTAATATTAGATAATTATTTATTAATTTGATATGCAATTTGCAAATTATGGTTGTTTATTGATTGTTATCATCTTGCATTCCAAGATCCACTGCCATAGCTGTGTATTTCTAGCTTGTCAAATTTATTATATCATGGGACTGACTAGTGATAATGCTAATAGTAGGGTCAATTTAGTTGTTCAGCATCTTGTTTGTGTTCATTAGATTCTTTATCACAAAATGCAAGTTGAGTTCATTAAAGTCAACCATCCATACTGGATAACAATGCACAACTTTGTTTAAAATACAGATTCAACAATGAGAATTTTATAGGATTATTTATGTATTTAATAAATTATTTGTTAGGCCTAACTTTTTGGGTTTATATATATTATTTTTATAACTCTGTACTTCAAAGTTTACAAATTGGAAAAAGTAGGCCTACAGCCTTATTATGGGCTACCTATACAAAATTGATATCAAATCACAATTAAACATTTTAAAGCTTAGATTTTGAAATAAAATCTACTTTTAAAAGCATTTTTCTAAGGGTAAAAATGGAGACTAATTTAGAGTGTTAAATTACATTACATACACCAGTTGAAACAACTTTAGTACGTAAACCATTGTTAATTCAAATTTCAGTTTACAATTCAAACTAGTATGAACATGAAGTCCCTTCAGAAGCTTTCGGTATTGATAGGGCTTAAAATGAAAGGGGGACTTAAAACCAAGTTCATGTTTACCTGTAGCTTTAGCTTTAAATCTGTCTTCATCTTTATCTTGTAAATTTCAATTTTCCATCTTCCTATCTAATCCTACGTCACTTTGTTATCTGTAGATAATGTGTCAATAGATAACAAGTCAGATAATTTTGAGTATGATTCCTAACAGTGCCAGCATTATTGATTTCCTTAACTAAAACTACTATTTGATAGAAAATTTTATCATGCATATTCTAACAGCAATTTTGGGGCCTTTGGTATGGATTACCCTTGTTGCTACAGATGGTGAATATGTATGTACTGATGCATATTGTAAGGTAAGATTGCACAGCACTATCATTGTGTATAGTAGTTATTTCAGTTCAATGTCATTGTATCAGTAGTATAGTATACTAAAATTCACTGGCTTATTCAACAAGCTTCTTAAGGCTGTCACAGTTACGGTTGCAATTATTTGAACTCGTTGACTGGGAATACGTAATTTCAAATTTGTTACATGAGAACATTAGTACATAAATACATACCATGGGTCCTTGATATCACAATACATAGCATGAATAAAAAAAATATGTTATTTCTGGTTGTGTGTAAAACTGTAAATTGTTTACATTAATGTCACCGATTCAAGCACTACAATCTAAACTGGTACTGTGATACAGCATTTACGGCCTCTTATGCAATACCAATAATTGTCTTCGACAAATTTAAGTATGAATATAATTGTTACAAGTTTGATTTCAGCTTGATTTAGGTAGGTACCATAATTGGTTATGCACAATGTATGCCCTGTTGGTTAGTTTAGTTTTGAGTGGTTTTAGCTTGGATTTCAAAACCAAGTTCTTCCATTTGCTACCATAGTCATATCTTTCACATCTTCCCAGCTCTCTCCCCTTGACTGTAGGCCTACTAAATAATTAAATGAGTGTTTTCTTGATTCCTCAGCAAATGTTTGTGGCAGAGAAGAATGTGCAGCATGTACAAGTCTTCTTCTTTTCATATGCCCGCATTTTTGGCTTACTGGGCCATCATCAATTTTGATCTTTACATTCCTCTATCCCTTCCCTTTTCTATAATATGTGCTTAGAAGTAAGCTTGATACTGAAATATTGTAGCCTGGTTATCAGCTATATTTTGGACTACATTAGTTAAATTTACATATCAAATTTATATTCTACCAAAAAAAATTAACAATAACAAGTACGTAGTTACAGAACCAACTGTTGATGTTGATGTCATGTGTTATTGTGAAGCAATATTGAGAATGTTTTTTTCAGCCTTTGCAGTATGGTACTACCATTGATTGACAATATTCCAAACTTTATTAATTATTATTTATAACTAGGAAAATGCTTTAGTCCCGCCGCATTGATGGATGAGCGTTTTTGTAAGTTTTTAGTTTTTGTGGGACCACGTTTCCTTTGCAAGTGCTTTTTGAATGCATTGTAGGTGATTGTTGTCAAGTTTCTATTGTTACTTAATAATTGTTATTATAAACCTCAAAAAAACTCATATTAAAACCTTTATTTCAATCAATTCTGGCTAACTTTTTCAACTTTTTTCTTTCAAAAAGCAATACATCACCATTGCCTTAATGTCCATGTGAAATATGAACGTTGTAGCCCCACCCGTTTGGTCAGAATCGGCCCAAATGTCACGAAAATATCGCACTAAAAATAGTAAAAAATCGTGAAAGTACGATATTCATGAGAAATATTTCTTCGATTGTACCCAAAAACGTGCCAGGTCTAAGTTTAAAGATTTCGAAGATCTCCAGAAAATTTCATCGCAATTGGAGTATCGGTTTAGCCGGAATCGTGTTAACAAACACACAAAAATACAAACAGAAAAAAACAAGAAAATTGAAAAAAAATGTAAAATTGCGATTTTCATAAGAAATAATTTTTCGATTGCGCTCAAAAAGGTGGCAGTTCTAAGTTCAAAGATTTCAAAGGTCTCCAGAAAATTTCATCGCAATTAGAGTATCGGTTTAGCCGGAATCGTGTTAACAAACACACAAAAATACAAACAAAAATAAATAAGAAAAACGAAAAAAATCGTAAAATTGCGATTTTCAAGAGAAATAATTTTTTGATCAATTTTTCGTACGGTGCAGTTCTAAGTTCAGAGATTTCGAAGGTCTCCATAAAATTTCATCGCAATCGGAGTATCGGTTTAGCCGGAATCGTGTGGACAAACACACAAAAATACAAAAAAAAAGAAAAAAAAAACATTCCGGATTTTTTTCTCCAGTGTAGTGAAATGGAATCTTCGCTTCGCTCGCTACGCTCATCCATAATAATATTTAAGTAGGTACCATAATTGGTTATGCACAATGTATGCCCTGTTGGTTAGTTTAGTTTTGAGTGGTTTTAGCTTGGATTTCAAAACCAAGTTCTTCCATTTGCTACCATAGTCATATCTTTCACATCTTCCCAGCTCTCTCCCCTTGACTGTAGGCCTACTAAATAATTAAATGAGTGTTTTCTTGATTCCTCAGCAAATGTTTGTGGCAGAGAAGAATGTGCAGCATGTACAAGTCTTCTTCTTTTCATATGCCCGCATTTTTGGCTTACTGGGCCATCATCAATTTTGATCTTTACATTCCTCTATCCCTTCCCTTTTCTATAATATGTGCTTAGAAGTAAGCTTGATACTGAAATATTGTAGCCTGGTTATCAGCTATATTTTGGACTACATTAGTTAAATTTACATATCAAATTTATATTCTACCAAAAAAAATTAACAATAACAAGTACGTAGTTACAGAACCAACTGTTGATGTTGATGTCATGTGTTATTGTGAAGCAATATTGAGAATGTTTTTTTCAGCCTTTGCAGTATGGTACTACCATTGATTGACAATATTCCAAACTTTATTAATTATTATTTATAACTAGGAAAATGCTTTAGTCCCGCCGCATTGATGGATGAGCGTTTTTGTAAGTTTTTAGTTTTTGTGGGACCACGTTTCCTTTGCAAGTGCTTTTTGAATGCATTGTAGGTGATTGTTGTCAAGTTTCTATTGTTACTTGTTAATTGTTATTATAAACCTCAAAAAACTCATATTAAAACCTTTATTTCTATGAATTCTGGCTAACTTTTTCAACTTTTTCTTTCAAAAAGCAATACATCACCATTGCCTTAATGTCCATGTGAAATATGAACGTTGTAGCCCCACCCGTTTGGTCAGAATCGGCCCAAATGTCACGAAAATATCGCACTAAAAATAGTAAAAAATCGTGAAAGTACGATATTCATGAGAAATATTTCTTCGATTGTACCCAAAAACGTGCCAGGTCTAAGTTTAAAGATTTCGAAGATCTCCAGAAAATTTCATCGCAATTGGAGTATCGGTTTAGCCGGAATCGTGTTAACAAACACACAAAAATACAAACAGAAAAAACAAGAAAAACGAAAAAAATGGTAAAATTGCGATTTTCATAAGAAATAATTTTTCGATTGCGCTCAAAAAGGTGGCTGTTCTAAGTTCAAAGATTTCAAAGGTCTCCAGAAAATTTCATCGCAATTAGAGTATCGGTTTAGCCGGAATCGTGTTAACAAACACACAAAAATACAAACAAAAATAAATAAGAAAAACGAAAAAAATCGTAAAATTGCGATTTTCAAGAGAAATAATTTTTTGATCAATTTTTCGTACCGTGCAGTTCTAAGTTCAGAGATTTCGAAGGTCTCCATAAAATTTCATCGCAATCGGAGTATCGGTTTAGCCGGAATCGTGTGGACAAACACACAAAAATACAAAAAAAAGAAAAAAAAACATTCCGGATTTTTTTCTCCAGTGTAGTGAAATGGAATCTTCGCTTCGCTCGCTACGCTCATCCAAAATAATATTTAAAATATGAATTGTGATATTTAACAATAGTATACCGTTTTCATTCTATACGTTTTCCAACTAATTTTGGTGCCTTTTTAATTATGGGGCACTTTAAAGGCAAATGAAGCCACAGTAATTTTTGACCAGGTTGGTAAGAACAGTCTATACTTCTTAGGCCTACGTTGTATATGCCCCCCTCATATAAAAATACAAGTTGCATGCATAAACAGTGAAATACCCTCAAATAATTTGTTTTTGTACTAAGAAAATGTTTGTCCTTTCAGTGGCAAAGCGTTAATATTTTACAGGGTAGACACAGATACAAATGTGTATTTGGGGTACTACAAGTATATTTGTGGGAGAGGGACTGCCACCCGGCATTATTTTGAAAATAGGATTTTAGAATGCATTTGGTATGTTATAGAAAAAAGTAGTGGTCTGAAAGCAATACTGAAATAACATTATTTTAGTACAGTGGAAACTTAATTTTAGTCGACCCTACCTACGTATTACATTTTTGCAGCCATGCCAGAATCAGAATATATTAAATGTAACAAAACAACCCAAGCTGTAAGGCTGTAACACTTATTCACACAACCAAACAAGTGTATAATAGTATCCTTGCGCACAACAATCGAAAATGCAGCCAAAACACACGGGCTGCAGCGGGACGAGAAATGTCTCAATAACCTATGTTACTTGCAATGAAGGAGTGGGGTGGATAAGCGCTGTGCCATAGAGTTGTAGGTGTAATAGGGGAAGGCTCGGAGACAGAATCCTAGTTGTCTCGAGAGCTTGCACACAGACATGGAAATAGACTACGTCCGTGCAGAATGGTAACGCGTTCATTCGTTGCTTTGCCCGCGTACGTTTGAAACCATTTCTCTCTTGTAAAACCATGTTAACAATATTATTTTTCTTATTATTTTTTAGTAGGATAGACACTGTTTCAATGCCTACCCCGACGCTTCGCCACTGGTTCTTTCTCTTTTCTCCAAACTGTTATAGAGGAAATAAAAAATATACTTCATATGTTGCATAAAACAGCGCAGCTTGTAGGCAAACGATTAATGGCAGTTGCCCTGCCTTGTGTTAGTGCGAACAATTTATATTTACTCTACATTACTTAATTTTAGGAAATGTAAAGAATTTTTTTTTTTTTAAATTTATCTCGTGCCAGCAATTCTTGGCTCCTTGCATAATAAATTATTTATTCATCTCCAGATTGTATTGTTGGATGTTTTACAATGGTGTTCTGATGCATTGCAGGCGTACATTGAGAAAACGGGCTGCCCGACCCTACCTAAGGAATGCACCAAGGAAAACTTTGAGCAGAATCCGGGTACAGGGCAACTTATGCCGTCCCCTACTGTTTGCAACTGCTGCGAGTTCTGCATTACGTATCTTGGTATGTAATAATATATTCCTAGCAATGGAATGAAAATATTAATGGATCATACATTTCATATTAAAAATATTTTGACAATATTGATTTCAAAAAGAGAAAAAAGTTTAGACATGTAGTAAGTTAGAACATGTAGTTCCTCCTCAAGCTAGAACAGAGTTGAGACAGTAGTTATGTTAGAAAAACAATAACAATGTTGTCTGTTCTTTTATTGGAACCACTATACTTTGGGGTGTTATGGAAGCTGCCAAATTTGATAGATGAAATACATATGAAATAATATGTACAGAACACAAAAAACTTGGAATTTAAAGAAAAAATAGTTTTATCATCAGAACATATGCAGCAGATTATGCCATTTGGCTGTTGGCATGCTCTTCAAACATAATTATTGTCTAAATTTTTGTTGCTTAACGTCCCCATAATTGCATTATTGCTAATCGAGACGGTGAGTGCTGATAGATGAGTTTGACGGACAATTACTCATCATCATTATCCATCGCCGTTTCCTGCTTCTGGCAGGGTCAGCTTGGGTTTAGCAACAAAATTTTTCCACGTCTTTCTATCCTTCCACAATCGTATCTCTTCCACATCTTCCCAGCTTTCTCCTCTTGCCTCCAAGTCTCCTGCTATGATGTCCTTCCATCTCTTCCTTGGTCTACCCCGTCTTCTTCTTCCTTCTTCTTCAATCCTTCTTTCATACATTATCTTGGGCATCCTATTTTCCCCCATTCTTTTCATATGTCCATACCATCTCAACCTTGTCCTTCCTATTCTGTCACTTAACTTTTCTACACCTAGCATTTCTCTAATGTCCGTGTTTCTTATCCTATCTCTTCTCGTCTTGCCCACTGTGCTCCTCAGGAACCTCATCTCTGCCGCCTGTATCTGACTCTCCTCTCTATCTCCCATTGTCCAGGTTTCTGCTGCAAATGTAAGGATCGGTATGAAATAAGTTTTATAATGTCATCTTACACTGAATGGGTATTTCCCTATCTCACACCAGGCCTTTCACACACTGGTAAAAGTTACTGGCCTTTTTTATTCTGATGTTAATCTCCTTTTTAATCTTTCCACTTTCCATTACTTCACTTCCTAAATAACTAAAACTATCCACTACTTTCAGGGTTTCTCCTTTAATGTTTATCTGTGCTCAGTGGCGCGCTGAACCCTTGAATCGAACAGGAGCAAGCCCCCTCTTACAGGACCCACCTACCCTCACAAATCAACACATGAATGGGGGGTCTGGGGGGGTAGCCCCCCAGGTAACATGCAGGTCCGGTGTGCATAGCCCCGGAAAAATTTTCAATTCTTAGGTTGTGTTTGGTGCGTTTTAACGAGTTTTAAGCACTAGAAAATACCTTTTTGGTAACAGAATACAAACCCATTACATGCAAGAAAAAAACAAAATTCATCAGTCCTCCAAGACGGTTTCATTGTTCTTAATTTTCACGCCCCCTGGCTGGTCTGGTCCCCGTTTTGCACTTAGAAATTTGATCGATAGATAGGTTTGATTTCATTTGATTTGTTTAAACAGATTATATTATGAAAACGTCCTAAAAGAAAAACTGGGACAATTACCCGTACCGGGTGTTTTTTCTAGGGACAGCAGGACAGGTGCCTGAATTCCAGGATTATTAATATGGAAGGTAGAAGTCTAGAAGATAACAATTCAGTAACATTACCCTCCAACATAGAGAAATGAAATATTTTAATTGAAGAAACGTATGTAAAATATCAAGTCAAATTTAATTCCTTGTGCAAAATCAAATCATATCCAACCTCTTACATTTAAGATACATCGTTATATGATGACACAAAATACAGAAAACATCATTTAAAGATTTAAAGAGCCAACGAACCCATTGGCTGAACCATGGTCGTTTTTATGTGATTTATTTTAACAGCTGTTTATATAATGAATAATAAACTTTATCAGACCTGTGGTATTGTTGGTACTTGGTATGGTAGAAGATAACAATTCAGTAATGTTACTCTCCAACATAGAGTAATGAAATATTTTTTAATTGAATAAATCATGTGCAATATCAAGTCAAATTGAATTCTAACTACAAGATCAAACCACCCAATCTTTTAATATTTTAGATACATCGATAAAATATGAAACACAAAATAAAGAACACATTTAAACAGGCGAACGACTTGTTGATTTTGTTACGACACGTCGACAAATGTGAGGTGACACAACATCAACGGGATCCACCCACTGAAGGAACTTCGATGTGAACTCTCTAAAAGTAAAACTTTTGTTCTCAATAATATATTTTTTAAATATAGGTTTATTTACCTAAAAAAAGGGGGTTTCATTGATTGGATGAGCGTAGCGAGCGAAGCGAAGATTCCATTTCACTACACTGGAGAAAAAAATCCGGAATGTTTTGCTTTTTTCTGTATTTTTGTGTGTTTGTCAGCACGATTCCGGCTAAACCGATACTCCAATTGCGATGACATTTTCTGGAGGCCTTCAAAATCTCTGAACTTAGAACTGTCACGTTTTTTAGCGCAATCTTTAAATCATTTCTCATGAAAATCGCAATTTTACGATTTTACGATTTCAAGAACTTATAACTCATTCACAAGTTTTTGGAAAACCCTTTGGAAAACAACTATGTAGATATGGTTTATTATTAATTGTTTACAATGTCCTAAATATGATGAGGTAAATAAAGCATGAAATAAAAAAATATAAATACAAAATAAAATGGGGTGGGTGGGTCCCCTCCGGGGACCCAACCCCCCACCCCCTTAAGGACTCAGCAGCAATTGCTCCCGGGCTTATATGGTCAGCGCGCCACTCAGTGGCGCTCGTGAGGGAGGGCTGCAGGGCTGCAGCCCCCCCTGGCAATTTGATCCATCATGTTAATATTATTAATATACCGCCACCAATACGTTTTATTAAAAAAAGTGTAATTTATTGTGCAAAATGTGTTTCTAAAAATAATATTTCCAGTAAATATTCTTATGAGTATTGAATGCGCACGTTTTTGAACGCCGCCCGCGTCAGGAACTCTGTAGCCGGTGATACTGTGGTCGGCAGGTTTTGCAGTCCTCACGGTAGAGCCTAACCGGGGTTGGAGCGGATGAGCGGGGTCGTAATGCCGGGAGGGTTGTAGGGGAAATACTGCTGTTTGGGTCTGCACTGTCTGCAGTCCATTGCCGTAGCCAGCCAGTTCCCGCGACGTGTTCGCGCACCCACTCGCAACGCTGGCAAGCGAGTGGGCTATCGTAGTGGTGTATTTATTTTCGATTGTGCAAATAAATTATATAATCAAATTCGAGAAATGTTACTAAACATTAATCAATAAAAAAACTAAATAATTATAACCCTACTCGAAAATATATTCACTCAATTTCATAATTTTATTTCCAAATTGTAGTTAAGAATTACTCAAAAATAAAAAATAAGTGTTCAAAACTTCGATACTTTACCCAAATAGGGTGACCAGACGTCCCGGGTCTACCTGTCTCAGATCGCACTACAGGCTATCTTGAGGAAAAAATTGCCCCAATAAAATTTCGCCTCCGGCGGCTGGGGCTTCGCCCCAGACCCCGTATGACTCACGCAAATACAATCTACCCAAATAAGATTAAACCACTGCAGACCCCCCGCAGTAAATACTCGCGAGCCGCCACTGGCGCCACTGTCTGTGCTTGATAATTCCCTGTGTCCCCTTCTCCTGGCATAGTTACAACCTCACTCTTTATAATGCTTATTTTCATACCTGCTTCTTCTATCTTTCTATTCCACAAGTCTATATATCTTTGGAGTACCTCCTCATGCTCGGACCATGCCACCAAGTCATCGGCAAACAACATAACCTCTACATCTTCCATTGCCTCCATCTTTACCTTGTTGTGGATGTCATCCATCACGATTATGAATAACAGAGGTGACAACACACTTCCCTGTCATAGCCCTGTTGTTATTTGGAACCACCCTGACAATCCAAATTGTGTTTTCACACAGCTTTCACAAACTTCATACATACTTTTTACCCTGTCTATTAGTCCATTATCCACTCCTTTTCTTTCCAGACTCTCCCATACCACTTTCCTTGGCACACTATCATATGCTTTTACTATGTCTAAGAAGACCATACTCATTCTTCTTCCAAGCTCCCAACTCTTTTCCTTGGCCTGTCTAAGTACAAATATAGGATCTATTGTGGATCTTCCCCATCTAAATCCGTATTGTTCCTCATTCAACATGTGATCAACCTCTTCTCTTATTCTTCTGTCAACAATCCTTTCATAAATCTTTGCTGTGTGGCATAGTAAAGTGATCCCCCTGTAATTACTACATTTTTTTCGATCACCTTTCTTATATATCGGCACTATAACCCCTTTTCTCCAGTCCTCCGGTATCTTTTTTCTTTTCATAAACTCGAATAACTCTATACAGCCAATGCATGGTAACTGGTCCGCCTGCCTTTATCATCTCTGCCACCAGTTCATCAACTCCTGCGGCTTTTCCATTCTTCATTCTTTATCTTTTCAGTGCCATCTCCACTCCTTGCCAGGTTGGACCATTCACTTCCACATCTTCCCTTACAAATAAAAATGTTAAAAATGGTAATGTGTGACTTTAAAACCGATTCTGAACTCTCCCGTAAACAAATATTTTCTTTTTGTAATGTGCTGCCAATATCTTCATTGTTTATATATAGATTTATATTACACTTCTATTTTAAATCAGATTTCAAGATTCTGTTAGACTCGTGCAAGGATACAAGGCTAAAAGTGGCGGGGGCATTCAAAATTCCCAATTTTAACAACAAATATGGCCAACGTTCACTTTCTTACTCGGTTCCTTCTATGTTCAACTTGATGCCCTCCTCACTGAAAACCTTTTCTAACATTTCAAAAATTAAAACTGAACTAAAATCTTATCTTCTTTCTGACACCTTTTGACAATGTTTTCCGATTTATTTATTTATTTTTCTAAGCTCTTTGTTCTTTTTCTGTAATTTTTTGGATTTCTCAAATTAACTGAATATGTCATGCAACCGTAGTATTTATACATACATGTTTTTCATGTTTATTTTGGTTATATGTTTCGTTCTCTGTATTGTCACCATCTTAAATAATTTATTATTGTCTTTACCCCACAGTTAAGCCTTTTTCAGGCTTTGTGGGTTTTTTGATTATATTCTTGTTAGATTTATTTCTGTAGGCCTATGTAACATTAATTATTTATTTGTACAATTTTGCTATGGTGTATGAGTCATGTATGTTCTATGTTCTATGACAATAAATAAATTTGTATAAAAAAAAAACTTCCAATTCTTCATCCCTGTCGTCAACGTCTTTTGCTCCTGCATTTAACAATTGGTTGAAGTACTCTTTCCATTTTTCCTTTATCTCATCTGCATTAGTAATGAGTCTCTCCGAGTCATCCGTTAGGTATCTTTGTCCCCACTTTCTTTTCTCTTTGTCTTCACTATGCCATACAACATCTTCTTGTTTCCTTCTGCATCTTTTTCTAACTTCTTTGCAAACTTCTTCCAGTCTTCTGCCTTCTCTTCTTTGATCATTCTTTGTGCTTCCCTCTTAGCATTTTTGTATTCTTCTTTCTTCTCATCTGTTCTATCTTTCATATACTCCCTCCATGTTCTATTTTTCACTTTTACATTCTCCTTTACCTTATCATTCCACCAGCTTGCTACCATCTCTTTCCTCACTCCACTTATCCTCCACCAGGTTTTCTCTGTTGCCTGCACCAATGTTCTCTTAAATGCTCCCCATTCTTCCTCCACTCCTTGAATCTCTCCCTTCGGAATATCCTTTCTTATCAGCAGCTGGTACTCTTCTCTTACTGATAACTCACTTAGTCTCCATACTTTCAACTTCTTCTCCGTGTACACCTTTCTTTTATGTATTCTTCTATCTACGGACAATTACTACAAAGTGAAAGCCCACTCGAACCCACGTCCCGTTGATGCCGTATTCTTCGGACCAACGCCCTAATCAAATGCGCCACCGCTGACGGTTCATTATATAGACCATTTTAAATCAAATGGAAACATGAAGATTGATTTGATGTAGGTAGATTTTTAATTTGTTTTGTAGCAGTATGTTCCATTCTGCTAAAAATCCTCTGAAAGAAGTATGTACTGCAGAAATTAGTTCAGTAAACAGTCCTGAGAGTGATTTTTTGTCTATACTTAGCCCCATTGAAAACCATGTGTGCAACTGCTGTAAAGAGGTTCATCTTAATGATATGAAATCATTGTTAATCATACTGTTAACCCGCACTTTTAAGAGTGTTGCTTGACGTATCAATTTGATGTACATTTGAAAAGTATACAAAATAATAAATATATATTTTTTTAAATTGCATCTTATGATAATATGTCTGTTATCCAGCATGTTTTCTAAAAGTTTACATTGTAATTAATTGTATTTAAAATGGAAATGAAACCTTGCGATTGACTTCAGAGGCTGGATCCGAGTGCGTGATTGGCAAGGCAGGGCAACCAGTCCCAAGTTCGATCTGCGGTCCAGGTCTCATGTGCTCCTTCGCTAATCTGGACGATGAGGCGGCGACATGTAACAGACGTAAGTTGATACTTGATACAGTCATGACAGTGATCATGAGGATATTGAGTATGATACAGATATCTTGCCATTCCAACAGGTATACCTTGTTTAAGAATCAAATTGTAAAGTTGAAGTTATGTTTCAAGGACAAAGCAATTTTGTAATTATTTTTACCTTGTGATCACTTACGTAGTTTGTAAAACTATGCTTGCAAAACTATGTATATTATTATTTATTAGTATTACATGATCCGAGATCAAGTAGGCATGAGGAATTAATGGAGCAAATTGAGAGAGAAGATAAAAGTGGTTCGGACATGTCAAAAGAATGGAAACAGTGAGATTACAAAGGAGAAAAAAAATTATTAAGGGGCAGACCACGACAACAATGGCAGAATAGTGTGAGAAAAGATATTGAACAGTGAGGAGGTGACTGGAATGTGGTGGAAGGAGAGGAGTGGTGGCAGGACAGAAGAAGATGGAGAGACCTGTCTTCAATGCCAACCCAACACAGAGTTGGACATGGCAACAGATAATGATGGTGACATTGTTTAAATGATAAAAATTGAATAATAGTTCACTTACTAAAATATGCCATTTATATAAACTCATACCTACTAGTGTCTTAGTTGCCAAGTGAAACAATTACCAGTAAATCTGACTGAACACAGTGCTTGTAATCCTGGGTGTCATCATCATTAATCATTATCTAATGCCAGTTGCCATGTCCAACTCTGCGTTTGGGTCGGCATTGTGGACAGGTGTCTCCATCTTCTTCTGTCCTGCCACCACTCCTCTCCTTCCACCACTTACCAGTCTACTCCTTGCTATTCCACATCTTTTATCACGCTATCCTGCCATCTTTGTTGTGGCATGCCCCTTGGTCTCCTACCTTCAATCTAGGTGCCTGTTAGGGCG
The DNA here is from genome assembly GCA_024449915.1 of Sweltsa coloradensis. Classification (NCBI taxonomy): domain Eukaryota; kingdom Metazoa; phylum Arthropoda; class Insecta; order Plecoptera; family Chloroperlidae; genus Sweltsa; species Sweltsa coloradensis. Next base: position 330,099 of record JAMZAV010000620.1, read on the forward strand.
CTGCAGCCAAGCCGCGGTGCATTACACACTAGGGCACTTTATACAGCAAGCAGAGTTGGGGTGATTTCGAGGTGTCATCCAGCCATCATGAAACGTGATGTGAACTTAAAAACTATCAAAATCAAGGGGATTTAGGTACCTGACAACATATGCCAAATTTGGTTGGGGTACTAACATTCCTTCTTGGTGAAAAAATGGCTTGAAACATGCTCAAAATCACTTTAAGGATGTTAGTTACTACTGGCTACTACTACTGTATAATTCGTCGGTTTCAATTGGCCAGTGATTCTGACCAAACGGGTGGGGCTACAACATTCATAGTTTACATGGACATTAAGGTAATAGTGATATAATGCCTTTTGAAAGAAAAAGTTGAAAAAGTTTGCAGGAAGGCTTCCAAAAAAAGGTTTTAATGTAAGCCTTATTCAGGCATATAATCAACAAGTAACTATAGTTACTTTACAATGATCGCCTACATTGTTTACAAAAAGCAAGTCTTTGGACCACTAGATATTTAACATTGTATTGTTAAGCGAGCGAAGCGATCGTTTCCATTTGACTCTGCCAGAAAAAATAGTCACTGGTTTTGTTTTTTGTTTGTTTGTTTGTATGTCTCGCCATAACGTTCGAACGGAGGCTCAGATCGAGTTGAAATTTGGACCATCCGCAAGCTTCGTTCTCGATTGAATGCCATTTGTTTTGTGACAAAATCGTTCAAAAAGTTAAAAAGTTACATTAAAGTTAATCGAAAGTTTTTTTCAAACTAAACGGCGACAAAATCTGAGGTGGCCAAATCATTTAGAATGTCCGTCCGGTCACGAATATGTTAATTTTATTTTGATCCGATAAGTAGTGTAGATGGAAATTACATTATAACAAAGTACCGTTACCATGGCAACGGAAAGTCGTGCAGCTTTTTTGGCTCATGATAGCGGTCGAACGGAGGTTCGGATCGAGTTGAAATTTGGACCATCCGCAAGCTTCGATCTGGATTGAATGCCATTAGTTTTGTGGCAAAATCGTTTAAAAAGTTATAAAGTTACATTAAAGTTAATCGAAAGTTTTTTTTAAAAACTAAACGGCGACAAAATCTGAGGTGGCCAAATCATTTAGAATGTCCGTCCGGTCACGAATATGTTAATTTTATTTTGATCCTATAAGTAGTGTAGATGGAAATTACATTTTAACAAAAGTAACGTTACCATGGCAACGAAAATTCGCACGAAGCTAGAGCTTTTTTGGCTCATGATAGCGGTTGCACGAAGATACAGATCAGGTTGAAATTTGGACCATCAACAAATTATATAGTACGTGCTCGCTGAAAAAACTGAGCGTTTTCCTAGTTAATTGGTAATACCATAGCAATTAAATGGACTTTGATAATTATATTTTAATAAATAATTTTGCAATGGAACTTGAAAAAGTAATGAGATCCCACACATAACAAAAACTTGTAAAAATACAGCCAAACCCTACACACTCAAAAAGGGATGAGATCTAAAAAATGGGCCAAGCTCGTCTACCCTTCCACATTTGTGCATTCTTAATTCATAAATGTAGAGTATCCCGTAACAACATCCTTGAAAAGCTTGGCAAAATAGAATTTGCATGACCATTACGTTTAAATTAATTAGAAAAAAAGAATTTGAATGAACTGTTACGTTTAAATTAATAGTTGCAAATTCCATTTTGGGTAGCTTTTCAAGGATGTTGTTACCGGACACTGTACGTTTATGAATTAAGAATGCGCAAATGTGGAAGGGTGGATGAGCTTGGCCCATTTTTTAGATCTCATTTCTTTTGAGTGTGTAAGGTTTGGCTGTATTTTTACAAGTTTATGTTATGTGTAGGATACACTAGGAAACGCTCAGTTGGACGCGTTGATGAGCGAGCACGTGCTATAGCTAGACCCACATTGCACATTTTTTAAAATTTTAAAATTTGCGACGTTCGCTATCCACAAGGCCATGTTCCCAATATTATTCATTATTGCCAAAGTATTTGGGTAAACCCGTGGGTAACCTTTACTTTGTGGATAAAATCCACCGTCATCTAGAGGACATTGACTCCTTGGGAAAACTATTTAAACTCTTTGTTGACAAATAGACTGCTTCCTCAAAAGTATTTTGATTGCTTCTAGGTGGCAGTGCATTAGAAACTTTGCGCGTCTTTTCGTTGCCATGGCAACGTTACTTTTGTTATAATGTAATTTCCATCTACACTACTTATCGGATCGAAATAAAATTAACATATTCGTGACCGGACGGACATTCTAAATGATTTGGCTATCTCAGATTTTGTCGCCGTTTAGTTTGAAAAAAAAACTTTCGATTAACTTTAATGTAACTTTTTAACTTTTTGAACGATTTTGCCACAAAACTAATGGCATTCAATCGAGAACGAAGCTTGCGGATGGTCAAAATTTCAACTTGATCCGAGCCTCCGTTCGAACGTTATGGCGAGACATACAAAAAAAAAAAAAAAACAAAAAAAAACAAAACCAGTGACTAATTTTTCCGGCAGAGTCAAATGGAAACGCTCGCTTCGCTCGCTTAATAATACTGTAATTAATAATAATAATTAATAATACAATTTTGTCCCTCTATGTCTTGTGTATGGTATGGTATGTTTTTACTTAGCAATGTCAACAATGAAATCACGGTGATTTGTTCAAACAGCTGTTAACCTTCTTTTCCTGTAAATAACAGTGTTATTTTTCTATTTGTTTTCTTCAAGTTGTCTCGCCATGCATGGACAATCAGCTAGTGTGGGATGAGATGAGAGAAAATGGAACTCTGGGCTCTGCCGTCATCCGCCCAGAATGCGATGAGATAGGGAACTACAAACCAGCGCATTGTGTACCGGGCGCAACGTAAGATACACTTCACATACCTACCATATGTTGACATCAATGTATCAAATCAACATACAGTATAGTGGCCCCCATGAACGAATGCAGATGGCTCAAAATTGTTTTCTCAAGATAACAACTTTGTCACCTCTATTCACGCTAGTTAAGCGTGGATCTAGCATATGGAGGAACTCTGTGATCTAGAGCAGATAAATTTTGCTTGTGTTGTTAAAAGATATTCCTCTTTCATACGCAAAGGCAACATTCCATTTACAGCGCATTAATCCTACCCCCACCACTACCAAGCATCTGCATTCTTTCGTTGGAGCAAGTATATTACATAACATTTAGCATTGTAGATTGTTAAGACACTTGTAAATGGGGCTTTTATGCTCTTTTCTTACAACATATATTTTCCAAAATATGTATGTATGTTTAAAGTTAAACAGTAGTTACCAAGTAACAGCATCTGTTTCAGTCTTTTGAGAAGATCACAACTAATTTTTGTTTGTTTTTGTTTTGAATTTTTGGTTATGAATACAATAACATATTAATTGTGACTTTTAGGCAACAAATTAATGACTTATTTTTTTTCTACTTAAAAGAGTCTAGGTCAAATTCCGATTCTAGATGTATGGGGTGGGGTCTTATGAATGTAGTATATTATTGTAGTACATAATTTGAAATTTATGAATTTTTTTACTATGTTTCAGGGAGAGCGAGACTCAGTAACTTAAAATAAAACTTTGTTTTTTTGTGTATCAAAGCTTAATAATACTGCCGTATACTTTCTCAATTTCTTATTTATTAAATATTTCAGATGTTACTGCGTAAACCCTGCCGATGGCTCAAGAATATTCGGCGAAGCTCAATATAAATCAACTGCCACTCCCAACGAGATGTTCTGCCGTAAGTTGTGGTCAACCATTAAGAACAGCAGCATACTTCAATATTTCTTATTTGTCCAGTAGAGAAGTTATTCAAAGTTTAAAGTGTTTTCATTTTTTTATGTTTAAGAAAAGTAAGTGTCGTCATTAAAAAAATTCTTGATGCAATGCATTATGTTACTAAACTTGACAATTTAATGAATATTTTAAAAATATTTAAATACCCTACCTTCTACCTAGTACACAATTCATACACAAATATATGTCCAAGTAAAAAGGTAAAATTCTCCAGAAGTTGGAATATTTGTGTGTTTAAATGAAGGTTGACTCAGTAAGACTATAAGTATAAATTTGTATTTAATATTTTTGCTTGCATAAAAGAGTTTTGGCTACGAACCCAACGGCTTACCTGTGTGGTGACTGCAGGGTTCTTGTAGGGGGAAATACTTCCGTAAGACTTAATATTTGTTGGTTGATGGATTGTTTATACTAGCCCTTATTAATGGATTAGCTTTGATAGAACTATTAATGAAATTTGTTCACAGGGAACAAGATACTCTCTTATCGGACTAGTGAAATAAGTTTTTTATATTGTCACTTTAGTTTCAGAAGAGTTGGCAAATATTTCTTGACCCCTGATTTAAAATTTGATTTCTAATCATGTTGTCATCTTTTGTTCTCAGCTTGCAGTGTGGCCTTGTGGAAAGCAAACCAGTTCTTCGAAGAGGAGAAAGGAGGAATCAGATGTCTTCCGGACGGACGTTACGACCCTTTGCAGTGCGTAGACGAAAAGTGTTTCTGCATTGACATTGATGATGCGACTATGACTGGAAAAGAGTTTGTCCACAGTTATGAAATTTCAAAAGACACTCTCCCGTGCTGTAAGTCGTGAAATTATCCTGTTCTGCATTTGTCTTTTGTTTAGCTTTGTTTGTGATGATACTGGTAAAGAAAGAGCAAGACAACATTAGACTTCTCATTTCTCCAAATTGGTGCGGTGAAACTCCAGGGGTCCTACTCCACCCAGCACGTCTTACCCTGTTGCCAAAACACACTTTTTAATGAGAAGAGTCAGTGACCATTGACCAACCCTCTACACTGTCTACTCCGGCGTTTAGCAACATTGTAAAATAGTTTTGAAGTGTACATTTTTATGGCTAATAACTAATAAGTGTAAAATTGGCTACTAAAGTAAAGTCCCTTTGCTTCTTTTGCCCACTTAACTAATGTGTCTTTCCTACAAAAGTTATGGTACTTTTATTTTATGATTTCCACATTTATATTCAATACAATTTACTATCATGACTAATGAGAAATCTTCCCATGTACAACTTTCTTCTAGCAGTTTCTAGGTACAGGATGTTAGGAGTGAAGTTAGAATTGCCAATTGCCTGCCGTTCAATGTTACTTTTGATAATCATTAATCAGTAATCAAAATTTTAATTCAATTATGAATTAATAGGGGATTTTGTAAGATAGATCCACAATCAATAATAAATGTATCAATACAAAAATATTTCTAAAATCACTTATTCAATACCTAGCTCTGTTACTGTTACAAATTAAAATTCAATTGAACAAAAGCATTCTTTAACTAAAAGTGTCACTAATTACAAAACATACAATCAAGCATGATTCAAATGTGGAAAGGAAGAAACAAGCTGAGTATTTTTAACAATGTTTTACAATTCAAATCTAAGAATTATTTCTATGTTGATAATTTCCTAATTGGTGGCAACTAGGGATGCACACGATAATCAATATTATCGAGAGATAATCAATAATGAATATAATTTTGATAATCGATAACCAAAATTAATGATCGATTATCAAAATATCAAATAATTGGTCAATAGTGGCACGAACCAAACTCTAAAGTTGGAGATTATCTCACGTTGTGCCATGCACTGGCTGGGCTGATGGTGTCACACTCAACATTTATATGCCATCAGTCGATAATGGAAGCCAAACACATGACACTTGCCACACTTGAGGTTCCACTTATAAGTCAAAACAGTCTTTGTTGGTGATATCGATATTAATAATGGGAAAAGTATCGATGTGCATCCCTAGTGGCAACCCTATTGCCTGTACGTAATAAATAATTATGGGTGTTAAACCAATATCAGTAATTGCGGGATGATCCGATTACCACAACTCCCACCACTTTGTAATTTGTAAATTACTACTATCTTTTTTATTTTTTATGACCTTTAATTCCCAACTAAGTAGCCTAGTCATCTATATAATAGAATTTGTGTAAAAAGACATTCAAGAGTAGTTAACCACAATGTACTTGTTTTCTACCTAATGACTTGAACGTGTACGTATCTTTCAGTTGACCCCGAGCTGCACACGGAGAGAAAGTTCTTGAGGCCGTGCCAAGAGGAGAGGTTTGCCTTTGAGCAGGCTCTGGAGCTGCTAATGTTGGAAGGGATATTCGGCCTGGGTCTCCGCAAGCCGAACTGTGGCAAGGACGGGCACTATTCCGCTCTGCAAGAACTGGAAACTACGTACGTTACCAACCTATGCACTACGAAGCACTTTGGCGGGATGGGCATAAATATTAATAATACAATTCTTCTTGTTGAAATGCCCATCATGGAAGACAGCAAGGATGACAAGGATGTGCTGAGTATGGCTAGCAAACACTAAGAACTGTCCGTAGCCTGAGAAATTGGTGATGTGTCACCCCTGACCCGACTCATGTTTTGATTCGTATTCTGAGTCTACCCACTCAGCCACATAACAAATTTCCACCAACCAACCTCCTGTATTTATTAATTAATTATTATTCTTGATCCAACTACAGTAAGACCTCGATTATCCAAGGTGGATGGGACCGAGCTATAGCTAATGAAAAACTCATATGATCCAGACTTTCTTGTTTAACTCCTACCAGCAGGGCCCTACTATATGAAAGCGATATTGAAAGTGTATAACACGTGAAATACCATTAAAAGAACGTTAATAAAAACAGCACAACACACACAACACAACAGCAAACATTTCATGGGATGGAACTGGGAGGGGACCTGTCTACTCGCATGCTGGGTCATCGTCATTCTTGCCCTCACCCCCCTCCTGGCACTCGCGCCACTATCTCCGCGTCTGTCAGCTCTTGACTGGATGTTGCATCGAAAGTTCCATTCGCCCACTCTCATTCATCTACTTCTCCGTCGTGGAGCGCATCACAGCGCGCTTTGTCACCCAACTCGTCCACCGTCTTCGAGCAAGGTCGCACACACACAGCACTCACAAAGACCAATATGAGCACTGGCTCAACTTTCTCTGGCACCCTACCCACAACCCCCGCCCCCAACCTCCCTTACAACTCACGCGCTGTGCAATTCTTACGTTATTGAAGTAAACAGCATACTGCAAGACATTCAGATATAAAGAACATAACATTTTGGCCTAATTTAAAAAAAAAGTGCGCCTGAAACCAGTTAGGATAACACGGAGTCTCGGTTAATCGGAGCTCGGACAAACGTGGTCTTATGGTTTCTGATTTAAACTGTGAAGGACAGTAATAATAATAATAATAATAATAATAATCTTAACTCAGTTCCAACTATGTCACCCCGTAAGTAAATCACGAAAAAATATGTAGTTTATACCAACCTTGCACAGTTGCAAAACGATAAAAATCCAGGTGCGCATTGTGGCATAATCGGCATTCTAATTGAATTACGTGCATTAGTATATATATTTTTTAAACGTTTTTCTTAAGAGTTATTCCATTACCCCGTACAAAATTGTTCCTGCTAATCTTTAGGATTCCATCATCATTTTGCATAAAGACTTCCTCCAAAAGTTTTAACACTTTCATTGTAACCTAAATTGGTGGTCTTAAACGACTGCATTCACACCACACACATTCACGCACTTACACTCGCACGCACAGTTCCATCAATAACGAAAATGTTTCTTTTGTGCAGGAAGTTGTGTGTGGACCCAGCCAATGAACAGATTGAACAGTTCCAAGTGTCAAAAGCTGCTCCTGAAGCTGAAGAAATGGATTGCAGTGAGTTTCCAAGATTTAATTTGTAATCTAAGCAAATAGAGTAAAGCTAGATAGCTAAGTACATACTAGTAACATTAAATCGATTAAAAAATTTAATCCCCACACATTACCAAGGCCTTGCCAAATTAAATACTCCGGTTTCCAACAGATCACCGAAGTTAATCAACATCGGGCGTGATCAAGCAGTACTTAAGGTGGTGACCACTTGGGAACAACACATGCTGTTGGCAAATGAGGTGAAGCAGATCGCCAAAGTGTGCCCCGATAGAAAACGATCCTTTCTGTATTATCACCCTTAATTGCTTGCAGAGAACAATGTGTACATGCGTAACATGTTTCTAGTGTTGGTAAAATTTTTTTTAAAAAATTCTCTTCTTTTTCTTATGTCAGCAATTAAACCTATTTGGCTATCATGCGTTCCGTGTTTCCCAGAGAATGGATTTCGTTCGCAGCTTCCTCCAAGATTTTGGCATTTCGTATCTAATTTTTGAACGACATCTAGAGTAAAGCTATGTATGCTTTGTACATATAGTAACATTTTAATCGATTAAACATTTAATCTTACCTACACATTACCAAGGCTTGCCAAGTTAATTCCGTTCACAGATCACCGAGTTATCATCATCGTGCTTTTGTGATCAACTGCCAGTTCTTTAGTTGCTGACCAACTTTGAACTTACACTGCTGTTGCAATGATTGAGGCATGAAGCGATCGGGGCCTAAAGTGTCTCCCATAGAACGATCCTTTCTGTATTGTATCACCCTTATCGCTTGTAGAGTACAGTGTGTGCACCATGCGCAACATGTTTTAGTTGTTGTACAAACATATTAAAACCCAACACGCTCAAAAAAAATTGATGATCGAGTACAAAGGTTATGGCCCAAAATTTTATGTGCAAAATAAATAGTATGTAATTTAAAAATATTTTTTCCTATAATTTTTAATACTCTAGTTTAAGTAGCAAATACTCCACTTGACTCAATTTTATTTTAAATACGTACTCGAGTTTAAAATAGGGAATACTCCACTTGACTAAAAAAATAATCAAACCTACGTTCCTCCTGACAGCTTGCGCCCGCACTCGGTGGCTAATGGTGAAGACAGCGGACGAGTCGCACGTCACCGAACTACCCACTTGTTGCACCAACGGCAACTTTGCCGCGTGGCAGTGTCGTCGCGGGATCTGCTATTGCGTGGACCGCGACGGAAACCAAGTGGGTCGAGAAGATCCCTCGGCGGAGCTACTGGATTGTTACGATCCACGCGGGGAGTGCGCACTCTATGGTGTTTACAAGGCTTAAGTCAACAAGGAAAATATTAGGTGGGTGAATATTGATTATTATACTGATCGATTGTTAAACTATATTCCTAATTTCTGTAGAAAAATACTATGATTGATTGATAACACTCTTATATTCTACATGTAAAATAAGGTTAAGTAGAATGAACGCAACAACAACAACTGTGGCACTAGCAACATCGTCTACCAACTTCGATGCACCCGATGTCCCGCCGAGTATGTTGGACTTACCACTAATACTCTCCGAACCCGAATGAATGGGCACAGACAGGATGTAAGAGAGGAGAACCCGAGAAACCTGTGGCATTGCATGCCAATGGGCATGGCCTTCCCTTCGTGACCTGTTTCACAGTTTGTGTCATCAGTCACTTCCCTCCCACTGTACACGATGGAGAACTGAGAAGATGGGAACTGGCTACCAATGGATTTGCAAATCGCGCCACAAACCTAACTTAAACCTTAGGTAGTCCTCCCTCTCCTCCTCTCTACCCCTCCCTGTCACCCATTCCACACCCCCCACTCATCTTTCACTTCACCCCACCACCCACCCTAGCCAACGGCTACCTAGCTTTAGTTTTTCACCTCAGTAACTCTTCTCTACTCACTGAGGAAGGTCACGTAGACCGAAACGTTTGAAATGTAGTGTTATTTGTTTATTTGTGTTTATGTCTTCTATCACGGCGCGCCTACTCCACTTCAGGTAAGCTGTTGGTCTCCTATCCTATCTCTACATGTTTCTCACAGAATGATTAAAGAGATAGAATACCAACAGCTTACCTGAAGACATACCTTGAGGTATGTGATATCAGTCGACTTTGCGAAAACTCCTTTCACATACATAATTGGTCAAGTTGAAATAAAACTAGCAATTTGCAACATACTGTTTAATTGAAAATTTAACTTTATTTATTCATAGTTTTAAACAAATAAAAAAATCAACAAGATCATTTAATTTAAAATATATTATATTATATAAGTTGTAACATTGCTTCACTCCATAATGATCAAATAGAAATACACAAGTTTACCATTTTCTTCTCAATACTGGCTTCTTAAAACTTACATGGTATTCTGCACTACTTTATTTCTAATTCTATAGCACCTCGTTCATTTATCATTCGTTAAAAATAAAATAGATTACTAATACCACCAAGTTGTACGCTCAATAAAACATTTATACATCAACAGAGTTAGACAATTCATATATCTGAATCTCTTTCATATAAAACAACAGTACCCTAGCCTAGTACGTGTAGACAAATCATTAATGTTGATCATCATTTTGACTCTTGCCCTGCCTAGCCCCCAAACCAATTACCGGTATGTGTTATAATATTTTGTATGCTTATTTTTCCTAATTGGTAGCCTAACCTCTCATAGTTAAATATATATACTAGAATGTTTTATAGAATTCCAGCATATTATTGGAAATGTAATAAATATGTAGTTACATACATATACATATTATAATGAATGATATAACACTTCCAGCTTATTAAGTTAATACATTTTCTGTTTCTACCATGTGTTTCAGTGCAATATTGTTGTTACATACATCACCATTAATTAATATACTTAAGTAGGCCTAGGCCTGTAGGCGATGTACAATTTCAAGTAGAATCCCTAGGTACACAGGACACATTTACGGGACGTTTTGTTAATTATTTACTTGTAGTATCTTATAAACGTTAGGAGATGGGGTGCACCGTGTTTATAGTAAACTCTTGCAAATACTTAATTTCATACAGAACAAGTATATCTAGAATCTAGATACAATACGTAATTTGTATAAGACAGATGTTGGAAACAATGACAAACAGAAATAAGTAGGTACCTACTACTCAATAACAGGTTTTTGACCAAGCATTACAAATATAAAATCAATTAATAATCAATGCGTGCTTCTTTATAAAATTAATAGGGATGTGCAAACCCACTATTTTTACTTCGAACTAGAACTCGAACTTTCCCAGTTCAAAAAAACGAACTTCAAACTTTACAAAAATTTTGAACTGTATCGAACTCGAACCCAACTTAAGGGTATATCAAACCGTCATAATAGATAAAATTGTGATAAGTCTGGACCGGCACCTCCACCAAGAAAGTATGTAACTTCTGGACCGGCACCTCCACCATCCATTTCTTTGCTTTTAAATTTGTACCTGTAAACTGAGAACCATTTTTTGAGTTATCAAAGAATATGTGACTGCACACCACTACAAATTAGTATTAAAAAAAGCAGTTTTTTAACTTCAAACTTTTTTCGAACTCAAACTTTAAAAAAAGTTTGAGTTTAAGATCGAAGTTCGAACGTTCGCACATCGCTAAAAATTATTATAATCAAATTTAGTGTCAAAATGGAACGATTTGTCAAAATTGAGTGAAATCAACATTATTAGATATTTAATGTTTCAAGTAGGGCCTATTTACACGGAAATAAATCGTTTTATTTTAGAAATGTCAGAGGGCATGGACAGTAAGAAAAGGGAGGCATGATTCTTCACATGATAACATGATAAAATAATGTAGATGCAAGAACAGGAAACAACTTGCCGGATGAACCAATTTTAGCTGCAACGTTTCATTATTCACTTATTATATATTTTTTTTTTGCGGAAATGTATGTGATTCAAAGGGTACAAAGTACAAACAAAGGAGCCTCGTTAATGTGTCAACTTAAAGAACTTCATACATTCTATGCTTGGGTTGATAGTGCCTAGAGGCTGGTTTAGTGTTAAACTGTTTGCTTCTAGTCTCAATCAATCTTTCTCCACCAACACTGACATACATTCTATGTAGGCAGTAGGCTACATCTATTTCTTTATAACCCTACTTCTTTAAAAAAGAAACGTGCTTCTAACATGATGCCATGATGATTATATGATCATACTATTTTGCAATTGAAAAAAAATGGAACTAATTTTACATTAATTTTTAGTTTTACCTCAGAGCTCAACCTCTACTAATTAGTAATTAATTTGTATTTTAGGTACCTATTTGTATTTATTTATTTAGCCTCTATCCGATTCATTTATAAAATCTAATTTACATAGGAGGACAATATTTATTTAATAATTTCTATTTTCTAAGCTTCAGGCAAATGCGAAGCCCCGTAACACGTGTTTCCTCGGTTCTATGGTCCTTTCGATCTCTGTGCTGCGCTTGACTGTTTGTCAGATTGCATCCATCTTGATAGGCCTACTATGTGTATTTTATTACCATTTATATCCATACCTACCAGCTTATTACCAAGGCAATCATTCATAACTTATCTTTCTGGTATAAAAGTCTATTCATATTGTTTGATACAATCGCATCTCATTTGTGGAGAATAATAATTCGTAACTATGTTAAACGAAAACGGCAACCTTCAATACCACAGGGTCGTTGACTCGTCGGTTATATTAACAGTCTTTTTGTACTACTTTAGAATCTGGTTAGTAACTTTGAATGCAATGCATTGACTGTGTGACATGTGCATTGTATTGGCAAGAGGCGTTGATCAATAAATAGATCCTCTCGCACGGATCAAACATAGTCCAGTCTCCAGGTTTTACACCTCAATAGAAAAGTAATTTCATCATGACTATCGTAAGAGTGATGATAAAACTTGGCGCAACTGCAGAACTGCTATCTCGCGACCATCGGGCGAATAACGCTGAAACAAACAGAATAAGATAATAGTTTTGGGTGGGGAAAGATTGATAGGCTAGCAGCCAACAGCTTACATTGAAAGAGTTTGGCGGCTGTCTACAGTTGGTCACATAAATATATACACAAATAAAAAACATTGCGACAAAATGAATGAATGATAATAGTGAGATTGGGGATGGATCAGCTTATGATCAAGAGGAGAAAGATTATTGAAACATGTTTAGTTACTAGTACCGGTACCTAATATAATGCTCTGTCTGGGCCTGAACAAGAATTTGGCCCTGAGCATTTCTCCGTTGATCGAAAGAGGTAAAGACCATCTCGCAAATATCAGGTACTAAGAAGGGGAGTATGTTGCTCTTTGAAACTAGAGGCAAACTCTGCAGTTTGTTGTTGTTGGGGTTTCACTGACCTTACCTGACGACAACAGTGACATGAGAAACCCCTGTCCTTCCTCACACCCTCTAGATAAGAGACCTAACATTTGAGGTGGACCTATTTCATGACACATTCTTAAACCAAATATCATATTTAATCAATTGCAATTTGATAACGTATGCAAGCTATTGTTGGATGAAATGTTTGCAAAACAAAAGGTTTGCCATCGATACCAAGCTTTTGAATTGCACAGAGGTTACGACATTTCAACCTAAAGATGACTGACTGGTCGTTGAAATATCGTAACCTGTGTTTTTTTAAATTTATTTGAGTAGTGTATAGTCCTACATACTTTTATAATTAAGTAGCAATAACTCACCAGTGTCTTGCACAGTCGTGCTCCAGCCAATGAGGTTCTGCTCCCTGTTTTGCGTGCTCAGCCACACGGCCAGGGGCTGGAAGTACTCCAACATGGGGCGCGCGTCTAGCTTGTCGGTCCGGCCGCGCGTCAGGGTTCGAATAAGCTCGTTCCACGGTCGCGAAGACCCTAGGCTCAGCATTTCCCTAAACACACAACATTGTAATGTCACTAAACATTAGTATCTGCCTGAGAACGTAAGTATACGGCGGCACATTTTCTTTAGTTTTGTATTATATTTCTTGATTTGGTTAGTCGGGAAACACTCTCGTAGGTGGAATCGTTAATATTTAATACAATTCAGAAGTTAAAAAATCTAGTCTAGTTGGCTAAGGCGCCTACCTGGAATGTGGGAGACTCAGGTTCGAACCCCGATCGGGATGGATTTTTTAACTTCTGAATTGTATTAAATATTGTATTATATTGTTTTATTACTACTATTAGTCATTGCTCATTGGATAACAAGAATATTTAGAAAACACAACATTATATAAGCCTAAGTAGATGCACGAACTTGCGGAATAATTGCAATATGCATGTTGTAATTTAAACTAAAGTAGATGCTATGAAATTAAAAAAAAATCTTTGATCATAAATAATAAACTTTACTTCATCTAACTTTATAGCATGTGAATGACATAAAGAGATAGGGTACCAACAGCTTACCTTAAATGGAGTAGGCGCGCCGCAAAAGATAACATAAACACAAATACACAAATAAACCACATTATCAAAACGTTTTCGGTCAACGTGACCTTCCCTCAGTGAGTGTAGAGAGAGAGACTGAGTTGAAACTAAAACTAGGTTAGCTGTTGACTAGGGGTGAGGGGTGAGTGAATGAGTGTGGATTGGTTGACAGGGGGGGGGGGAGAAGAGGGAGGAGAATCACCGTAGGTTTAAATTCGGTTTTTGGCGGGACTTGCAGATCCACTGGTAGGCCAGTTCCCACCTTCTAAGTTCACTAGCTGTTATGGTGGGTGGGGCAGACCTTATTACACAGGCTGTGAAACAGGTCATAAAAGGTAGGCCATGTCCATAGGCGTGCAGTGCCACTGGTGTCTCCAAATTCTCTTCTTGCACATCCTGCCTGTGCCCATTCATTCTCATGCGGAGAGTATTGGTGGTCAACCCAATATATTCTTCAGGACATCGCGTGCACTTAAGTTGGTATACCACGTTACTGGTCCCACAGGTGTTGTTGTTGTGTATCTTGTAGGTCTTGCTGGTGAGGTGGGCAGTGAACGTCCTAACAGGCTCGTGCATGGGGCAAGTCTTGCACCTAGGTCGGTCGCAAGGGGAGGACCCATGCACCACAGCTTCCACTTGTTGGGCTTTCTGCGGATCTCTTCTCACCAGCAGGTCCCCCAAGTTTGGGGGCCGTCTGAATGCAACCCTGGGAATGTTCTGGTTCAGATCTTGGGTCAAGGGTGATGCAGCCAGAATATGACTACCCCCCTGTAGGATGACATTCAGGCGGTGGAGCCCTGGGTACCAGCGCGTGACAAGCGGAACAATGTCTGTGTTGGTAGTATTGGGTTGGGTTGGGGGCGGGGTGCCCGTCTGTCTGACTAGACGTTGGTGGACCTGATCTTCTGGATATCCCCTGGCGACAAAGGCACGGAGTATCTTCTGTAGGTAGCACTCCAGATCCCGCTCAGTGGAGCAGATTCTGCGACCTCGAGTAGCTAGTGAGGAGGGGAGGGAACGTTTGGTGTGTGAGGGGTGGCAGCTCTCCTTGTGTAAGTATAGCTGCTGGTTCGTAGGTTTGAAATGAACCCCCGTCCTAATAGCTCCGTCCTCCAGGTAAATGTCGATGTCGAGAAAGTTCACTTTATGCTCGGAGGCATCCCAGGTGAATTTGACTGGGTAGCTGCTGTTGAGGGTCTGGAGTGCTCATTCCAACGTGTCAGCTCCGTGGGGCCAGACGAAGAACATGTCGTCGGTTGACCACCAACACTCTCCGCATGAGAATGAATGGGCACAGGCAGGATGTGCGAGAAGAGAATTTGGAGAAACCAGTGGCACTGCACGCCTATGGACATGGCCTACCTTTTATGAACTGTTTCACAGCCTGTGTAATAAGGTCTGTCCCACCCACCATAACAGCTAGTGAACTTAGAAGGTGGGAACTGGCCTACCAGTGGATCTGCAAATCCCGCCAAAAACCAAATTTAAACCTACGGTGATTCTCCTCCCTCTTCCCCCCCCCCCCTGTCACCCAATCCACACTCATTCACTCACCCCTCACCCCTAGCCAACAGCTAGCCTAGTTTTAGTTTCAACTCAGTCTCTCTCTCTACACTCACTGAGGAAGGTCGCGTTGACCGAAAACGTTTTGATAATGTAGTTTATTTGTGTATTTGTGTATTTGTGTTTATGTTATCTTTCGCGGCGCGCCTACTCCATTTAAGGTAAGCTGTTGGTACCCTATCTCTTTATGTCATTCACATGATCCAGCCTTTTGGCATTCCTTTCAAACATAACTTTATAGCATGCTAGCTGCTAGCAATATCGTTACCTCTTCTGAGGAATTGTAAACAATGATTGAAACAATTTAGGGTGTAGATAATTTCATATTATTAGTTTCCTTGCGGAATCTTGCCTTTTAGTAAATTATGACCTTTTATGAATTTATGATGTTGATTTCCTTCCATGATACCTACTCGTCATGCATACATATACCGCATACAGTTCTCGACAAGTATTTCCTTTCACAGTGGCATATTTTGTATGTATGTACTTACGCTAATAGTCTTCCGGCTTCCCTTGATCTGTGAATGTCACACGTGTGAAGCGGACCAATGTGGCCTCCCGCAAGACAGAGTGACTCGTGGATTTGAAATTGCAGAATTAAGCTGACAAAATATCTGCAACAGAACCACTCAATCTGTTTTTTGTTGGTACTATACCCCAACACATAACAAAAACTTGTAGAAATACAGCCAAACCTTACACACTCAAAAGGAATGAGATCTAAAAAAAGGGCCAAGCTCATCTACCCTTCCACATTTGCGCATTCTTAATTCATAAACGTACAGTGTCCCATAACAGCATCCTCGAAAAGCTTGGCAAAATAGAATTTGCGATTATTAATTTAACGTAATAGTTTATCCAAGTTCTTTTTTTCTAATTAATTTAAACGTAAACATGCAAATTCTATTTTGCCAAGCTTTTCGAGGATGCTGTTATGGGACACTGTACGTTTATGAATTAAGAATGCGCAAATGTGGAAGGGTAGATGAGCTTGGCCCTTTTTTTAGATCTCATTCCTTTTGAGTGTGTAAGGTTTGGCTGTATTTCTACAAGTTTTTGTTATGTGTGTGATCTCATTACTTTTTCAAGTTCCATTGCAAAATTATTTCTTAAAATATAATAATTTTATCAAAGTTGATTTAATTTCTATGGTATTAGCAGTAACAATAGGATGTAAAATATCTAGACCCCGATTCATGTACATCCTGGGTATAGGTGGTATAACCATGGTATAACGACGGTATAAGGACTGGAACCCCAATTCTTGATTTCGTGGGAGATGAGGTTGAAAACGCAATTTGAAAACGAAGTCGTTTTCGTTTCGAAGGAATTGGTTGTTCTTGAAACGGTATCGTGGAAAACGTCATGGGTTGTGAGTTGAAAGAGTATCACGAAATCCAAACACTTTAAAAGATTTGCGTGTAGCAAAGAGCTCGAAAAAGTTCTATATTTATTCTAGATTGCAGTGCCTTCATAAACGCGGGCCAATCGAAAGACGAGTTGCATGAAATGATTTGATTGTTGCAATTATGTAACAAACAGATGAGCAAGCTCATATTATTCGACACCTTGCTTCGACATTGTGTTTGTGTGTATTGTGTGGCAGAACCACCGGGCAGAACAATGTTGTGCTGGCCTAAGGTTGGCTAGGCTTGTCAAACATGTAATGTAAGTACTAATTTTATCTAAGCCGAATGGAACTTAGACCTACACTGTTGTATTATAAATAATTTTTCTACATCTGGGCCTAGGTCAGGGACGGTTTCTGATTTGTTTTATGAGAGTATAATGACAACTTTTCTCGTTTCACACATAGAAGCAAAATTTAAAATGTCCGCCATTTGTTTACGTATCGCACTTTCCCGCCTAACTCTGCTTATACCGTCACAAGTGTCAAGTAACTATGGTTACTTGTTGATTGTATGCCTAGTGTATAAGGCTTATTTTAAAACCTTTATTTGGAAGCCTTCCAACAAACTTTTTCAACTTTTTTTTTCAAAAGAGACTATATTTCTATAACCTTAATGTCCATGTAAAATATGAACATTGTAGTCCCACCCGTCTGGTCAGAATCGCGGGCCGACGTATTAGATGTTAGCAGTAGTAGCAGTAGCAGTAGCTAACATCCTTAAAGTGATTTTGAGCATGTTTCAAGCCATTTTTTCACCAAGAAGGAATAATCGTACCCCAATAAAATTTGGCATGTGTTGTCAGGTACCTAAATTCCCTCGATTGTGATAGTTTTCAAGTTCACATCACGTTACATGACGGCTGGGTAACACCTCGAAATCACCCCAACTCTGCTTGGTGTATAAGGTGCTTGAGTGTGTAGCGCACCGCGGCTTGGCTGCGGCGCCCTAACGGGCACCTAGATCTGTTCAAATATGGTCAAGACTCAAGTTCATTAATGGTGGTAAAAGTTGGAAGATATAGTTGCATACTACAAGTTTATTTAGGTACCTAAGGCTTCTATGTGGTTCTTCTCAGATTCTTAAGTATCTCTATATTTATTCTTTATTCTTAGTTCAATAGAGTTATGATAGGAAGACAGATCATTAGGAATGCAAGTATAAGTACCTGTTTATTTTTTTCAATTCAGGTGTTAGCTTTTTGTCAATTTATTGCCCAGGGGGTGTCTTACTCCTACCAAGAGTATTCAAATTTAGAACCTTGGAGGCCAGAATTATTCAAAAATGTATGAGTAGTAAAACTTGTCTTTTTATTTTTTGCTTTCTGTCTTGTGATAGTGAATGGTTTTTCACCAAACGCTTGTAAGGTGCTATATTTACCGTATGTACGGCATGTCGGCAGGTATGTGGTACTTTGATGCCGCGTCAAAGTCCTGATCGGATCGGGTGACGGGTGGAATGACTCCCTGGTGACGTAGCCGCAACTCCCACCAATGAGAGTTCATCTCGCCCACCGTCCAAATCCCCTTGAATACGCCCCACCGCCACTGTAATACAAAAACGTTTGATTAATTTACTGTGCATTCCAGTAAAATTACTTGCTATGAATATAATCAATGCTATTGGGGATCGAAGTTCCCCTACAAGCATCTCTTTTTTGTCCATCCGTCCGAGTGTCAAGTCTCACAATAAAAATTGAACAAGACCACTAATTAAGTATTAACGTATGTTTTTTGTTGATGTTACCCTTCAACCAGGATGATACAAAATGTTGTGACACAGTAGGTCATGGCTAGCCCCACCAAAAGGGGGGGGGGGGGGAATATATACAATTTTTGAGTTTTTAAAGTAATAAAGGTGGGAATTAATGCAATTTGTTAACCAAACATTTTGTTATAAATAAACAAGCAAATACATTTGTATTTAGATTTACAGTCTACCTAGTACTGTCACATAACTGATTTTAAGTGGGATTGGTTGCGTATAAACTAACCCTGTTGATGCTGACACCATATACGAGTCAATAATTGCCAACAAGTGATTGATGAGATCCAATGGTTAGTTACAATTCACCCTCAAGTGATCCTAGCTTTTACAAGGCTTTAGTTCTGAAAAACGTTTTTCAGAATTTTCCACAACACATTTTTAAATTTAGAACAACTTTTTTGAATGTCCTCACCTGATCAACAACGAACGCAAATGGAGCATAAGCGACCTTCTCCAACGCTATCTTCAACAAGAAGTTGATGTTAGTCTCGTAATCGTCCGTGGCGTTGTTGATGAGCCCGATCCGCTGTAGGTGCCTCGGAGTGGCTACCGAGAGACCGATTACGTCACCGATTGCCTCGTGGAAACCAGGGTTCGCCCCGTCCCGGAACAGTAGCGGCTGGTCCGAGTACTGGAGGTAGTACTGTATGTGCGCCATCTCGTGGTGGATAGTGAGTAGGTCGTCCATCGTTACGCGAGTGCAATGCTTTATTCTAAATTCAAATAAATGCATGTTTTTAGTTTTTACTACCCATCCAGTTGAGTAATCACCGACATTCAAAAGGTCCTAAGCTTGAGTCCCTTTGAATATCATTGTTGGGTAAATACTCTTGAAAGAGGATGGTGTGGATTCTGATTATCGTTGCTTAACGTCTCTATACAAAACTAAGCTCAGCTTGTTTTTGCAATTAAGAACATCAAACAAATAAGCAACATATCAACTGCTAAAATATGTTACTTTTCTCTATTTGAATTGCACTTGAGGTACAGAATAGAATTTTGGGGAATATCGACTCATATCGATAAGGTATTCATCACGCAAAAACGAGCAATCAGAGCATTATGTACCCTAAGCTGATAGAGCATTGCAAACCCTACTTTATTACACTAAACATTCTTACAGTTACATGCCTTTACATTCTCAAGTCAATTTTATTAATAAGAAAAAACATCCACACTCTCACAGTCAACAGTGGCGTACACACCCACAACACAAGGCACAAAAATGATCTCCATCTTAACCAATATCGTACAAATCTAGGTAAAAAAAACTCTGATTATTTAAATAAAACTCTATTCAATAAACTCCCCAAATCAATAAAAAACATAACAGAACACATCAAATTCCAAAATGAACTAACCAAATTTTTAACACAAAAGGCATACTACAGTGTAAAAGACTTTATGACAGACAAAACTACCTAATAAATGCTATTACTAATTAAAAAACTCAGCTCTGCTTGTTTTGCAATTAAAAGCATCAAACACATAAGCAATGTATTAACTGCTAAATTATGCTACTTTTCTCTATTTGAATCACATCTGAGGTATGGAACAGAATTTTGGGGAATGTCAACTCACATTGATCACCAGAAAAACTCTGTTTATATAAATAAAATTCTCTACAACCTTGTTCCAAATAAGAAATCAAATATATACCTCAATATATTAAATTCAAATCTGAGTTGACAAAATTGTACAATTGTTACTACAAAAATTGTCAAAAAGCTTACTACAATGTACAGTAAATGACTACAAACTGACCTACCGTAATGATAAAGATCAGTTTATTGTTTATGGTACAATATTTGAAATTTGTAAATTAAGGTTCTTCTTATTAATTCATTTTTATCCAAGTTACTGTTCCTAATAATGTAATAATTTTAAGTACCGTATCATTGGATTTTGGCAGTGGGCCTATGTACGTATTAATATGAGAGACAATGTGATGAAAAATTACTGACATGGCCATGATGGATGGCATTTTATTATTAGTAGGTATTATATACTAGAGGCTATATACTATTTTGTAAAATATATTATGTTAAATACTTAAGTAAGAACTAGTGTGTAAACCAAAAAAGGACTACACGGTGAAAACTGTTAAACTGTAACTATGTATTGTTATTTGTTGTCCTTAATAAATAAAAAATAAATAAATAGATAATATATTATTGCAATTTTGCTATTTAAAACAATGAGTGGTAACTGGTAATAAATGAGGGTGAAGGGAAATTTAAAAAAAAAACATGCCCTATGAGGGATTTCAACCTGTATCCTCCTAGTGTCATATGCTTTGGACCAGCACCCCAATTGTAAGGGCCACTGCCGACGGCTTGAAGGAGGGGAATTTATCTGTCTTGTTATTTTTTATATGCCATTTAAGTTATGTAAATGTTTACTTAAGTTTTCTTAACTTGCTTTAATTAAATTTTTACCTTCCCTTTATTACTGTGTATCGTCATGTCACTTTAACCATTTAATTTATTTTGTTGTTAAGGTCTTTGTTCAAAGGTACTTGTCTTTACAGACTTGATACAATAAATAAAAATTATTTATGGATGATGAGAGCAAAACAACAAATTTGTACTTTAGGCTCAACAGAATACTTTTGAAGTTAGTCCCAGTCTTAATATTTTGTTTAAGTACTGTACTAATAATACTGGGCCTTACTAAATTCATTTAAAAAAATTAACTTTAATTAATAACATTTTGATCACTGTCTGTGATCAGCTGTGTTGGGATCAGAAACTGAAATTTTCTAGATTATAATGATTGATGGAGCAAGCCTTATAATAATGGAGGTGCAATATTATTAAAGGAATATACGCAAAATAATAATATGTATATTTAATCTTCATGACAGCTGGCCAATAGGGAATGCTCCTAAAATTTATTTTTAATATATTCATAACGTTACTAAAAAAAAAACGATTCCCAAAAAAAGTCCGTTGAAAAATGTTTTTTACTTGGTTTTATGAGGGTGTGAATATTCGTGTTTAAATTCCGCGCGTAAACAGGCCTAGCTGACTGTGACATCCATGTGACGTCACAAAGAAGTATCGTTTCGTCAGTCGAGTCGATAAAGAAGGTTCTCCGGATTAGTCGGAAAAAATCAAACAAAGTACAATGTTGAATAAACAAATTTGCAGATAAGTAAGGTATTATTTGTTGAAAATGCATGTTATAATATGTATACATTTTTATATTATACATTATCATTATTAGGTGTAGGCTCATGCCTCAGACAAACTATTAGAACATATTAAATTGCTTGACATGGATTTGACTACATTCAATTCCAGCCGGCGAGCGTGTGGTGCAGCGCGCGCGGAGATCTATTCAACTATTACTTTCCTATGACGCCACGCAATGTCCGGAGCATGTTAGTCCCGCTTCGCCACTAGCCAATTTAAAACCTTCATAAATACGTCAAAAATCGTTAGTTCTATTTGTGAGTATTTCTTATTATATTTTATGTTAATGACAATTAAGTCTCATAATAGAGTTGAGGAGCATTTCCTATTGAATTTGGATGACTACGGGAGTCCAACGTTCTATTCAGTACAGTGTACATGTTTGTATAAATAAATAACATTACAAATCTAACTACTAATATGTGAAATAAATTTATTACTATTCTTGACCAATTTTTCATGGTGATAAAAATTTGTCTTAAAATAGATAATAAATTTGTATGTCATTGTCCAGCCCCATTTCCTGTTTTCTTGTTATATTCTGAACTTTTCTTTATGTTTCTTGTAATTTGCAAGTATTACGAATCAGCTCACCTATAGTCCTTGTGATTGCAGAAGTCCCACGCTGATGCCTTGCACACAACGTCACGGTCTAACGGACGCTCCAACATCGAGTGTTGCCAGAACTCTGGAGGCATCGGTCTCATACCCATCGACGTGAAGAACTCTTCCGCAAGTTGAAACATCCTTAACAATACAATTATTACAATGTTTACTTGTGTGATACTCTTAAAATTATTTGTTGCTGCTTATTGGACATTATTTGATAATAGTGAATACTAATAATCAGAATAAAGAAGCATTTCGACAGATGTAGCTCAAGCCTAACATCCGAAACGAATTTGGAGGTCTTGAGTTCAAAACCCTCTATCCGCTTTCCAGATTGTAAGTGTTTCCAAGATTTTCAGTTGTAATGCAAATGCAAGGTCTTTAGACTTACCCTTAAGTCACAATTACTCTAACTACTAAACCAGACACGCACACTTTGTTTGGAATTTTAAAGTTACATTACATTTTTTATTTACAATAACTACCATTAAATTGTGCTCAAGTGGTTTGTTATAGCTGTCTACTTAAATTCTATTATCAATGATAGATTTTCAAACCAATCAATCCTAAAAGTTATTTGAATAATAATGGCTTGGGTACTCACCTTAACGGAGTGAACCCCTGACGTAGCAGCTCCCTAGTCCCGTCCGGCACAGGCCGTGAGGGAAACGGTTGTACTAGTTCGAACAAGTTTTTCCAGTTCATGGCCCACATGTTTCCTGGAATAGTAGATACAAATCTCATGTGGTGAATATAACCAAAGGCAATAATGTACGTTTAATTTGTGGATGTCAACTTTTC
Source organism: Sweltsa coloradensis (assembly GCA_024449915.1). Taxonomy (NCBI): domain Eukaryota; kingdom Metazoa; phylum Arthropoda; class Insecta; order Plecoptera; family Chloroperlidae; genus Sweltsa; species Sweltsa coloradensis. The sequence continues at coordinate 353,651 of JAMZAV010000620.1, forward strand.
ATTATCGAAAAATTTAAAGTCAATATTTCAACTACTTACTATCAATTATTTTTTTTTTAAATTGCACTAAAACTTAAATATTTAAGAATTTTCGGTGAGAGATAACTTAAGACCCCTTTCTTGCAACAAATTCTTTTAAAAAAATATTTATATTATGTTCAAATTATGGTTCAACCAGCTCCATTATTATGGTGGCGGTGCTGGTTATATCTATTTTATCCAACTGACTTGCATTTTGGGAGAAGTGCCGGTTCATAAACGACTCTATTGTGGAAACTAAAATATTGTTATGCACTTTTGGCCACACATTATTAATTAGGATATCTAAAGAAATCAAAGTTTTGCATGGCACAGACAATCTGTTTGTCATAATTCCAGCCAGGTAATATTTATAATAATTTATAAATAAAATAAGCAATCACAACATAAAAGAGTCATCCTGCGTAGGAAAGCAATATAGTTCATTAATTTAATATCAATTCAAGGCAGAAATGTTATATTAGGGATGCACATCAATCCTTTTTCATTATCGATTATCAAAATTTTAATCTCATTATCGAATTGGCTTTATCAATAATATCGATATCACCAACAAAGCCTGTTCCGACCTATAAGTGGAACCTCAAGTGTGGCAAGTGTAAGCCAAAACAAATACAATCACGTTCCGTTTGCAGCGTCACTGTCTTCGATGTCATGTGTTTGGCTTCTGTTATCGACTGATAGCTCCTTTCCAAACATAAATCTTGAGTGTGACACCATTAGCTTACCCAGTGCATGGCACAACAACACAATCTCCATCCATAGAGTTTTGGTTCGTGCCACTGTTGACCAATTATTTGATTTATCGATTATCAAAATTATATCCATTATTGATTATCAATCGATAATATTGATTATCATGTGCATCCTTATTATTAGGTATAATAACCTGAATTATTAGACATACTAGCGAGCGGGCCAGCCTAGCCAGACATGCCAGTAAGTGTTTGTGCCTAGCGCCAGCATGAAGGTGCCAGTCAATGTAGGGGTCGAGGGACTCGTATCTGGCCAAAGGAAGCAGGCATGGAGTGCTTTTCAAGTACCTATTTATATGTCACACTTATATTATAGCACTTGTACTTACCCACTAGGTGTGCTGGTATCGGTCCATCAGGCCGAACCTTCTGGCTACCATATCTCTCAACCAATCGCCTTCTCACGTATGCATGCAGTTGTTTATACAGTGGTGCCAACATTGCCCAAACTTCTGACAAGTGCGACTCAAAGTTGTCGTCTTCGTAGACAGCCCTCTGTTGGTGTCCTGCATCTTGGAACCCTACATAAAAAATGTTAACATTTTACAAACAGAGGTGAATTAACAAAATATGTTTGCTTTGTTGCCGTTGCCGGGATTCACAGCAATCGAGTGAATAGGAATGTTTTAGAATTTAGTTATACGTAGTTACCGCTTTACAAATATAGTGGGGGTTAAATTTTAAATTTTATTCCAATAGCTTATTTAAACCACAATATTAACTTGTAAAAATGTTGGTTACATTTTTATTTTTTATCCATTTAAACCATAAGATGTATTGTGCCTGCATGAACAACGGCCAATCTGAGATCGGTATTTGAAATGGAAAATTCACATTGCAATCAAGTGGTTTAGAACTTTTCACCCACAGACTTAGTTGGTCTTGCCTTTACATTTTTCTTTCTTATATTTCATTCATTAATTAATTACATTCACTAATAGTAATATCCACTTTGAATTTGTTACCAAAATTTTTGTTTTACTTATACATTGTTGTTATAATGTATGTAATTTCAAACTTTACTAACTTTTAGTTCATTGTTGTATCTGCATTTATGTAATTAGATTTATTTAGTTGTTTTCTTTGTAAATCAGTTTTTGAACTGAATAGGATAGACATTAAATAAATAAATAAACAAATAAATAAAAACAAGACTAATTTGAAACAATTTTATAAAAATTTTTAATTTAATAAGTGCTTTGTTGCTAGAATGTCTCCAAAGTCACCGTTTACACATACGTAACCAACTTAGTATGTATTGATCTAAGATACGTACACACCTACATCTGGCTGTGGTAGACTGAGTACTGTATTTTAACTTTTACTTACCAAGGCATATTGCTGTAGGTAAAAATTTATAAATAACATTTTCTGATGCTACTATATAGACAGAAATAAAAAAAGTGCCTCCACCGGGGATTGAACCCAGGACCATCATAACAGCATCATAGTCCCCTACTATAAAACCACGGAAAAAAATTATATTTGTATATTTTTTTCTTTTCCTTTGTTCTAAACGCTAGTTCGTAAATAAACACTTGATATTTAATTGTTTTGTGCATGCACATTTGGGAAATTTAAAGGGCAAAGGTACATATATGAATCATCGTGGACCTACTTAAAATTATTTGTCCAGGCAGTTATTCTCTAATTTTTCTACATCCCTCATGCTATCCTTGCTGATGATATCTTACCATTGAGTCGAGCCGCCTGATTGGCCAGATGAACGTAGCGAATGAACTTGCCCCTGATTGGTGGCCCAACCACGTCTCGCCACGACCGCCATATGTGAAGCTGCTCCTCGTAGTCGCGAGACTGCGCTAGTATTCTTGTCAGATCTACCGTCGAGCATTCAAACAAGAGGTATGGTTAACAATTGTATTTTATGGTACAAAATAAATCATAGTAAATGTTGTACATAAATGTTAAATATCATTTCATACGTATTGTGATAACGACCTTAAATTAGACCTTGCTGCTGTTGGGTTCCCTTTTCATATCCCTTATCTAGCTAGGCATAAATATTAATGATGCCGTAACATGAAATTGAGGTGGTTATTGCAAACTTTCAGAAATTATATTTTACATTATGATTACATTACATAGTGTTTTACAAGTGGTTCATTATCATGCAATCAGTTTCACTATAGTATAAATAAATGCGGTTTTAGAGTTTACCAATTTGATCAATAATCAATAGTCAATAGTCTTAATAGGGAAGTCTCACCAGTTTTAGATATTAGCGCTGGTGTACAGAGTCAGTAGATATTCACTTAATAACACCATCGCCGTAGTTTATAACACTCTAAAGTAAAAACTGTACATTCCACAGAGGCACAAAGTTTTACGTTTACTCTTTCCCGCGCTTTTATCGTGAAAAGACGTGTGACGTCATAACCCTATAGACATTGTTGGTAATGAATGAAATTGACCACGGTCTTCTAGATCGCGGAGCTAAATTCACCTCTCGGCCGTTCACTAGCTCGTGTTAAAACAAAAGTCCATTGTTGACATTTTCTTTGTAAATGTTTTCGTAAAACCATTAATCGTTAAAAATGTATACACAAATGTGCAAATGTTATATCTTGTTATACAAATTATTGTTTATTAGTATTTCTTAATCATACTACAAACAAATTTTATTCTAAAAGTGCTTCTAGAAGTAAGATAATCATCAAAAATGCTGTTTATTCAATGACCACACGGTGATTGGTTGTAGGGTTATGACGTATTGCTTGTTTTTCCCGCCATTATTACGCTAAAACTTTAAGCTCACTTTAGTGACTGAAAATATTTTTGAAATAATGAAAATGTTATATTTATGTAATCAGAAACTGGCCCTTTATATAGTAGAATAATAAAACATATTTGTGAGTCTTCCCTATTTTAATTTTATCGTTGTGCATCCCTACTAAATATTGTCATTGTCTTAATGATGTTTAGATATCTCTAGACTTACCAGGCTCCAAGGATAAATCACAATAGCCAGAAAGTCTTGGGCTGTTGTACGGACATATTCTCGCTCTAGAGTATATGTCTTTCATGTCTGCTATCAGTGTTTGAAGCTGAAAGAATAATTTAGTTTTATAACAATTGCTCGTTGTAGGCACCCTTATCAAACATTTTGTGTTGTCTTTTAATTAGATTTACCTCGTTAAATTTATCCTCGTGTAAAGCGGACCGCCCTTCGATGGCGAGCATTCTTAGTTGTCTCCTCGCGAGTGGGTCTGGCAATCGAGTCCACGCGAAGGATGTTGCTTTCCGCCACGATATTCGTTCAAACTTACCCTGCAGTGCTTGCTCCTCCAACTAAAAAGATTTCAGGATTTAGAGACTTTAAAATAGGCCTGGGTATGACAACATTCAAATATTCATATCACGTAAATATTTTCTATATTTCTAATATTCACCTATATTATATTTTAAATTAAACACAAATTGGGTAATTTTGCTATCCATTAGACTTGAGGCCTACTCATGGTCTGAAAGACAAAACTGATAAATATGTTTAATTTTAATATTTTGCGTCACAAAGGCCTTAAAAACTTTACATGTATACGGTAGTAATTTTGTATTAATTGAGTAAAACCAAATTCGTATCAATTTGATGATGATGATGATGATGATGATGAATGATTTCTGCTGAACGGTTCCTAATTTCATTACCAAATTTTGTATGAATGTTAATACAGTACTTTTCTCTTGATATCCGCACTTGATTGCAAAAAATAATTCTTTAAGATCCATTGTCAGTCATTATCCAAAACGCATAAATATGGGAAATCCAAAACATGGATTTCAATTCAGGAAATTCCCATCAAACTGCTTGTCTTACGATTCACCAAATTAACCTGCGCGTTCGCGTTGATTTAAACGTTGATATCCTGTGTGAAAATTTGCGCTAAAACATCTGGAGGCCTACTTTGGGATAAATTCTCGAAGTTGACCAAAATTGATTAATTTACGAAGATTGCTTGAATTTTTTATTCAAAATCAATGAATTAATTTAGGAATACGTGTATTGGATATCCTAGATTGATTCTCTATTAACATTCGTGTGAAATATTTTACCGGCACCTACACCCAAAGGGATTCGCATGCCGGATGAAATCTTATTTGTAAATCCTTCTTTGACAATCTATTGATTAGTAGCTTCACTTCATTTTTATGATACTGTACTTCTATACCGGTGCTTTAAAAATGAAAACAATGTTTAGGTTTATACAATGCCTTAGTTTGCGCAAAGGGATTCGCATGCTGGATGAAATCTTATTTGTAAATCCTTCTTTGACAACCTATTGATTAGTAGCTTCACTCGATTTTTTTTATACTTCTATACCTATGCTTTAAAAACTGAAAACAATATTTAGGTTTACACAATGCCTTAGTTAGGCTATAGATTTAAAAAAAATGTAGATGTATCAAGCCCAAATATCGATTTGTATTATACAATTAACAATATTTTTTTCCAGTCCAATAATGAAAATTGTCAAGATTAATAGAGTCGTACTCTGTACTCTACTAACTTACCATACGACGTTTGTTTGTGTCCGTAATGTTGGTACTAAAGTTCCACTGTGCTGAAGTGACGCGGAAACACATGTTCGACCCCTCGCGGTCAAACTCGCGCAGGAACTGCAATGCTTCACCCAAATTTGCATTTGGACCCTAAAAAAGCAATTTTTAAAAATTCATAAAATGTGATGGTGGTGTACTCTCTTCTTGCAAGATATAATTCTTTGTGTCAAAATATGTAATTTTTTTCAATTGGTACTAAATTAAAGAGTTATCCACATTGATCACGCCACAAAAGGGAAATTTTGAATAGGCCTACTGTAGGTTTCTCTATTTGCTACTTCTATGCACAAAATATCCTGTTAAAGTCAAGGGCATTAAATAAATAAAATCAATCCATTTGTACTAGTCTAGTCTACCCATTCAGCCACAGTAATTATTTTGAGGTGGACATTAAATAAATTGGAGTAAGTATGAAATAGGAAATACTGTAGGTACCAAGTGGTTGGGCAAAATTCACCCTCGGACAATCTTATTGTTGTTTGTTATGTTGGTGACGTGAAGGTGGAAGGCGTAAGCTTTATAATATCTAGAAACAACCTATTTTTCAAGGCAATAGCAGTACCATGTTGTACAACATCATTTCACTTCTCAATTTAAAGTGTACAAAATGTTCTAGTTTATTGCTAGTGTGACTGTTCTTGTAGGTTAGTTACAATTAGGAAAAGGCCAATCGGCTAGTTTAGTATGATTGGAGAAGGGTTGACAGGTTGGGAAAGCATAGAGAACATAAAGAACATAAAACCCAGCCTGAAGGGCTGGGGGCGACAAAACTTTTCACCTGCTGATGAGGTTAGGTTAGATGTAAGTGTCCAATCCTTCACTGTTATTGCAAAGATCAGGCAGCTATGCTAGTGGATTAATCTGTGTAAATTAGGTAATTTAAAGCAAACAATTTAAATTTAGCATTTTTTCCTGATAATGTTAGTATTTTTTTCGTATATTTTTTGTGATTTTAAAGAATTTTGGGAAATTTTGGAATTTGAATAAAAGCTTTAATTTTGCTCAAAATTCAAATTCAAAATACTTTCCTAAAACTAGATTTTTCCTGTTTTTTTTTTGCATATTTTGTATTTTTTGTATCTCAAACAATAGCAATAGGCCTACTAGAGATTTATTAATTATTACATTTCCGGGACAAACAATTTTTTCACCATTTTTAGCCTTTTTGCAAATGTGTGTTTTCAATCTTCTTTAAAAATTCACTTTTTGTCCCATTGGAATGGGGGGAAAAATTATTATTTATTATTTACCAGAAAAAAATAAAAAAGTTTGGGGTCAAATTGAAATAAAAACTTATTTTCCCAGATAAAATTTTAAAACCGTTATGGGTCCATATGGTACCATTGGGCTAGTAAGGGTTAAATAAATAAATAAATTTGTATTTAATTTGAGTCTACCCGCTCAGTCATTTAACTGATTTTCAGTGGGAGACATAAAACCAAAAGCGACCAAGCAAGCACAACACACAGGTGAGTACCGGTAATATTTGTTAGTAAAACATACGTGTATTATTCCACAACCTTCAATCACATTGAAGATTATTAATTATTCATCACTGTTCCCAGGAAACAATTATTGTTCCCACCTATATAGGTAGTAGAGTAAGACTACTATTTGCAAAAACATTTTCTAAAGCATTTCATAAGCTTAGAACCTTAGATCATTACTTCATAATGAGTAAGATGTAAGTCTTAAGGCATATGTGTTTGCATTGTAGAATACTGTGTGTTTCAATTTGTATGTTCTCAACTCGCCCTAATATAAGAGTAAGACAGTCATATAAGGTGAAAACTTGAACTATTGTCATAACAAATTGCCCAAAATCCAATTACAACATGCAATAATACTTTTGTAAAGATTTGGCCCAAATTTATATGGAGGCGGCTCCAACAACATTTCTATCAGCCTTTGTTATTGTTAGTGTTTATTTCCCATGTGGAGTAGGCCCTACTGTAGCCTATTGCAAATCTAAACATATTATGATGCCAATGGAAATTGGAAAGTTACAATAATGCTACATTTTTTGTGTGTCCATCATTTTGTTGATTTTTGTAATACTTTTAAATTAGGAAAAACACTCATTCATGACGTTTCGATGGTGGCACTGAAAGGTTCTATTTCTTTCTATTCTTAGGATTCACCTTTATGGTCTAAACATGTAATTTTTTAATTGTATTATTATTACTCATTTCTTTTATTTGTATTTAAATTTAAAACTTTTTTTAATTGTTGCTAATCAATGTATGTTATTTTTATTCTGTGTCCTTGTGGCAGTTGTCAGAGTTTTGTTTTACTTGAAAAATAAAAGTTTCTCTCTCTCAAATTCTCAATCATGAAAAGAAAAATTTAATGTTTAATTTAATTTTACTATTAGATAACTTATCACTTTCGGTACACACTTCATGGGTTTGGCACATTAGGTACTTATCTTAAGTAATGCCTGCTCATAAATTGTATTAACAACAGTACAATACATGAAGGTAACCAATTAATGAATAATTGGCATTAAATTAGGGGTAATTGCATTATTAAAAATAATATCCTTGTGTTATATAATTTGCATTCAATTTTATGATAAATTATGCCTGTCTATAATGGTGTAGCATATAAGTTCTGCATGCAAAAAAGTTTAGAAAATATAAGTATAAAAATTAATAGGGTTAACCATGACTGTGGGTCATTATTAATTTAAATCCAAATGTGGAAGGGGAGTAACCCTGGCCTCTTAGGTGTGTCCATTTTATTATTTTACCTATTTAATTTCAGTCAAAAACATCTTATCAGAGGGAGTGTCAGTATAAAGGTTCCCATCCAATACCATACAACTTTCTACACATAGGCACTCAAGCATAAAATTACAGTAATATTTTTTTCCTAACAGGTGCCATAACTGTAAAACTCCTCTTTGCCAAATCATTGATTCTATAAAACAAGACAGTAAAGTAAATGTGGGCCCTAGTTTTGTCAATGGTTCCGGGTATGTAATCAAGAAGGAAGCAGAGGATGTATTGTGTTCGAGACCGTGACGCAATCAGTTCCAGTAGAGGTGGCGTGTGTTAGGCCTCACCCGCAAGGGGAAATGAGCAACAATTACAACGCAACTTAAGATAAAGATTTAACACCATTTGACCTTCAGTCCTATGAATAACCTCAAGGTTTTTGCCATGACACCCATGATTTGACCAATATTGCACGTATTTCACTATGTTTCTGACCCCTGATACATTGAAAATATTTAAGTGTTTTATTCACCTTGAAAGAAAATAATTTAAGTATTTTTTAGTGCGTTTAAAATTTCTTGTAGTGTTACGCCACACCGTGTTATTAATGCAATGAATTAAATTAACATTTTACTGTATTCCAACATACCGGTAACCTCATTACTAAATATTTCAAATTAACATTTTTGAAAAGTAACTGTAAAACCACTAAAAATGAGGAATGCTACTCTTTCTGTAAGGATAAGAAAGAATTACATTTTCTTTTGCATTGTACAGAGTATGCCTACATTTTTTAAAAGATTATAAATTTCAAAATGTCAAATATTGTTTGAATGATGTACTCACCTCAGTATATTTCGGCTCCTGACTAAAACCACTTGAATCTTTATCAAAAAACAATAATATTATAACTAAAGTCCAACATAAACTGAAGTATTGCTTGGCCATATCGCCACTGTCAAGTTGATGCCACGACGTTCCAACACAAACTGCGTCGTTCGGTTGTCTGTCACCGATTGCAAACCGACGAGACACTTTACCTAGACGTACACCGCGAATGACAAGATTACACTGCTACTACGTATTGCAAATACATCTCCTTGCCGTGTGGTTAATGTCACTGGGAGATGTTGCCAAGACTGTGTTATTGTGTTGAGTAGTTGTGTAGGTGTGTGCAACGATCGGCGGACCATGAAGCGAGACTTTGATGAGTCACGGAGTGGAGCACATACGGTTGGGGAGAAGGAGGAGCACAGAGTTGATGTCTTAGACTGATTAGGATGATCTGAACAGGTATTTGCATTATTACTCGGTGATTGATTGGAGGGAAGTTACGACATCGCTTAATAACATTGGTAGAGTCAAGAGACAGGAAATGGAGAAATTTAATACTATGTTAGCACGGACAGACGCACAGGAAATTGATTTCTTTTTGTAAACTATTTCAAGATTATAGTGAAACTAAAAACTGTCAAATGGGCATTCCTTTGCAAGTTGATATTTCTGTTGTTTGATGTTTAGAATGTAACAAAAAATTGAAGACTTCTGTAATTTCAATTTAGCTAGAATTTCTTGGAAACAATTGCTGACATAAAATTACTATACAGTAATAGTAACTGTACTTCAATGTATGCATCATATTCTTGCAACTTAAAAAGAAACACATTCATTGATGTCCCTAAGTAAAATAAGCTAGTAAATAGTTTTCTTTCGTGTTATATTCACTTATTGACCTATTCTTGAACTGTTAATGTTGGTTAATTATACAGGCACAATCATGCATGTATGCCATTCTATTGAGACTGGTGAAAATTGTACGTACTTGTAATCTATGTCAAGTTTATGCAATGTGAAGCTAAGTTATCATAAATTCAATGTACCTAGGGCCTATATTAGTTATCCTTCATGTAAAGTGATAGTGTAATTTGAAACAAATTTAAAACAGATAATATCACTGTGCAGTGGTGCTATATATAGAGTAGACACTACTAGCAGCATAAAATCTGTGCGCTGAAAATATGTACAATTTAATAAAATAGATTTAAAACATTTTTTAAGTTTCTAGAAAAATACTGGTGCTAGTACAGTAACCATTTCAATGTGTAAAAGCATTTTACTACAGAGGATTTTTTTATAATATCCTATCATACTTTTTAGCAGCTTGACTGACTTGTTATGCAGCTTACAATTATCATTAATAAGGAGTCATTGTTAAATATTTTATTGGAAAAGCATTTTTTTTATTCATTCACAAGTTTGGGAATACTGCAAATTAATTTACAAATATGTTCTTCATTTTATACATAATACAATGTCTTTGATAACGAAATTACAACTATTAGCAGAACCTCACAACAAACAGAACATTCAATATTGTCCACAAAACACTTAATTATATGCTGCTGTCGTAGCGTAGTGACTGCATTAATAACTACAATTACGAGTACAAGGGCCATCATTAATTTTAAAACCAATTCACAGCAGGCTGCAGTTTTAAAATTTCCGATACTACTATATAATATGTGATGTACGACGTTAAACATAGAGAGATGGGATAAACAGCCACTTCACAAGTTTCACAATGAATCTCTAACACGTAATAACCATTTCTAATACTAGTTTAAATTAAATTGTTCCATATTGTCCCCAAGGTGACCTGTCATTGCCGGTACGTGCACCACAGGCACCGAAGCTCGACTAATTGTTTACCCGAGGACACGAGGTAATTGACAAGATGGCCTCATTACTCAACAATGTGACATGCATGCATGTTCATCACACATGCTCAAAGAGCAAGGAAATACATTGGTCTGATACATCTTTAAGTGATGCACTTGACACTAATCCATGGGCATGGAAAAGCCAACAATAAAATAATAAAATACATCTACGTAGTACAACATAATACACACAAACAATGAGAAAAACAATTCCAAAAATCAAATTGGCTAGGTATAGGTAGGTACCGGTATACACATATAATATACAAATACAGTATAATTGATAAATACAAATATGTACAATAGCATAGGTCTACTAATTATGAATGTAGGTACGTACCTACAATAGTAGATAGAATCCTGTGAAAATATGGCCATTTTCATTTGATAATTGGCCTATCCCTATATGCACAATTTAAAAAAAAAACAAGAACATTCTGTGATCTGTCTCAAAGAATCAATAGAAATTAAATCATTCTACATACATTCATTTATAAATGTATTTCTGCAGATAAAATTTTAATACCATAACTACCGATAACGACCATGATTATCAAATTAGAATCACAAAATTAGCATAGGTTACATAGCTTACAATTGCATTATCTGTCAAAGACTTGTTAGTTCATAGATTATGTAACCAAGTTTTCTATTATAGTAAGACCTTGACTGGCCGAGTTGAGATTATTCGATAAATAATCCATGTTATCCAAGCTGTATTCAGGCGCGCTGTTTTTAAGCGTGTAGTTCGAATAGTGTTGGGTGTAGTGAACAGAAGTCTAAATAAAGCGCATGAGAGGAGAGAGAGAGAGAGATAGAGGTTAACACTTCACAACACCTGTACCTGGGACTCGACCGGTCCAGTCAAGTTATCTTGCACAGTGTTAAAAAATATTTTGCGTGTGTTTTATCGACGTGTGTTATGGTAGTAAAAAGTAAAGAATGACTAGTGCTGGTGGTTCGAAAAAAGACTTGTGGAAACACTAATCTAGGAAGCTTCGCAAACGCTTTTTCAGGCGCGTTGTTGGATGAGCGTAATTATTTTTAAACGAAAAAAGTGTAAAATTGCAATTTTCACGAGAAATTATTTTTCGATTGCGCTCAAATTTCACACCAATATATTAATTTATAAAATTAAGGTTCTGTGAAAAAATCATTACAATCGGATAAAGCATGTAGGTGTTATAAGTCGAAGAAATGTTTAAAAATAGAAAAAAATTGTTAAGTTGCGATTTTCATAAGAAATCATTTTTCGATTGCGCTCAAATTTCACACCAATATAGTAATTCATAAAATTTAGTTTCTGTGAAAAATTAATCACAATCGGATAAAGCATGTAGGCCTAGGTGTTATAAGTCGAAGAAATTTGGTAAAAATAAAAAAAAATTCGTAAAATTGCAATTTTAATGAGAAATAATTTTTCGATCCCGCTAAAAAAACGTGGCAGTTCTAAGCTCAGAGATTTCGAAGGCCTCCAGAAAATTTCATCGCAATTGGAATAGAATGGAATCTTTGCTTCGCTCATCCAATTACCTTACTTTGCCTCCGTTTATTCACGGCCAATGGTATCATGGTGTGTCTTGTTACACAAACGTTAATTTCAATTATAGTAGGGGCCTATTGGCACATGCAAGGAATTTTTCCCATTACTAATGAAAATATTTCTTTGAGTTATATGTTATTATTACTAATGAAAATATTTCTTTCGGCATTTTTTGCATCCAAGCGTAGTGTCTGCCCAAGTAAAATTTCTAAAAAGCTAATTTTTACAAATTGCAACAACAAAAATATTGTCCGTTGTTTGCGTTATGTAGTTTGATTCACTTCATCTAGTACTAGTACAGCATTATCACTGCATGGTCACAATACATAATACTGCATTGAAACTTGTTTCCAAATAAAACATCATCCTTATCCTTAGCTAATGTCACTTATCAAATAGGTATATAAAAAATGGCAGTTACATCAAACAGTAATATAGATAGGCCTAGCCTAGTGTTCAAAAAGTAGGTAGGGTCTACCTACCTAGTTTAAAGTGCATATAGGCCTAGATGGGCTGCACATTGCATCAGTGAGTTTTGTACATAGCTGCCGTTAAATTGTTTTTTTACCGTATCCACTCAATGTTAATTTGTAGGAACATACACTAATATGCTGCATTTTTTTACTTCACATAGACATAACATCACACATCAGCAATCAGTAATCACACTGGGTTACTTTCCATTTTCTGGACCACCTTGTGATGCAAATGGGACAAATAATATTTTTATAATGTATGATCTGGATAGACCTAACTTTTTCTTTTTCTTGGCTTGATCTCTTTCAGTTTTTGTGTAGGCCTACATAAATATAAAATAAAACCCACAATTCATATTTTCTGTGGCTCAAGCTGCTGAAAGAACTTCTTTGAAAAAAATATAATAAAATTGTAGTAGAGTCTACCCAACCAGTCACATAACTGATTTTCAGTGGGGGCCTTTCATTTACAGCAAATCGAGCCAACTGTATCGGCACATACACCACCAAAAAGCTAATGATGGCCAACCAGTTTGGTTTTCAATTTCAAATACCAATCTCTGGTTGCAGATTTAGTTTGCCCTGGCTGGGACTCGAAACTCAGAACATCTGGCTATATGTTGGCTCTGGAAACTTACTTTAGGCACAGAACTAACTTCCATTAAATTGTAATTTGGATTGAGATTGTAGCAATCATGAAAATTACCTTGTCTTATTACGTTTCATAAGTTGAGTACAGTATTTTAGATTACAAAATGACATGCCTACCAGTAAAAAAATGTGTCAAATCTTTAAAAAAAGTACTAAAAGTTGAACTATTGGGCTAATACGTATTACTATCAGAAATAATGTTTAACGGATTGACCGTTAGATCCTTCGATCAAACAACTATAATGGGATACATCCATCAAAGTAAACGCGAACAATGCCCCAAAGTCACACAACACAAAACGTACATGACTTTGAATAGCATCAGATAGGTAGAGAATGATCCTAAAGTTACAACAACTGAACCAGATTCGAGGTCTGTTGTCCCATGCTGTGAGCCAAGTCACTGTCCGATATGACCATGCCTAAACTCGTAGGAGTTGTATACATATCGATCGGAGGTGTCCCGTGCGGTAATATGTGCTGCTGTTCATGATTATGGTGAAGCTGTATCGACTGTATCGTCGGTAATTCCCCGTGCGACGTGTTGACGTTCGGCCGCTTCTTCTTGCGCCTCTTCGAGTTTGGGTTGACCTGCCTCGGGATGCGGTCGTGGTGCATCAGGTGGTAGCGCAGGCTGCACCGCTGTCGGAAACACTTGCCGCACAGCGGACACGGGTGCGGCTTCTCGCCCGTGTGCTTGAGCTTGTGCGTCTTCAGCGTCGAGTTGCGGTAGAACGTCTGGCCGCAGGTCTCGCACACGAACGGGCGCTCGTTCGTGTGCTTGCGCGCATGACACTGGAGGGTGTACTTTGTTGCGAAGGCCATGCCGCAGACGGCGCAAGAGAAGTTACGCTCGCCCGAGTGTACGTACTTGTGGATGCGCAGATTGCTCTGGTTGGAATATACCTACAATAAAGAAATAACTCAATTTAAATGTACAGTCAGTCAACATGTTAGTGAGATAGGGCAAGAAGAGGTTCCGTTCGAGGTGGGAAAAACAATTCAAAGTAGGTACCCTAGACTATAAGTTACTTAAAAGCACTGAAGCAAGTATTGTTATTGTCCTACTTTGTGAATCAGTTTTAATAACTGAGTAGGAGACATGAAATTAAATTATTAACTACGTACCGGTACGTTTTTGTTAATGCCCAAACATGTTTTATAGGAAGTGAACATAATTTTAATTTTCCTTCATATAATTTTCCCAATATTTTGGGACTAAGACCTTGCAAAGGACTTACTAGTATATAAGATTTATGAGCATTCCGATACATGTAATTGAGGTGACAAAAATTTCAAAAGCTTCAAGTTCAAAGACAGAAGAGAACTTAAAGGTCAATACATACAACTAAATTATATGCCATTGCCATCTTAGACCTGTGAACCTTAGAGGACATTCACGTAGAAAATGAACACTACTACCACCTAGCAGACAGTGCAGGAAGAAATGCTACAACATGCACCATCAAGTTGTAATGTACGTTTGTTTAAAATTTAAACCAATCCCAATAAAAATGGAAAAAAGTGCCTGCGTGCATCTGCACAATTGTTCTCACCTTGCCACACTGATCACAGACGCACGGGGTGAAATCCCTCTCACGCCGAGTGTACGGTTTACGTGGCTTGTCCGTCAGTTCCGGATTGTGCCTCGTCCGCTCGTGGGTCCCGAGACCTCCGCGGGTAGCAAACCCTTTCCCGCAGTGAGGGCAGATGTGCGACTTTTCACCGCTGTGCGTCACTCGGTGGTTCTGAAAATTTGTAATTCATAGGAAAATAAATAAAATACGACAGTATTTACTTGAATTTAAGAAGACCTTGAATTTAAGATGATTCGATGCCATAATGGCTAACTGCTAAATAAATATGAGTCCCTTCGGTAGCCCAATTGATGAACATGGTGCAGATGAACACCCTATTAGGATGTATGGAGGCTGAGGACTTTGTAAGAAGAGGGATACTCATAGTCCTAGCACCACTCTATTATAGTTTGAAATGAAATCAAGAAGACAAAATTTGCTATTAGTGCCTATATTGGTGTCTTTGGTTGCTTGTGGCAAATCATGTTGCTAAAAAGCTGGTCAACTTTACAAAACTTTCTACAAGAAAGGTTCGTTATTAGCCTATCATGTTAAATTACCTTAAGAGTGAACATTCTGGTGAATGCCAAAGGGCACAGATCACACTTAAAAGGGCGGTCGTTGTTGTGTTGTCGCATGTGCGCTCGCAAACTGTCGTTTCGACGGAACTTCTTAAAACAGATATTGCACTCAAACGGCTGGAGATCGGTGTGTACAATCTCGTGTGCCTTCAGAATTGTTTTAGTGGTAAAAGACTTTTTACAGATGTCGCAGGCGTAATCACGTACGCCGGTATGCACCGTCTCGTGGTCTCGCAAGTCGTTCCGTCCGTGGAATCTTTTACCGCAGGTCAAACATTCAAAGCGTTTTATTCTCATCCTCCTACTACCGGTAGGTTTCTTCCGTTCTTCCGTCTTGGAGGCCGAGGGTTTACCTTCTTCTTCGTCCTCTGGTTCTGAATCAAAATTGTCGTTTTGTGCCGGGAATCCATCGCTGAAGTTATCCGCTTCGTTATTTGAACTGTTCGAATCGTCTTCTGATTTAAGATTTACACCTTCAGCTGAAATGTCCTTCACTACTTTACGAATTGAAAGTGTATTCCTAAGTATTGGGGATGTTTCGACTGCGTTTTCAACATTGTTGCAAACCTTTTCAACTTCATACGAAATATACTTTGTTTTTCTCTTTCCTCGTTTGCTAGGCCTAGCTTCTTTCTTTAAATTTTTCTTTACCCTAAGACGAATTTTTGCTTTTGTGGCACTCCGTAACTTTCTTGGCATTAATGGCCTGTCATCACTATCACTACTGTCTAAATTATGGGAAACTTCTACAGGGAAAGGTATTTCTTCTTCCTCCTCTTTAGTAAAATCATCATCGATATCAATGCTTTCTTCCTTTACTCGAAGTTTCTTAAGTGTTACTGCTAATACTGGCTTTTCTTCTGGTACATCTTCACATTCAGTAGTTTGATAGTCTGTCCCTATCGCTATGCTTGTAAAGAACTTGGGTTTGTTACTGTCTAAATCTTGCGTGTCTGTTGACACAGTTTTAGAAAATTTAGTTAAGCTTTGTTTGTAGAATTCGTAATGAGCTTCTAGATCGCTTGTATCTACAGCAACCGAGCACACAGAAACTATGCCAATCTGACGGTTATTACAGTTTTTACATGATGAACTACCGAGCAAAACCAAATCAACAGTATCTGTGGCTATTGCTTTTTTCGAAAGAGATTTATGTTGGCCATTAATTGTAGCATGTAACGAATCTATATGACTATCTTCTTCGGAATCGGTGTTGTCCATGGGTGTTGCTTCAATTAATTCTTCTTTGACCTGCAAAAAAAGTAGTTACACACATCAAAATTTGTAAAAAATTAAAAATGGATAAAACTGCTTAAATACAGCTTTAACTCCTATTCAAATGGGGCTCTTTATGTTTTTTCGAAGCAGAGTTGCACCCTTGATTAAAACAATATTGTCTTAGCTTTTAATAAGTGAAAAACATGGCATACTTAGCATAGGCCCTACTATTAATAAAGCTGATATATGGTATCTCATTCTCATGGTAGTCCCAGTGACCTACAGAATTCAACCTACAAATCTAAAACTTTTAACCCATACCAGGAAACGCTCGAAGTCAATGATGCCATGTTGACGTTCACGTTGAATCGCAGTGTAGGATAGCTTAATAACGGCCATCCATAGGTCTAGCTAGAGCCATTCCGTCAAAAACAGGAATTTCAGGGGAAAATTAAAATAAGTAGGCCTATTTATTAGTTTTTTTTAAAGCCAAAACTGTTTTGTTAACTCTTCTACTTTGTTACTGAAATCACTAACACATTTATCATTCTATTAGCTATAGGCCTAGTTTTACTTTTTAGCATGTTTTCATTTTGTATTGCAACAAGGAAAAGGGTACCTAGGTAAGTAAAATGTGGTCAAGTTTTCTAAATTGTAACTATAGGGTGAATCTTCTAACTGAGTAAGTGTATGAAGAGCAGTGGCGGATCTAGGACATAATCATGGGGGGTGGTTGATTTGTGCATCCATGTACATCCGTGGGAAAGGTACGGGGGGGGGGGGGATGGGGGGGCTCTGGGTATGTGCTTGGCATGTGAATTTTTTGGGAAATCTCAAATCAGGTTTTTATAGTGCATTTGGTGCGTTTTGGAAAAAAAGTGGTGGGCTGAACAAAATACCAAAACAATTTAGTTTGTGTGCGTCAATTTGCTTTGGGTACTTATTTATTAAATGTAATGCTAGTTTCATTAAGTAATAATTAAGCATTATTTACAACTAGTTCTAAAGGTGCAATTCCAATGCGACGGCTGAAACTACTAAAGCCGCGCGGCTACACGCGCGATCAGATGCGCTTGTTCAAATTCCAACCCCACGACTTTTGTTTCAGTTGCCACGTGAACAGCATTAAGGAAACACAGTTGGTAGCGTATTTTCTTCTCGAAGAAGAGGAAGAGGAAGAATTGTTAGGTACTAAAATCAATTAAAAAGAAGTGACCCTAAACTTATGTAGGCCTACTTCGCGAGGGACGAGGAGGGATTTCAAAGTATTCTAATACAGATTGGAGAAGGGTTGACAGGTTGGGAAAGCAAAGAGAACATAAATCCCAGCCTGAAGGGCTGGGGGCAACAAAACTTTTCACCTGCTGATGACAACTGCAGCTAATTTAAAGTTGTTACCTTAATCCACGACGCGTTTCGTCCTTCTAGGACTCATCAGGCAGATGGTGGCCACTAAAAATCAGCTAACTACATGCAAACAAAACTCACAACACATAACCAAACCTGTGGTAGGGCCACGCAAGAAGCAAATTCTGCATGCATGTTGTCATCATTAGCAAGGTTACTTCAAACACCATTCATACTGAGCCACACCGTCAGCACAACCAGTAAGGGGGCTTCCCTCCCAACTCTAGTGCTCGGGAGACAAAACATCCATGACTCATGACATGACATGACATATCTTTTGGACGATGCATCAGTTTTTAGGAAGTTTTTACGCTTGAATATTGACCAGTTCAATTAAATATAGTGAGCTTCACGAAAACAACAATAGTTGTTATTATTTAATATAGGAAAACACTTCCGATCGCGTCGGTGGCTGCGGCTAAACTGCTATAGGAGGCAGTCAAGTTGTCCGGCTCAAGCCGTCTCAAAAGTCACGTCAGTCGCGCGGCCACTAACGCGTCATTGGAACGGGTTGAAGTGTGACTCATGTAGTGTTTACAGCCGCGGGGCTATAGTCGTATCAGCCGTCGCATTGGAATTGCACCTTTAGGCGTAAATCGCAAGGTCTAAGTCGCATGTGTAAGTCGTAAGAAATGCGAGGCATTTACAGTTCAACATAACATTCTATGTAAATTTTCATTGCGCTATCGTATTTTAAAGCACCGCCTTCGAAAAATGTATACTCGATGGTTCTTCATGATAAAATAATAGGTCTAGCTGATTATTGTGTCTAGTACGGTCCGCCAACATGAAGAGAAATGAAAAGCAGTTTGTTATGGCTTCATATGTCATATTAATCTTGTCTGCCGGTATTAGATTTGATGCATTTTCAAATGATGATTCCTTGTGAATAGGCCTTCCTAATCATAGGCTAAACAACCCCCCCCCCCCCCCCCCACTTGGATGAATGTTTAATAAAAATACCATTTACGGATAGCCCTAGTGTAAATGTAGTTCTCAAAATTATACTACCAGGCGCAGGCCTAACATCCATTAGGCCTACAACACTAAACAGTTAGCCTATATTTATTGAAGATGGTTACGGTAATTTGTTTAGAGTGCAATTTTCCAGGTCAGTAAATCAGAAGTACAAGGTGTGATATGTGTAACAATGTATGTTCTCTATGCTTTTCCAACCTGTCAACCCTTCTCCAATCATAGGCCTACTAATAATATGAACAACTTAGATTAGATTGGATATTGCTCAACGTCTCATATTAATGCACTTTGGCTTTTCGAGACTATGAGTGGTGATAGATGAGGATGAAGTATGAACAGAAGGGAGGAGAGGAAACCCGGTACCGGCACTTCGCCTACTCCTTTCGAAAAGTACCAAGGGGACCAACGGCTTAACGTCCCATCCGAAAGGACGGTGTAACCTTGACAGTCATATAGGTTCCTCCACTAACCCAGACTGCCGAGCACAGACGTCGAGGAGAACGAAGCCGTTACACTAGTTCTCAAACCCTCCGTCTGCTCTAACCATGAACAACAGCGGTTTAGCCGAGGTCGTTTAATCGGTTCCCACTCGAACATCGAAGTTAAACAGAATCGGGCGTGGTCAGGGGTAGAGTGGGTGACCGCTCTGCCCTGAAACTCACGTACATAGGCCTACTGCTGGTTAGAGCAGATGGAGGGTTCGAGAGCTAGTGTAACGGCTTCGTTCTCCTCGATGTCTGCTCGGCAGCCCGGGTTAGTGGAGGAACCTATATGACTGTCAAAGGTACACCATCCTTTTGGATGGGACGTTAAGCCGTTGGTCCCCTTGGTACTATTCGAAAGGAGTAGGCTACATGCCGGTACTGGGTTTCCCCTCCTTCCTTCTGTTCATACTTCATCCTCATCTATCACCACTCATCGTCCCGAATAGCCAAAGTGCATTAATATGAGACGTTAAGCAATGTCCAATCAATCAATCAATCAATGAACAACTTAAAATTTCTAAGCAGAATAATGTGTTTTCTGTTTAGTAGTGAAAATTTAACAGCTGTTTCGTACGGAATGGAGCTCTAGCGACAGCTTTTTTCTTACTATGACTACGTATCACCCAAACCAAAGCGCCTTGGTTGAAATCGCCTTCAACGTATTTGATTTGGGATCCACCCACATCACTCCACCACGAAGCGCGTTCTTCCAAGCCGGTTACGGAGTGCAGAGTTTAGACAGCAGTAACATTTGGCGGTGCGCATGCATCACCTAGTCACTTTGAAGAGTAGGTAGGCCTACCTAAGTAGGGTAGGCCTATCAAGCAAGGCAAATTGGTTCCCTCCAAGTCGCTTTCAAAAGCGAGTTGATCGGAAGCGCTTTGAGGCAAATTTAACGTTTATATCAGTCTGGAACCAGTTTTCATCCAAAGCACATTGAACGTGCGTAATACGTTGGCTTAGGGCCTAGTCTATCCAGATAGCGATGATTGTGATTTGATTGTGGACAGAGAACCTTGAATTATGCAAGTAATTTTCTAGGATTACCGACTAGTACTAGGTCTAGGCCTATGGTTCCGATTGAGACAATTTTGCTTGGACCTTAACAATTCCTTGTGACTTTGTGGGAGCTGGGTTTAATAATAGGCCTAGGCTTGGGGGAGGGGGGGGGGGGGTTATACTCAAACTTTCGAATCCTTACGCACTAGGCCCCTACCTAGGGGCTAATAAGCCTAGCTAGGGCCTAGCCCTTTGTGATGAAACCCAAAGCCTAGGCCTACGCCTAGGGCAACTAGTAGGGCTAGGCCCTAGGGCCTAGGTTCCATGTCAACAACAACAAAAACTAACCCCTGTCCACTCCAAAGACTTCCGAATAGCCTCGGAAAAATTATCAAACGACATGTTCACCCTTCTTCATTTAGCTATACTATATAGCTAAAATTTCAAATTATTTTCTGCATCTTGCAGATGAAAGCCGCACACCTTACATATTTTTACACTGAAATATAAACAATTTCTCGAACTCAAAAAAGCTTTGTAGATCTGGGTGTGTGAACGTAGCTTCAAGCGACAAAACCCAAGGACGAAAGAAATCGATTTCAACCAT
The DNA here is from genome assembly GCA_024449915.1 of Sweltsa coloradensis. Lineage (NCBI taxonomy): Eukaryota > Metazoa > Arthropoda > Insecta > Plecoptera > Chloroperlidae > Sweltsa > Sweltsa coloradensis. The sequence continues at coordinate 374,985 of JAMZAV010000620.1, forward strand.
TCAGCCACCAATACGAATTATTTTCGACTTATCGAGTTATTATTGTTGTTGCTCAGTTCTGACTAGTGTTGGCCTGTTTACACGTGCTGTTCGTTCAGACATCTCATATTTATTTTGTTAAATAAAAATAAGTAAGTATCCTACAAGTAGTTCTCAAGAAAGCTTATTTACTTTACATTCGTCAACTTCACGCTAATAATGTAATCTAACAGGTGCAAATAAAATACAAATACAAAATACAAATACAAAGTGGTTACTACTCTATTCTAGGTACCTAGGCCCTAGGCCTAGGCCTCTGCCGAGGGCCTAGGGGGTAATAAGGCCTAGGGCCTATTACGTTTTCATTTTGTCTTTGTCTTGCTAAATGTAAGCAAAGAAAACCAAAACAATTGGTCCTTTGGGTTTATAACAGAGTCCATTATCTCAATGCCGATATAAACCCTAAGATTGTAGGGCCTAGGTCCAGGCTTTGACAGGTTATTTAAAGCATCATTCACAATCAGTTCTAAGGCGTAATGCCCAGTTCACATAAAGTCGTAGTCGTAGTCGTAGTCCTACCTAGTCACAAGCAATGGTAAAGTATAGGAACTCGTCGTATGGTTTAGTCTTAGTCACATCATTTTCATCTTTCTTACGACTAGACAACAAATTCTTACGACGAGCGAATCAGAGCTTGAAACGTCACTTACAACAGACCAATGAGATGATACCTACTCGAGTCAGTAGCGCTAGGCCTACTATGTTGAGAGTCAATTGAGAAACTATTTCCGGTTCCCGTTTCTATCAAGGTTTTATGTGGATGACGTCACATCGAAATGCCAAAGAGCTTCGACAAAAATGGCGCATCTTTACGCCAAGTTCTTTGTTAAAACCATTGCTTACGACTACGACTACGACTCTCTGTGAACTAGGCATAAGGCGCAAGGCCTAAGGCGTAATAATTTGTATTGCCGAGTATGTATTTCAATCAGAACGTTCACAACACGTCCCAAGTCGCAAGGCGTATGGTTTATGTCGTAACGAATTGCCCAAAATCCAATTCTTACGACGGTTTCTTACGACGAGCCAATCACGAACAAGGAAACTCCACAGCTGACTGTACGCGCATGCGCAATACACAGGAGTAGTGATGTGAAATTACCGGTAATTTATAATTTGGTAAATTACCTGGTAAATTACCCGGTAATTTACCAATGGTCGGTAATTTAAAAATTACAAATTGAAATAGTATAATTTAGAGTGCCTGGTTTAGGGAAAAATGTTTTTAAAATTGAGCTTTTATTCAGTAGGGCCTAGCTACTAGTAGAGTAACCGGTATTTAAGGCTGATTCATTATTTAATTACTAGGCCTATGTGCATCTACACTCACTTGTGTAGCCTATTATTTGTTTTGTAGAGTGGTGGAACAATGCACCTAGAGGCACACACACTTTTGTTAAGTGGTAAGTGTGCCATTTGGCTTGATAGTAGGCCTACCATGGTTATGGAGCCACCTACTATTGAGTCAGTGGGCACAATGTATCACGACATGTGTGACTGTGACTGTACAGCCCACTCAAAGTTTTTGCCATAAAAGTAACTTTTTTAGCTACATCAATTTAAAAAATCGTAGTCCTATAGCAGGCCTAATACAAAATATATGCAGCTACCTTCTTTACCCTAATGACATAACCTTAAGAAAATAATGACAATGTTTTAAAAAGATAACTAGTAGGCCTAACAAAGAAAATGTCCCTTGGGATTTTGAAGATAAAGTTTAAAGAAAGAAAAGTACGGTAAAGTAAAGATTTCAAATTTACAGTAAATTTTGGCATTTTACGGTAAATTACCGTAATTTTGGTAATTTACCACATTGTAATTTACCACGTAAATTACCGTAATTTGTAAACGGGTAAATTACCGAGAATTGGTAATTTACCAGCGGTAATTTACCGCGTAAATTACCAACTCACATCACTACACAGGAGCAATGAAAAATGGTATGGTTGTTGTAAACGCCTAGCATTTCTTACGACTTACGCCTTACGCCTTAGACCTTGCGCCTTACGACCTAGAACTGATTGTGAATGATGCTTAATACACAAAGGTCCAGGGCCTCCCTAGTCTCTAAGGCCTAGGAGCTAACCTCGCCACCGGTCAGAAGTGACCAACTGCGAGAGGAAGAAACTACTACTACTACTACTACTACTACTACGCCTAGGCATAGAATTCCCAAAGCTTTTGCCTAACCGGCACTCTTGTCGTTGAGCGGGTCCAACTTTCAACCACACTTTTTTCCCAATAAAATCAATGGAAAACAACTACAAATTAGAAATTAGGGTAAACCTGTAGTAGAGCGGACGTGGGTATTATAGCGGCTAATACTCCACCTACAAAACCTTTAACGTTGCTGTTTTAAATCTAAAGTAGGCCTACCTTCTAAACCTTTAACGTCGCTATTTTAAGCGAAAGTACTTTTCCGTTGAAAGTCCTTTATAATTAAAATAGCGACGTTAAAGGTTTTGTAGGTGGAGTATTATCCATACCCACGTCCGCTCTACTACAGGTTTACCGAAATTAGTTAATATTAAGTGAGTATGGTGAGTAACTAATAGTAAACACTCTCGAATTACACGAATAATGTCAAATAATTTACATTATTGAACATGAACGTCGTCTCACTCTGATCAACGTGCCATTTTGGATTTTGGCTATGTCATCAGGCCCGTATTAACCATTAGGCTAACTAGGCTGTAGCCTAGGGGCGCAAGCTCTCAAAGGGCGCTTGCGCCCTTTAAGCGCCCTGTGAGAGCGCCCACTGAGAGAGCCCTCTGAGAGCTCGGCGCAACAAAGTTGCATTGTCTCCTAAATGTTATTGTAACTTCGGCCTAAATGAATTTTAAAAAGTAGGCCTAGTTGGTCTTCCTATGCGAGAACTTCTAGAACTTTATGGTGTTTGTTTTCTTTGAAACCGATGACTAAATAGGAATTTGGGTCTTCGACAAAGCGTATTTTGTATAGAATTTGTCACTCTCAATAAATTTATGATAGGAAAAAACCTCACCCATCGGCCCCCCCCCCCATGATCAGCACACTGACCAGCAGCATTCATCCCTTCTTTCAAACCACCAAGCCTTGTTCACATGTTTTAAGTTTGAGTAAAAATAATTATTACAACAGTTAAAATAAATGTCGTTCAGGAGTACTTTTTAACTCAAAGTGTAAAGTAGTCAAATAACTAGTTGATTTTTTTGGGGGGAAAGAGGACATAGCTCAAGCTCAAAGGCCAAGCCAAGATATCACTCAGTTTCGGCCAAACAGTCGTGTCAGTTCTGTGCTCGGCTATCACATTTATTAAATATTAAAATGGTTATTCGTAAACGGAGCGAGTGCTAAGTTCTTTTTTACACTTTCCGGTTAACGCTCTGCGCACAAATTAATTTGTTCTAATATAAATAAATAAATATATAAAGAGCTGTGTTCAAACACCATTTGGTAGAACTACTTGGTTTGAAATAAGCGGTGGGCTACGGCAAGGTAGTGTGATGTCACCTACATTATTTACCGTTGTTATGGATAACATACTGCGTAAAGTTGAACCCACAGAAAGTGAAACATCTAAAACTATGATATTTGCAGATGATATAGTGAGATGGGGAGATACCATTGAAGAAGTACAGAAGAGCGTAGATAGATGGAATGAGGAAACACTGAAGTTTAACATGAAAATAAGCATTGAAAAGAGTGAAACATTAATAGTAACGAAGAAAAGTAAACAAAATCAAAAGAAGATAATACTACGGGGTGAAGAGCTGGCCATTGCAGAAGCATTTAAATACCTCGGAAGTATACTAACAAAGGACGCAAAAATAGATGCTGAAATATCAAGGAGAATTATATTAGCAGACAAATTTTACCAAAGTGTACGTAAACTATTATGGAAAGAAGAAATATCATCCAGGTGCAAGATGTTATTGTACAAAATGTATTTCCTCCCAATAATATCATATGCATCCGTGACATGGACAATAGGAGGAAAGGAAGACAGCAGATTACAAGCAGCAGAGATGAAATTTTTAAGAAGTTCTGTAGCCTTAACAAAAATAGACAAGGTACGGAGCAAAACAATAAGAAACAAACTAGGAGTGGAAAGTTTACGAAATAAAATAGGAAAAGAAAGACTCAGGTGGTATGGACATGTAAGAAGAATGAAGCAAGACAGAATCCCAAGACGAGAATTTGAACGTACATGTGGGGGAGTGCGAAGAGTTGGACGGCCAAGAGATAGATGGCGGGACCAAATAAAATGGAACATTGAAGAAAGAGGAAAATCATGGGAAAGAATTAATGAAGAAAGACTCTGGGAGGATAGAAAGAAATGGAGAGAACTGGTAGAAATGCCTGTCATAGAAGACATCGAAGTAGATGAGGAGGTGTTGAGCCTGGCTAGCAAACACTGAAAGTCCACAGCCCGAGAAATTGGTGATACGTCACCCCCCGACCTGACTTATGTTGGAACCGGGTGTTTGATTATTATTATATTAATTGTATTATTGTGTTTAAACCTTTACAGTACCGTTCTAATAAAAGTGATTAAGTGTTTATTATGATTTTATGTTTGAATATTATAATTCTTATTCGCAAACGGAGTGAGTGATAACAGTGAAACAACATGGAACATATGAAAAAGTTAAGTGGTGCTCAAAATAGAAAACTTAAAAACAAAAAGGCAGTGCGCGAAGCAAAATTATTAGAATCCATTCCTTAAATTAGCAGCTTCAGTTAATTTGTTACCCAAAAATCCCCCACAAATACAGTAAGTGTAGAAAATACAATTGTAACTAATATTAGCCGTCACCAATGCGGTAAATTCTAAAATAATAAGCGTTTTTATTTTTTTGTGAAGAAGGGGAGAGGTGGAGGGGGGGGCAGATTGGGTCATCACAAATTAATGTTATAGAAAGGTTTATAAGTAGGGCCAATACAGGGGGCGCTTAAAATATTATAGCCTAGGGGCGCCAAATGTTTTAATCCGGCCCTGTATGTCATTGTCATTTACTTAGTAGGTGTACCAACCTTTTTGTGATATTGTGGGTTTTGTCACAAGTAATTTGTAAATATGTTGTTGTTTTGTTAAGTAAACAATTAAATAGTCGAATAGCAAGGGGGTTTGGAGGCGGAGCCCCCGACGGGGTCCAGGGGCGGAGCCCCGGCGGGGGTCGGGGGGCTGGCCCCCCAGAACAGAATGAGGTTCAGGACAAACAAAAACGGACCAAATTAAACGTAAGTTTGGTGTGTTTTGGTTGGTACGTCAGAGAATGGAGAGACTTTGCTAAAATGGCCGCCGTGATCAACTAATAAATGTGAAATTAGTCTGTGAGTAATATTGTGTTCACCTATGTAATTGTTAATTTTGCAAAGTGGTAATTAATAATAAATTGTTAATATTGAATTTTTACACATTTATTTCTAATTTGTAGTTGTTTTCCATTGATTTTATTGGGAAAAAAGTGTGGTTGAAAGTTGGACCCGCTCAACGACAAGAGTTCCGCCTAACCTTGTCCTCCTAAGCAAGGATCGGAACAGAGGGCTAATCCTTATAGGCCGATGCACAATTGCCCGGTAACGATACCGTTAACGAAAACGGGAAGAAAGTTGAATCACACGTTAACTGACGACACGATGCACAATAAACCTTCCCGTTGCCGGTCGTTCCCGTATCCCGGCAACGACAACGGGAACATCACCAAGTTTTAACTTTCTGTAACGTTCCCATTCCGTACGTTACCGGAACCAATCGGAATCAAGATGTACAAGTGTTACCTATTTTATCAGCTGATTGATGGTTTATATGCGAGTAATATGCGAAATAAATTAAATACAAATATGCGGAATAACAAAATATAATTAACACACTTATTATTTGATTTGTTGATTTGTTCCCGTCGGTTTGCTTCACTGGCTATTGTGCATCGAAGCCCTTAACATTAGCGTCTTCCCGTTCTCGTTCCCGTTGTCGTTACCGGGCAATTGTGCATCGGCCTTTACCTGTCAATGTTAGCCTAGGTCTAGGCTTTGACAGGATATTTAATACACAAAGGCCCAAGGCCTCCCTAGTCCTGCCCTGTTGTCCTTTCTCCAACACAAAAGAGTAGGTCCAATGTAGGGTCTACTAGGCTGTTCTGTTTACCTTATAATAATAGGAGAACACTAAGAAGAACAGCTATGCCTACAATAGAATCTTGTGTTTGTTTCAGACCATGGCAGATTCCCCTCCAAAATCAGCAGTTGTAGATGCTGTGGCATCGACCACAAATGATTCCGCCAAACAAAAGAAGACAAGGAAGCGTCGTGCCGAAGATGATGTAAGTCAAATGGAAGTGGATCGAGGTATTGAAGGCAATCGACGTCCACAAGCTTCCAATGCAAAGAGAACCTGTCAGAATAATACCCTTTCAGAGGTAAGAAAAATTAGCGTTCCCGCTCACCGTTTTTCACCCCTTCGAGACAACTGGATGAAGATATTCAGCCCCATTGTTGAGCATCTTCATTTACAGATTCGCTTCAACCTTAAATCTCGACAAGTTGAAATTAGAACTTCGAAAGAAACCGAAGACATAGCCAACCTTCAGAAAGCAGCTGATTTTGTAAAGGCATTCATTGCTGGCTTTGAAGTGGAAGATGCTTTGGCACTACTGAGATTGGATGACCTGTTCGTCGAGTCATTTGAGATAACAGATGTGAAACCACTGAAAGGAGATCACGTGTCCCGTGCCATAGGAAGATTAGCAGGAAAAGGAGGAAGAACAAAGTTTACTGTCGAAAATGTTACCAAAACAAGAATTGTATTGGCAGACTCAAAAATTCATATTCTGGGATCATTTCAGAATATACAAGTTGCCCGAAGAGCTATATGTAACTTGATTCTTGGCTCTCCACCTTCTAAAGTTTATGGCCAGCTAAGAAATGTTGCGAGTAGAATTTCGGAGCGAATGTAGTTGTGTGAGACAATCTGAGATTGTAGGATTTTAAGTTCATTAATTCATACATAATATTGTACACTGTATAGACATTATTGTCATATAAATTAAGTGTTACAGACTGCATGCATAGGCCTAATTACTATTTACACTAAAAAAAAATAGGTAGGGCCTGTGTTGTATTTTTTAACATGACGTGCAAACTCTAACCGCCTTGGATACAAATTTAATCGACTTAAAAAAGAAACCGGATTTGTTAAACCCTTGATTGTTTGTCAGATAATGAAGTTGTTAAATAAATATACATAAAAAATATGTTTGAAGCCTAGGCTTATTGTAAAGTGTTGTAAAATAAGTGGAACACTCATCGATATTTGTTCTCAAGCAGACACTGCTAATTGGATTATCAACAAGTGAATTTAGTTATAGGCCTCCTAACATTCTTAAGGTGGTAAGACTACCACCAATTTTTAACCACCCAAAAATACAGTTTTATTTACTGATATCTCCAAAATGCTGAATAATATCAGAAAAGTGATGCAGACAGATGTTGTTTTGTGAGAACTATAGCCTAAAAAATGCAGTAAAAAAGATAGTTGTTATACCTAATAATGTTATACAGCTGGTAGGGTTAGGTAGAGATACGTGAAAATAGCGTTTTGTGAATAGATGCTACAAACAAAGCGCTATTTTTTTCACTTAAAACTGTGGTTTTCCAGTCCTACTTCATTTAATATTACAAAGTAGGTAGGCCTATCTATATTTTACTATAGGGCTACACATTTTTAATCAATTGATATTGATTCAACCTTGATATAATTTCAAAATAAAAATATGAAAAATCTTCATGTGTAGGGGCCAGTAGGGCCTCTACAAGTTTTTGAAGGTGGACAAAAAATGCAACAAAACACTCTAAAATGACACTTGAAAATGCTATGCCTACACATAGGCTATCTCTACTGGTAGGGTAAGGTAGTAGTTAAAAGTTTTTTATTTGATATTTAATTAACTAAATGCATAGGTATTTGAAATACAAATTCGCACCAATTATTAAATTTGAATATTTTTTCTTACATTACCGATACGGTAAAATTTGTTCTAACAAAAAAACAAAACTACATTATTGTCTGCAATCAGTTTTTAGATATCAATATCAAAAAAAAATTTCTTAAGAGATTGTTTAGTTTGTAGAACCTCTAGCTACAGTCTTAAGGCTATTCGACTGCGTTTTTCTATTTTCCAAAATATGATACAAAGTCAAACTGTAGTGAATGGCTTTGAAACCTGGCTCTTTTAGAAAATCAAAACTATTTTTTTCAAATTTTTCTGTTCCGGTACATGGCCAATATCGCCACCTCAAAATAATTTCTTACTTCAATTCGCCAAGGCACAACATACAACGTAGGGTGTTGTGTTTTTGTGACATTAATTTTAACCAGTTTTCTAGAGACTGACTGAGAGAAAAAAGATTTTTTTAAACATAACTTATTGTCTTTCAAGCGAATTTTTTCGTTTGGCGGTACAAATAGTTACCAAATACTGCCAGCAAACAAATTCACAGAAAAGACAATTATTTAAAAAATATTTTTTCTCTAAGTCAGCTTCTCAAATTTCCAGTTGAAAATTAATGTCACAAAAACACAACACCCTACGTTGTATGGTGTGCCTTCTTGGCGAATTGAAGTTTGAAATTATTTTGAGTGCGATATTGCCTGTACAATCAGAAAAATTGAAAAAAGTTTTGTTTTCTAAAAGAGCCAGGTTTCAAAGCCATTCACTATATTCTGACTTGGTAGCATATTATGGCAAATAGAAAAACGCGGTCGAATAGCCTTAACAAAATATGGTGCATAATCTGTAATACTGGTAGGTCCAAGCAGAAGCCTGCACTACTACATCAACTCGTCCATCACCTGTTCCGTTCCACTCCTGTTCTAGGCTAATTCTCAATGTTGTGCTGTAAAGGTCTATCACAATATTACAACACTGATCAACAAGTAAAAACTAAAAATAGCCCAAGTTACTAGTTCTAACTTGCAACTTCCATTCTTGTGGTCTGCTTATATGAAATATTTTTTTATTGGTCAAAAATTAACTTGCTATGGATCTGTGCTTATTAATATTGTTTTGTTTGCCTTGTTTGTATGAATTGTTACAGCCCTCTTTAAATTAAAAAAAATGTGTTTCAAGACTTCCATGAAGTGTAATTGTTTTTTGTTTTTTTTCCTATGCAGAGAGGGGCTTCTTCAGCCATTCTTCTTTCTTGCTATCCAGTTTAAAATGGCTTCTTTCTCTGACCTGCTCGTATCATTGGGCAGGGAGTCGATGTCATTCTGGAGTGCAACACACCTGAAAAGGTGTGCTCTGTCTTGGGGTTCGAAATTACGTAATTTACTAGTGGCCGATTCGGTGGTGATGTTGAATCTGTTCAGATGGTGTTGTACATACAAAACTACATTCATATCACTGTAAATGAAGGCATCGTTTTCACACAACTTGGAAGGTGTATTACTTTTAGGTATAGTGACTGCATTGAACAAAAACTAAAGTCCTTTGCAAGTAAAGAACGATCCCAGGTATCAAGAAATTTCCCCTCCTCGTTACCACCTCCACTCGGCACGGGTGACAGTGCTCGCGAGACGTTGGAATGCGGTAGGCCGCATGACCCATTCATCCAGGTGTCATTGTTAAGAAAGCAATTTTTTAAGTAGTTAAAATGTTATAATTTCTCATTTATTTTCAAATAAATGGAATAATCACGTAAAATTAATATAAAATAAACTTTGTATTTTTTGAATAGCTTGGAAACTGCCGTAATTATTCTGATTGTAACCATAAAGTTACAACTAACTCTAATTACGGCAGTTTTCATGCAATTTAAAAAATACAAAGTTTATTTTTTATTAATTTTACATGATTATTACATATATTTGAAAATAAATGAGAAATTATAACATTTTAACTACATAAACAAATTGCTTTCTTAACAATGACACCTGGATGAATGGGTCATGCGGGTGCGGCCTACCGCATTCCAACGTCTCGCGAGCACTGTCACCCGTGCCGAGTGGAGGTGGTAACAAGGAGGGAAAATTTCTTGATACCTGGGATCGTTCTTTACTTGCAAAGGACTTTAGAGATACTTTTTTACCATTTAAATTTAAAATATTTAACTTTTTGTAGCATTTTGTATTTTCTTCTTTCCACCAAAACCCTAAATGTAGGGTGTTATTGCACTTGTAAATGATGAATTATAGGAACATTCCAATTCAATATAGTCAATATAGTCACATTACAACACTAGAATACGTTGCTATAGTGGTCCCAACGAAAGAATGCAGGTGGCTCGAAATTGTTTTCCCAACATAACAACTTTGTCAATTCTATTCACGCTAGCTCAGCGTGGATCTAGCACACAGAGGAACTCTGTGATCTAGCTCTAGCACAGATAATTTTTGCTTGCGTTGGTAGCCTAAAAGATATTTCTCTTTCATACACAAAGGCGACATTCCATTTACCGCACATTCATTCTACCCCCCCCACTACCAAGCAACTGCATTCTTTTGTTGGAGCAAGTATAAACTAGTTCTCAAAAGGTATTAAAAATTAAAAAACATTATTTTGTTAACAGGCTAAGCATTTTGAAGTGTCAAAATTAGCATTTTTGTAGCATCAAAAACCCAAAACACAAAAAAACTATCTCTAGCAATGACCCTTCCATTAGATAAAAGAACTATTTTTAACAGCTGATGAGTGATGACAACTGAATTCAGACAATTTTTTAATTTAAATTTTGAATCAGTAAAAGTGGCAATACTTGGTAACCAAAGGTCATTGTTGCAATAACAACAGGTCCATCCAGTATTGCTTGTTGGTACAGTTGTTCGAGTCCGCACTTTCACAGCAGAAGGTTCCAGATTCAAACCCCATTTCAGGCTTAACTAAGGATGGGGGAGGTTAAAGGGGTTAAACCCCCACCCCAAACAAAAAAAAAAAGTTTGGGCCCCCCCCCCAAAAAAAAACAAACAAACTTCGAGGCTCATATTTAAGGACCAGAAACAGTAGTTTGTGGGGGGTACAACCGTACAACTGTTCACTTACACTGGTACACAATTGACAGTCAATTGGTGAAATTTATGTTTTGTAATGTATTTTTTGTAATTTCTACATCAAAAAGTAGGTTGAAATTTACTGAAATGGTCCACTTCCCATTAATTTGTTAGTTTTTAGAGTGCAGAGTTGCTTTAAAAAATCATTTGCAAGGTCCGGGCGCAGGAGTTTTAGTTTTCGAGAAAAGTTATTTCAAAACTGCCCATATTATTGTGCAATGTGCATTTATCATACTTTTGTACACATGATGGTATACCTAGTTGGGTAATCAAATTGAAATTTCAGGTCCAAAACCATCTAAGTACCGGTACTGTATATTGTTCTTATAAACAAAACGGTGATCCCTTGAGTTGCCATTTTTCAGTCAAATCATGACAATATATATATATAGGTAGAATAGGTGGAACCAGATAAGCTGGCGGCAGTCAAGGTCAAGCGAGAGCACGGACGCCAACGTTGACAATTTACACACAACTGGCATTAGGTAGGGCCTACAGTATTTGGTCATGTTATCGTGATATTATCACATAAATCAACATTTTATAAGCTGTGAATAAAGTAATTCGTCCCACAGAGTCAGTATTTTAGCGAAATAATGATTTTCACGATTACGGAAGTGTTTTTTGCCTTGTTGGTAATGGTGTGTCCAAAGTTCCAGCTGCTTATAATGCCAACCTCGCCAGATGTGATGTCAATGTTTAGGAGCATCAAAATGTCTTGATTTTAAATAAATAATAAATAAATTTATTTAGAGTCTACCACTCAGTTATATAACTGATTTTCAGTGGGGGACTTTAAATCAAAGCGACCAAGCAACCTGCAGGCCCCGACGCAATCGACGAGTTGAGCGATAACCAACCAAAGATCAATATTTTAATAGGAAATATAGCAATCAGTGGTATGGACAGTGCGAAACCGCGAATCAACGCCAGAATCAACAAGGCCGATTAAGAACAACTCTGAAATTTATTATGTGCTTCGTTGCTAGGACGGCTCCAAAGTCACCGTTTACAAACTCCTAAGACAAGAACTGATGGACTGAAGTCCAAATCAGAAGTTTTTTAACTTCTGACTTTAGCGGAATCGAACCCTGGACCTGCTGCATTGGAAGCAGATACGCTAACCAAGACCAACGAGTCACACAATTCGTACACTTCATAAATACTTTATTTTTAGGATAATATTGGGCAAGGCTTGGTTTTAAAATAGTCGTGTTTTTCTCCGAAATCAGTTTTAGAGACCGTTATTTTATCTACTGTTTGCCGATCCTGTGGCCATAGTGCGTGGACGACAGTGCTGCGATCCCTCGGCGAGTGACAGCTTATCTGGTTCCACCTATAGTATGGCTTTTTTTTGGCCTTCCAAAAAAGGCCCTCCAGGAGCTGGGGCTTGGCCATATACCAGGGTGCGATAAAAAATAAAAAATCGTGATTTATTTAATTTATAGGGGTATTCACCAGCTAAACTCAAAAAAATATTTCATTCGTGCTAACTAGTTATGAATTTAGTAATTAACAGAAAAATTATTGGGTCCATCATGGCATTTTTCGAGCTAGGTCCCATCGGCAAAATCTCCCATAAGAAATAGGCCTAACATAGGGACGATCTTTATGCCCAATGATGACCTTAAGAGTATTTTGATCCAAAAAAATATTGGCCATTATTGACGTACTCGGTAGCCTTTTCTGTAAATCCTCTATATTTTGTTTTGTAATTTGGGCAAGTGGTTCAGTCAAAATAATTATGCTGTTTACCAAGAAGGGGTGTGATTTTGGAATGCATATTTTTGCGTGTTTGAGTGTATATTTGTGCACAGTTTAAGACACGGTGTTATAAAGGGCCATTTTAGATTGGTATGATGCTCTAGTATTTATGTGGAACAAAAAAGATGCAGGTTAAAGCCGATTTAAGAAATTTCCCAAAACACCAATTTTCGCAAATTTCACTATCAAAATATTAAGAAATTTGTTTAAAATCACAGTAACAAGATAAAAAATATTAAACTAGTGTAGTAATATGCTATAGATTATGTGGCAAAAATAATTTTTTAACTGATAACTGATGCAACATCAGTATGTCCAGAGAATTCTATTAATTTTATTCATAGAATTGATGTTTTCAGAGTCTGATACGGTACAAAAATGGTTCCCTCAGTTGTCCGAGTAACAGAAGCCGCGCAACTAATGAAAATAGCCTCGACTAGGAAACTTGTACGACAAACGCGTCCAAAAAATATAACTGCCAATCAAAATATGTTATAGCCAGCCTTGATCCAGCTGGTGTTGAAGGAAGGAATTATACTACCCACATGGCTTTCACTTCAATGACGAACATTTTATTGGTAACTTTTCTAGTGGAAAGATTTTGTAACCTATTTTGAACCGAGGCTTTTGGCTTATATAAAATATAAATATCTCAAAACTAAGTTTTATACATAAAGTATTGTTGTAAACTAAAGTATATTTTTAAGGCTATTCCACCGCGTTTTTCTATTTTCCAAAATATGCTACTAAGTCAAAATATAGTGAATGGCTTTGAAACATGGCTATTTTAGAAAATCAAAAATATTTTTTCAAATTTTTCTGATCCGGTACACGACCAATATAGCCACCTCAAAATAATTTCCAACTTCAATTCGCCAGGGCACACCATTCAACGTAGGTGTTGTGCTTTTGTGACATTAATTTTCAACTGTTTTTCTTTGGACTGACTGAGAGAAAAACAGATTTATTTTAACAATTGTCTTCCTGCGAATTTTTTCGTTTGGCGGTACAAATCCGGTAAAAAATACCGCCAAACGAAAAAAATTCGCTGGAAAGACAATTGTTAAAATAAATCTGTTTTCTCTCAGTCAGTCCATAGAAAAACAGTTAAAAATTAATGTCACAAAAGCACAACACCGTACGTTGAATGGTGTGTGTCCCTGGCGAATTGAAGTTTGAAAGTATTTTGAGGTGGCTATATTGACCGTGTTACCGGATCAGAAAAATTTGGAAAAAATATTTTTGATTTTCTAAAATAGCCATGTTTCAAAGCCATTCACTATATTTTAACTTAGTAGCATATTTTGGAAAATAGAAAAACGCAGTGGAATAGCCTTAATGTGGATCACTGTAGTTTTAGTACCGTATCTTCTATTATTAAGACACAAAGAGAGAGGCCCAGACTGAGATGGGAAGAAGTATAGCAATGGATTTGAAAGGGAGAAATGCAGCTTGGGAAAGGGTTAACCAGGAAAGATGAACAAAAAATATGGCAAAAACTGGTGGAGGTCCTTGAAGTAGATGATGTGGGAGAAGCGTCAGGCATGGCTAGCCGGCTTCGATAAGCCCGGGAAGCCAAGAATGTGGTTGGAACCTCCCAACCCCTACCAGACTTAGTTGGAAATAGGGTTCGATATTGATCTACTAGGGTAACGCCAAAGTCGTTGTTAACCGAGTGAGTGAGCCATGTGTTGAATACCCGGTATCATTCCCCATACTGGGCTAGATCTAGCCTTAGGTATAGGGGGGAAAGGGGATGTTCCCGGGTACTCAACAATTGGCTTACTCACTGGTTTAACGACTTTGGCGTTTCCCTAGTAATTAAAAATGTATGTAGTTCAGTTGCATGATTGGTACATTTTGATTTTCATTATCTTCAAACAAAATCAATAGACCTACAAATAATGACCTGAGTTAATTACTTATCTTTTAGAGATGCAAGAACTTTTTCAATGCTATTACTATTTCTCGATTTGGTATAGATGTATAATGCAACTACAATTCAGAGCTTAAAATGTACCCGTCCTGATGGTCTAGTGGTTAAGACGCCTGTCTGGAATGCGGGAGATCCGTGGTTCGATTCCCGGTTGGGGCGGACTTTTTTAATTTCTGAATTGTAGTAAATAATAACTATTACTATTTGTAGCCTAAGCCTTTTTATCAGGAGAGGGGATTTTTTTCAAATGAAACGTTACCTTCCAATTCCATTCACAGTACAGTTGACAGAATACCGGCACACTTTCCCCCTCAAATTGCAAACCGGTACAAAAACACTATTTTAATGAGTCACTCGGGACACCGGTACAAGTGTTTCAGACCGGTCTGTCTGGTCACCTTATTCAAACTGGAACTCACTCTGCAACAATAATTATTTAAATTGAACATTCAAAATGCGATTCGTGTTCAAAACGTATTAGCGTGAAACATTAAAAAATTTCCAAGATAAAACAAAAACACCTAATTTTTATTTCCCATTTAACACCCCTCAAAAATAATATGTGGATGTAAAAATATAAAAAAGTTCAAACTAATGGGTAGGCTAAATGCTTACCACCACACTGCTTACCACCCAGCTAGGTAGATCTTGTCCCGCTAGCTGCTACTAAACAAATGCTATTGATATTTTAAAAAATCACATTTTTATTAATTGTAGGATTAAATCGCAATGGATCTAGCTGATTATGTGAAACAAGACAATACGTAGTTACATGAAATGAAAAGTCCCTCGAAGATTATATTTTGTTAAGAAGTTTGTCGAGTACCGGTATCAGAAAATAGTCCCATACAAGAATTATAATGCCCTAGTGCATCTTATAACTAATTTAAGTTGTAGGATGAAGTGGTTGGGATAATATTAGGTATTATTAGTTCAATCAACTAAATGAGCTTTGTAAGCAAGTCTACACTTTAGTTAGCAGAAAAGTTGTCATTTAAACTGCGTTCACATCCTATGGTGTAAAGGGCTACATATTAAATTGTTATGCAGGCTCTTTAAGTACATAGAATTGTAGACCCTATCCACTTCACGAATAAGATGCATCCAGAGATGAAGTAATTACGCATAATAGGCCTCTCTTGCGCATGTCAACTGACAAAAAGTTTGATTCAATTCCAAATCTGTGACGGCAGTAGCGTAAATTTGACAAATTGCAATGTAGACAACTTTCAACTTCGCAAGTGCTAATTGGATGTGTAGACGCGGCTTTTAAATAGTACAGGTACTGAATCGTTGGCAATGGCAACCCTTCATGAATATGATGACAATAATGTAGACTCACTTCACAAAGCAACTCATCAGAAGTCTGTTAATGAAATTATATAATTATTAGGTACGTTTATTTGTACAATGTTACATTACAACACATAAAAGTTAAGTGCTATAAGCATTAAAGGAACAAAACTTCATACAAAAGTATCGAAGGGTAAGACTCAATTTCTCACCTGGACGCAAACACAAGAGAAGCATAGAAGAATGTGCCATTGGCCATTGCGAATGTAGTAAGTAAGGTAATTAGTAATAACGAGTAGGGAATGTTCACCAACTCCAAATATTGACGCGGGTGTAAGAAATGGGTAAAACCACTTAAAACCACCATAACTGCAATTAAAACTAATTTAAAGTAGTAAACTAAAAGTTTGTTTGGTATTTTATTTCCCGCGCTTCTGATCCTTCTAGATTACAGTTACCTAATAGGCCTATCACCGTTTGGAATTATCTTATTGGTCGATTCGTAATAATAGCTAATGGTGACGTAATGGCTCGTTTTTCCTGCCATTATTTTAAGTGCAACTCTCAGCTTAATTTTATGTATTTATAAATAAAAATCTTATCTACAAGTTGCATAAATATGACACGTTAAGCAATAGGCCTAGCCTATCCAATCAATATATAATTAACGTACCTATTCAGTTAGTTACTTAGTTGGTTAGTTACGTTAGTGTTGTTTTGGGGCACTCGGCAGTAGAGTTATCAGTGCCCAAACGTATTCAGAATAAAGTGCTGAATGGAGTAGTGATAAAAAAGTTAATGAACATTCCCTATTATAAGGTGCTTGTCAACGAGTTTAATACTCCTCAGCTGCCTCCTCTTCTCCCTCAACGGAATCCATGCCAACCTCTTCGTAATCCTTCTCAAGAGCAGCCAGATCCTCTCGAGCCTCGGAGAACTCTCCTTCCTCCATTCCCTCACCGACGTACCAGTGTACGAATGCACGCTTGGCATACATCAAGTCGAACTTGTGATCCAGACGGGCCCAGGCTTCTGCGATGGCCGTAGTGTTGGACAACATGCAGACGGCACGTTGCACCTTGGCAAGATCACCACCAGGCACGACTGTCGGAGGCTGGTAGTTGATGCCGACCTTGAAGCCGGTGGGACACCAGTCAACGAACTGGATGGTGCGCTTGGTCTTGATTGTTGCAATAGCAGCATTCACGTCCTTGGGCACAACATCGCCGCGATACAGCATGCAGCAAGCCATGTACTTTCCATGACGAGGGTCGCATTTCACCATCTGGTTAGCCGGCTCGAAGCAAGCATTGGTTATGTCGGCGACAGATAGTTGTTCATGGTACGCCTTCTCTGCGGAAATAACTGGAGCGTAGGTGACCAGAGGGAAGTGGATTCGGGGGTATGGAACCAAATTGGTCTGGAATTCTGTCAGATCTACATTGAGGGCTCCGTCGAAACGAAGGGAGGCAGTGATAGAGGACACGATCTGGCCAATCAGGCGGTTGAGGTTTGTGTAGGAGGGACGCTCTATGTCCAGGTTACGGCGACAAATGTCGTAGATAGCTTCGTTGTCGCACATAAATGCACAGTCCGAATGCTCTAGGGTTGTGTGGGTTGTGAGGATAGAGTTGTATGGCTCGACAACTGCCGTTGAGACCTGGAACAATATAAAGAAACAAAATGTTTAATTTGGAAAGGATGGGAAAAAGTGAAGAATCATTCAGCACCCAATTTGCAACCAGTGTAGTGTACGCCCCTGACGATACGATAGGGCTACCCTGACCCATGGGTGTGTGCCCCCTATTGTGTCTAGGCCCTACTTAGGCCCTACCCAGGGTGATGACCAAGCATGAGAATAAATTACATGGCTTACCTGAGGTGCGGGGTAGATGGCAAACTCCAACTTGCTCTTCTTTCCGTAGTCCACAGACAGACGCTCCATCAGTAGAGAGGTGAAGCCGGATCCAGTACCTCCTCCGAAGGAATGGAATATCAAGAACCCTTGAAGTCCCGAACATTGGTCGGAGAGCTTTCGCAGACGGTCCAGCACAATATCGACAATTTCCTTTCCGATGGTGTAGTGACCACGAGCATAGTTATTGGCTGCATCCTCCTTGCCGGTTATCAGCTGTTCGGGGTGGAACAGTTGGCGATAAGTTCCGGTACGGACCTCGTGGATGACGGTGGGCTCCAAGTCGACGAAGACTGCCCTGGGCACGTGCTTGCCGGCACCAGTTTCCATGAAGAAGGTGTTGAAGGAGTCATCGCCACCGCCCACTGTCTTATCGGAGGGCATCTGGCCATCGGGAGTGATCCCATGCTCCAGGCAATATAACTCCCAGCAAGCATTGCCAATCTGGACTCCGGCTTGACCGACGTGGATAGAGATACACTCACGCTAAACAAAAACGGAAAAATTTGCATTTAGCCTTGGGCCATCCATCTTGGATTGTGAAGCTGTCAAATGGGTGGGCGTTGTGGGGTGTTGGCCGAAACCAAAAACGTGAGTGAATAATATATGAAAAAAGGTTTACTCACCATGATTATAGATTTATCGTTGAAGAATAGTCTTCTAGATAAGATGAAATGCCGGTTGAAGCGATCTAACTGTCTATATTAGGCAGAAACTAGATTTACCAAATACCTGCTTGACGTTAATGTGTCGAGCGGGTTATAACGGTTGAATGCGCACAAATGGTTGCGCGCGAGGTATTTATATCTTCCCACTTGTCGCAAAGCAGCCAACACCAACGTACCAAAGTTTTAAAATAGTAAATATAAACCATCGAAAATTTACCATTTGGCTTCTTTGAATTGTAAAGTTTCGTCACCTAATATATTTATAATTAATATTACAACACATTTTGTGCGTTTTAAAACGATTTCCTTGTATAAACTAAATATTATAAAGAGTGCTTTTATCAAATAAGTGTGGTAGAACTGTCATCATGCAACGTTCCAAAAGGGAATGAAGGGGACCTTGCGATTTGACGAATGTTATCCAATCCAACTGCAGAGCCTCATTGTTTCAAGATGGCAGCTGGGACAAAGTGTTTTGCAGGTAAACTTATAAAGAACGTCGACTTTTGTGTTTAGTAATGTCATATCTAGTTGTTTTATCTGTAATATAATTCCAGTGAATATTTTATTTACATTTTGAGACATTCTGAGAGCAATTTAGTGTACTATTACCATGGCATCCGTTTCTGAAAAGACGAAAATTCAAAGGCAAGACACTGGCGTTGTTACCAACCAAACGAAAAAACCTCTACTCAGTCTCTTTCAACATGCTTCGGACTGTATTTACACCGCGAATTACTGGTAAGTACAACAAGGAGTCACTATATTTTACACAATACCTTAAAACGTGGTATTTTGGCAAGTATACTCGCTTAGCAACGCTTTCTGTCTTCCCTAACTTTAGGCCTACTTGTTGCGTTTTGCTTGCATAAGTTTATCATGTATGCTGCAGTACGATCAATAGCCCCGTCAGGCAATATCCGTATGTGTACATATCATAGCTTAATGACACGCTATGCGTACTTGCTGTGATGACAATCTCAAGGGGGTTAATAATTCTAACTAGGCTAGACATTGTTTTTGTGTACGCATAATAATGCATCAACACAATTGGATCAATATAGTTCAACATTTTGGCCTACCTATCTTAGGCCTATGCTGATGCATATTATAATAAACCCCTAGGCCTCCTACCAATATTATTTGTATATAATAGGTTAGATATAATAGAACAGCGTGGAGGAGACTGGAATGTGGTGGAAGAAGAGGAGTGGTGGCAGGACAGAAGAAGATGAAGAGGCCTGTCTTCAATGCCGACCCAACGCAGAGTTGGACGTGGCAACAGATAATGATGATGATAGGGTGTCCATTCGTCCTTTTTTAATGGGACAGTCCCGTGTTTTAGGAACATGTTGCCACTAGGCCTACTGTTCACCGTGGGACATTCCTACGCATACAGATTTTGGAACTTCTTCGGTTCCGTTCATGGGCCCCAAAAAACAACAACTTGTTTTCTACGTGAAAAAAACGGTACTTGTGTAGTTGGTGTGACCCAACTTTTCATACCGTTTTTTTCAACTAAAATCAACATAAACACTCACCATTGATGAAATAAGTCAAGAACAACTCATTGTGTAGGCCTACTATTTTATTACATTCCAGCACCAAAAATCTAAAATAGAATCATCACGTTTTTGGTGTAACAGTAACAAAAAAAACTTCAAAACCTTTAACCTCGCATTTTAAACGAAAGTACTTTTCCATTAAAAGTCATTTTCTGTTTTAAATAGCGACGTTAAAGGTTTTGTAGGTTGAATAAAAAAAAAAATTGAAAAGTTGGGTCACACCAACTAGGCCTACACAAGTACCAAAAAACTACAAAATCTTTAGGCCTAACGTTTCTATTTTAATTATAAAGGACTTCTAACCGAAAAGGAGTTTCGCCCAAAATAGCAACGTTAAAGGTTTTTGTAGGTAGCCTATAATAGGGGAAGTAGGGGTAATGAACAATGGGTAAAGGGGAACAAGGGCTGTAATTCTCTCATTTGAATTGGGAAAAATAAATATTTAATGTTTCTAAGTAAATTGATTTAGGTTCATTACAGGGCAAATACAAAATAAGCTTTTTTTTTAAATCGGGGCACATGTAAATTTTGTTTTTGTAGGCCTACAAACCTAACAAAAAAGTTTGCTTCTTTTTTAACACTTTTAGGGCCTAATCACTCATGTATTTTTTTCTCGGCCTTGTTTCCCTTTACCCCAGCATCAATGTTTTTGGGTAAAAAGGAACACCTAAATGGGGTAAAAAGGAACATTTGAGGTAATGGGGAACTTATCAGAATTAACAGCTGTTATACTGCTAGGGTAAACAGTAGGCTTATAATAGGTGATTGCATTGTTACGGTATGTTTATGTTCTGTAGTTGGTTTCTACTTCTTTGCCATGATTTTTAAAGAAGAACAAGATTTTTTTTTCTTCCCCAAGTGGGAAAATAATTTTTTGTGCTCTTTAAGGGTCATTTTGATTTGTAATTTAAAAAAAACTGTCATTGGTAAAATTTTTAATTTGAAAACAAAAAAAACATGTTTTGTGCTTTCAAAACAGCACGCAGCATTTTTTTTCAATGTTGGCAATCTAAAATTGGATAATATTTCCAAGTAGTCAGATAGCCTACGGCATATGTATGTAATTACTATCCATTTTGGTATGAAATAGTTTCGAAGTGGCAGTTCTTTTGACGTAATGTTCCAAATGTCCGTCAACAGCAGTGTTGGGGAAGGAACTTTTAAAAAGAATGCGTTCTCGTGAACGCGTTCTTTTTTTGTGAACTTTTCAGTGAACATACTCATTTTTGGATGAGCGAAGCGAAGACTTCAATTTCACCGACCCACCAAAAAATTTAGCTCAGGTGTTTTTATTTATATTTTTTTTTCTGTCTGGTTGTTTGCTCTCTACCGGGCAAACGGCATATGCGATCTTGATGAAAATTTGAGGGGACCTTCGAAATCTCTGAACTTAGACTTGCTACGTTTTTGGGTACAATCGAAGAAATATTTCTCATTAATATTGTACTTTTACGATTTTTTTCGATTTTTAGTGCGATATTTTCGTGACATTTTGGGCCGATTCTGACCAAACGGGTGGGGCTACAACGTTCATATTTCACATGCACATTAAGGTAATGGTGATGTATTGACGTTTGAAAGAAAAAGTTGAAAAAGTTAGGCAGAATCTATAGAAATAAAGGTTTTAATTTGAGTTTTTTAGGTGTTAAATATTAAAACATTTATTTCTATAGATTCTAGCTAACTTTTTCAACTTTTTCTTTCAAAAGTCAATACATCACCCTTACCTTAATGTCCATGTGAAATATGAACGTTGTAGCCCCACCCGTTTGGTCAGAATCCGCCCAAATAGCACGAAAATATAGATTTCAAGGTGCGCGGAAGCGCACCGGGCCAAGCCACGCGCGGCTCCGCTTCCACTAGCGCCTATTACCGCACGCCTACTTTAGCACTTAACACGGTGTCGCCGACGCGAAACCATGTGAGATAAAAACCTGCAACTTGCTTCAATCGATGGGCTTTTACTATGAGATGACCCATTTCAAGTTTCATCCCGATCTGCTGATGCGTCTAGAAGTTATTCAGACGTCAAGATCGTTCAAAAATACTTTCTTCTTGGTGTTGGGTGGGTGGCTGGCTGACGAATTATGTATCAGTTTGTGGGTCCTCAATGGATAATGTTAGAGAAGCCAAAATTTTCACCGATGTTAGTCATCTCAGTGGCCATGTGCTTGACAAACGGTAATTGGATTAGATGACCGGAAGCTTAGATAATGCATTTTTTTTAAATTTATAACTGAGATGCTCAATGAGTGAGATTTTATTTTGAATCATTGTAAATAAAGTAATTTTCTCTTCTTGGATGCTAACATCCATACCGTGTACGTTCTAAAAAAATTATTGATATAGGGCCTACCATACAAAAATGCAAAAACTTGCAAAAAAGGGGCCAAGCCGAAAACGAGGAAGATACAAGTGGCTCAACTGCATAAAGTGGTGATATCTAGAAGTGTGGCCAAGCCCATTATTTTGCTTAAAATAATAAATATATTTATTAATTATATAATAAATTAATAATATATCAATATCCATATTATTATCTAACTATAATTATGAAATAAATATGTTAACAAAAATAACATAAACATTAAATAAATTTATTGAAACATTTACATGTGGAAATATCAATATTAATTAACAGACGCCATTCAAAATTAAAAGCTTGGTCGATGGATTTGGATTGGTTATGTTTTGGTTAGTCAGTAACAACAACCAAGTTAAAAATTCATCGCCCAAGCTTGTAATTTTGAATGGCGTCTGTTAATTTTGATATTTCCACATGTAAATGTTTCAATAAATTTATTTAATGTTTATGTTATTTTTGTTAACATATTTATTTCATAATTATAGTTAGATAATAATATGGATATTGATATATTATTAATTTATTATATAATTAATAAATATATTTATTATTTTAAGCAAAATAATGGGCTTGGCCACACTTCTAGATATCACCACTTTATGCAGTTGAGCCACTTGTATCTTCCTCGTTTTCGGCTTGGCCCCTTTTTTGCAAGTTTTTGCATTTTTGTATGGTATTAGATCTTTCTCACAGCCTTGTATGAAAACTTCACAGGAGATTTTATACCTTACTCACAGCCTTGTTACAAATAATCAAAGATCCAACAGACCTAATGATTGCTTTGTATGGGCCGTGTTAATATGTTTTTTTATTTTAAATTAATATTAACATTTTATAATTAAAAAGCTTATCCATCAACGCGACTAAAAAAGCGTTTGCGAAGCTTCCTAGTTTAAATGAATGAACTTGAACTTTTAAAAGTTCTTTCCGAGAACGAACTTTTCAGTTTTAGAAAGTTCATTTGAAAGTTCTTTCCGTGCGTCGAGCACCCGTCGACTCGCCGCCGTCAACGCTTAAAAACAATAACAAATCGTTGATCCATCGTAGGTAGGTCACGCAGAATTCACGAAGTTAAAACGATGCACGCCAACTAGGTAATTCGGAAAAAATCTTGTAAGCCTAAAATGCTAAGTATCTGTCATAATTTTACAAGCTGGTCGACGAGAATGTAGTACAAATCATCACCACGATCAAAGACAGCTCAACACTTTCGTAAGACTCAAATTCGCGAGTAGTTTGGTACCGGTACTCGAACACCCCTAATGTCTTTCCTCAAGTTTTTCTTCATTTTACGCCAGCCTTTAATAAAATAGTGATTTTTTTACAAAAGAACTTTTAAAAGAACTTAGGCCTAGTTCATATTTTAGACGAACTTGAACTTTTCAAAATTTTAAGTTTTAAAAGAACTTGAACTTTTTAAAAGTTCATTATTTGAGCTGTGAACTGATCTTTTAAAAAGTTCATTTTAAAAAAGAACTGACCCAACACTGGTGAACAGTTAGTTGACTTGTCAACAGTTGCGCCAACAAGTTGATAGTGTAACGGGGCTTTGAAACACAAAACCTTTAATGTTTCTATTTTGAATATAGAGAGGACTTTCAACCGAAAAGGAGTTTTGCCAAAAATAAAAATGTTAAAGGTTTTGTAGTTTTTTTTGTTAGGCTAATAAAACAGCAAAAACATGATGATTTTATTTTGGGCCCCCCCAACCGAAGAAGTTCCTCATTCTGTTTTTGCCTGGAAAAGTTTGTCCCTCTACCCTGAGTTTAAATTATGGCAACCCTACTTGTATAGGCCTAGGCACAATAAGTTTGACGATCCCCATTTTTTGGACTCCTGTTCAAAGATTCACAATGCTTTAAAGTTTAAACTAAAAAAAAGTACCAAAGTTAGTTGCTGATAAGACTAGCGATTGTGCCGTCTAAATTATTTGTTACATGTTGCATTGCATTTGATGTAGGCCTACCCTTCAAGTGGTTGAGCGTAAGACGATAGCCACCCATCTCACAACTTCAACCAAACAATTAGGCCTACTAGTCCTACATGATTATTTTTTCAGAAGTTATGTTTGTAGTTGGTAGGCCTACCTTGATGACGTAGGCGGAGGCCAACCTATTTCGTTGTCAATGTTGATAGCTTTTTAGCATTAGGCTTATATTGTTAAATTTCTCTTTAAGTCACCTGCCAATTTTAATTATTTCATGTAGGTACCTACTGGTGCCGGTGGAAGCGTACTAGTAATGGTTTTAAGACTTTTAACATTATTAGGGTTTGCTGAGCTTGACCCAACTCAAATGTGCGCCCTCGGGTATTGATGATTTCTGCTGAACGGTTGGTAATATCATTAGGCCTAGTCATTACCAAATTTTGCATGCTTGTTAATGAAGTACCTACAGTACTTTTATATTGATATCCGTACATGGTACTTGGTTGCAAAAAATGAGGCATAAAGGTCTATTGCAAGATATAAGTCCAAAACAAAAACAAATGGGAAATCCCATCAAACCGTTTATCTTACGATAAAACCAAATTAACCTGCGCTTTCACATTGATTTAAACGTTGATATCCAGTATGCAAAATTGCGTTAAAAAATCTGTAGGTAGGCTACACTTGGCATAATTTCCCAAAGTTCACCCTAATAGAGTAAATTACGGAGATTTCACAATTTTTTTATTCAAAATCAATTAATTAATTTTAGTCCGACTTCCATGTTACACCATTAGTACCAATTGTGCACTTTTATATAGAGATCCGAATTTTTTATGCGTGTACATCACCCCCAAATAGTCATTTTTAGACCGGGAGGCCATTCGTCTCGCCATTAATCTAGCTATGGCGGCCATCTTTAAAGATGGCGCCAAAGTGAAATAAGACTACCTCATTTCGGAGGAATCTTGGCATGTGGCACCACTTTTTCCATTGAATTGACCATGGGGAACTCAAATATGGCATCAGAATCAGAATTTTGTGAATTTTGAGGCCGTAAATTGCAAATTTTACACATTTTAAGGCAATTTTATGGCTATGGCGAGACGAATGGCTTCCCGGTCTAAAAATGACTATTTTGGGGGTGAAGTACATGCTTAAAAAATTTGGACCTCTAGGCCTATATAAAAGTGCACAATTGATTCACACCCACGCCAAACTATTTAGGAATGAGCATAGGTAGGGCCTACCTACTGGATCTCATAAGATTGATTTTTTATTAAAGTTCGTGTGAAATATGATGGGCCTTCCGATGTTATTAACAGTTTGCCAAAAAAAATAGGGGGAAAAAAAAAACAGAAAGTTTAGCGCTTAAACTCGTCTCCGCGCCAGTCTCAGTGATTCCTCTAAACTGTTGCGGCACTATTTTACAGATGCTGATCTTTCTAATTTTTGACGATTGATGAACTGGTTGACGTTATACCGGCAACTATACCCTACAGGAGGAACTCTTTTCCGGAAATGAGTTCCTTTTTGGGGAACTTTTGTGGGAAGTGGGAACGTGTTTTTTGCAAACATCAGGAACTTGTAGCCTAACTTTAGAGGTGTCCAGACAAATTTAAATGAGAGCAAGTTTAAATGTATGTGTAATTGCAGTGTTGCCCCGTCTGCTGCGAAAAAATAGAAAAAGAACGCGTCATCACGCAGCAGAGAGAGATTAGAGTACTCGCGCCTGTGCTTGAAGGTAGGCCCTATAGGCGCATTGTTGAATGCCATGGTCTGCATACTAGTCTAGGGGGGTGAGGAGGTAGTGTGCTGATCACATGAATGTGGCATCGCGGCCTTGTCATCAAAACTCGATGTTGCCTGCCTCACACACACACCCCTCACCCCCCTAGACTAGTATGCAGACCATGGCATTCAACAATGCGCCTATACCTTCGTGCGCAGGTGCGAGTACTCTCATCTTCTCTCTGCTGCGTGGCAACGCGTTCTATTTCTATTTTTCGCAGCAGACGGGGCAACACTGCAATTACACATACTTTTTAAACTCGCTCTCATTTAAATTTGGTACAAGTTGTTGAAAATCTGTCTACTGTTATATGTTGTGAAAACATGAAGTGTTTTCGTAGTGTGTTTGAAATGTCTTATTTTGGTTATGTTATTTACTTATGTTATTTGAGGTGACTTGAGACCACACAAAAATAATAGGTGCTCTCATGCAAATATTTTCACTATTTCCGCACGCATTTTAATTTGACAAACATCTTTATTCTTTACTCTAGTCTTGTCATATTCTCTCTCTCTCTCTATAATCTAGGCCTGAACTCATTTTTAAGTTTTTTAAATTTGTGGGTTGGCAATTGGCATCATGCTGGATTTGGCTGTCCATAAGAGATTCTAGAATATTTGTTTAGGATGTTTGTGCCAGTTGTGGGTGCCAAATTGGTTCAGACAGACAGTTACACACATGAATATCAAAAATGAATCAAGCCCCATCTGATTTCAGTTGATAAATTTGGAGAGGTTTAAACATAGTTCTTGTGGTCTCTACTTCACCAATGTTTCCTTGCGACTGAAATCCCCGCCACTCATGCCTGGTTATATACCTGAGACATGGTGGACGAGGAGTACTGCACAGGTTGGGCCCTACTAATAGAGTAACATGTTGTTACACAACCTAAAAAGCCAGAGAAAAGCCCACCACACCACAGAAAAATAACCCAGCCTGTCAAAATCTTCTTAAATGTAGACCCATGCAGGGCTCATAAATTGTAAAGCAGCATTTAGAACACTGGTGGAGATGTAAAAGATGCAAAACTACGTTGAGTGGCTTCTAGGCAATAATGAGAAGAGAAGCTGTGAGGATCTCGGCTGTATGTTCAATTGTACGTAATAAAACTTCGTAGGCCACTACTCCAACTATTCCATGTTCCATTCTAGCGAGGAGAATGTTTGGAAACTGTGCGAGGACATAAGCACCCGATACCCCAGTGAGCTGTTGCGATGTCACGTGTTGTTTGTCTCCAACGACAGGCGCACCATCCCCCTCTGGCGGCAGAAGGCGGGGAAGGATGAGGAGAAGCTTGTCATCTGGGTAAACACTCGATTCCTTGTTATGTATATTGGGCTAGGCCTCTTACCCTACTGGTTGCAGTTTCAACTCTATATGGATGACCCGATTTAGCATAGCCTACTAAAAATCCCAAACTTTTACCATCAGTGGCATATGTGCACATAGCTGCATGCTTTATCGAAAGTTACTAAAATATACACTTAAACTAGGGTTGATGTTCAATGTCAACTTCAACATCGACAAATTGTGCATATTAAATCAACTATTAATCGAATAAAGGTTTGTTTTTAAACAAAAGTAGGCCTACCTATAAATCGATAATAATTGACTGTCGATTACAAAATTTTGATATAGGCCCTATGGCTAAAAAAATATCTTTAATATATATGAAAACCTGTACCATTGTTAATGGATGGGGCACGTTCATCACGTTTTATTAAAAAATGTGTATTGATTTTTGATAAGCTGCGATAGCAGACGGGGGTGGGAAATAGTTTTTAAATGAGCAGTAAATTATAATCTTCTGTATGTATAATTAAACTAAGTTGATAATCAATTCGTGGAGACTTAATTGGTTATTAATTGTTTCTGCAATAAACGTTTCGATTGATTTTCAAACTGCATACCTTAATAAAACCGTTTGAATAGGCCCTACGTTTTAGCACCTAGCCTAGCTAGGGCTAGTTACAACAAAATGTATGGTATCTTAACTAACAAAAGGGAGAGTAAGTAAGTCATCGTTTTTATTGTTTCTTAACTAACACTTTCATTATATTCTAGGACTACCATGTAATATTATTGTACATGCCCGATGAGCGTTGTCTGGTTTACGATTTGGACTCCGATTTGCCATTTCCGACTCACTTCCACAAGTATGTGACGGAGACATTCCGCACCGATCAAATACTAAAGCCGGACTATTTCCGTTACTTCCGGGTTGTGCCGGCAACCGAGTTCCTGGCTACATTTGCCTGCGACCGTAGCCACATGAAACGTCAGGATGGGTCCTGGATTAAGCCTCCGCCACCTTATGCTCCCATAAAAACACAAGGTAACATTCTGCATTCATGTTTTAAAATAGGCATATGGATAGAAATTGATGAGAAGTGGATTGAAGGGTACTAAATTCTCCAATCATATGCCTAATTGGCTGTTAGTGAATGTAGAACTCTGTAGAAGGAGAAAAACAGTTTTTTTCTGTCTGACTCTTGCTGCAGTCGTTTACATGGTGTTCCATGCATCAGTACAAAACCATATGCCTTATTAGTTTAACTGTCTTGAATCATAATTGATTGGTTGGTGTTTGCACTGCAGGTGTCTGGTATAAGTATTGGGTCCATACTGTGACTTGTCATTAGACACACCTAGTTATGTATAGCCCCTATGTAGTGTACTAATAGTAATTGTAGTTTAGTGTGTGGCTTTGTATGGGATAGTCCTGGAGTAGTAGGTGCGGTCTCACTTTATATCCTATTCCTGGCTCAAATGTGCGTGCGCACCACCAATGCTATCTTTTAACATTGGTGGTGCATACGATATGTTCCAACCAAGGCATTTAGCGAGACGGCCGACTTGTAGTAGGGTAGCTTTGCATGCATTTTTTGGTCATTGGAATCTATTTGTAATTTATGTGTTATTGTGGTGGGGTTCTTGTATTGATAAATGATCATTCCACAGCCTCCGTCAATAACTTGGAACAGTTCATCAACATGGACCCGACATCAACTCCGGGGAAAGTGTTAAACCTGACCCAGCTTGTTAAGGCTTTCTTTGTACCGCTGTCACAATGAGATGCGCCACACGTACAGCCGTCGTCAAAACAGCGCATGATACTGGCCTAACATAAACCGAGTGGTACATAACAAAACAACTTAGTCTCAAACTTAGATTTGCCTGCGTTCAAAGTTGAGGGAATTTTACAATTGTTTCGAGTCCTCTAGTATTGCTTAAACCCCTGGAAAAATATGTTGGCCTAAATCTATGTAATTGTAAGGTGCTACAAAAATGTTTCAAATGGTAATCATAAATAAAATTATGATAATTGTCCATTATCACATAAATTATTGATGAATTAGGAGTCTCAGAGTACGTTAATTAAATAGTTTTTCTTTGGTCAGTACACTGGCACTAAGTTGGTAATTCAAGACTGTCTATTTCTTTATATTTTACAACAATTTTTTTCTTCTGTTATAAAAATTTGAGTAGCAGCGTGTAAAGAAAAAAGGATCCAATCATTATTATTTATCATTCTTTCTACGTCCACAACGATCTTAGCTGCTTCGAGTTCTGGTAAATAAATTCCTTGGTTAAGTTCTAATAACCGCTATTGTGCATTGAATAAAAATAAGTACTTTTGTAGCCTACATCAAGTCCAGTTGCAGAGAAAATTTGGGCCAATATCCAAAATGCATGCTCTACTCCTTGGTCGCATGTTAATGTTGTATGGATTGGTTAATGGTTGTGAATCTCTTTGCCACTTGCATAGTGTGGTCCCTAAGAGAAGGGTGGATTTAAAATGCCAACATGTAATGTTGTTCCATATAGCCTACTATACTATGGAAGATGAGGATTTCGAATTTTGTGCCATATATATAACTGAAACCGTTAAATTAGGGAATTTGTATTTGGTACGGTCCACGGAGGGTTCATATCAAGCTATCTTAATATGCATCTATTGTTGACACTGATTGTCAAAATTGCCTTCATGGGGAGAATGTCGAGTACATTCAATTCAGTTTACTTCAAGGATTGCTGAAACTGCATACTATACTAACATACTGTACTTCTGCTGAAGGCAATAATATAACCATACAGTAAAATGTTAAGTGCAAGTAGGTAGGTAACTTAAAAGTTAAAAACAGTTATCAAAATGTCAATATGCCTTACTCACAGACACAGTACATTTTTTCTGCCAGGCATAAAACTCTACGTTAATCATAAAACAAATATCATATAGGTACCTAACTATGTATCAGTTAACCATCTGTTGTGTTCGTATTTTCTTTTAACTATGCCTGTTTTGTACTAGCCCTACTATTGACTCTTTCAAAAAGCCAAAGTACAACTTGCATCGTGTACATTTTAAAATATTATTTCGTATTGAAAACTAACCCTCTCGCCATGTAACAATGATCATGTTATTATTGTAGGCCTACTGTTTGCCTTTGACGAGTCCTTAAAAGACTCTTACCTAATATACCTTTGTGAGGCCATGTATTTGTCATGCCAAGAGTGGCTGGCATTTTTCTTGTTTGCATGCCTTTGAAATGTCAACCATCTTAACTTTATATAATAATAAATTACTAAATATATTATTCCAATAAAGTTTTCTTAGTATTTCTAACTGTACCAAGTTTGTAAAATTTTGCTAATCTTCTTAAATATTCTCCAAGCAATACCATTGCATGCAGAGCTAAAGTAGCACTGTTGCAATGTATTGCTAGAGAAAATGTTAAATCAATTACAACCACAGAATGCTTACTACTGTGGTAACTTGAAATATCAGGCCTACTCAACTACCCGTTCTTTGCCTAAAACAATAGCCTACTACTACTGTTCATACAGCTATAATTGCTTCATGAACTCATGGAATAGTATTAAATGCTTGTGGGTACAGCGTACAGGTAAGGTTCTGGCTTACTATCTTTATACATATTCATATTGTTTCGTAACAATTCTTACAAGTCAGGCCATACATGCAAAATTGGCATTGTTAATTTTGTATTGCAAGTCAGGGGATGAGACTCGACGCCAAATCCATGTGGTTTTGTTGATTTCAACGCTTTCTTTCAACAATTGGTTGTTGGAAACATTTCTGAAAAACTAAAGTTATGTCAGAACATCACGAATTACAGTATTGTGCCGAATATAGACCGACCCTAAATATAAGCCGACCCCCTAACTTTTCTTGTTGAAATATTAAAAAACATATGCAAAAGCATATGCAAATATTAGCTGGCAAGGGACTTTGAGACTTAAAATATAATGACAAAAGGGTAGGCTTATATTCAGGACAATATGTTAATACAAAACAAAATATGTACCGGCTACCCATTTTTATCTCCGTGACATATCACACTTTGCATAAATACATGTAAATTATCTTAGTTTAGGCCTACCTGTCTATAGTCCAATAATTTTATATTTTAAAAGTAATTGCTGTATAATCTTTAGTTTAGACTTAAGAATATTAAATAGACCTAGTTCTAAATATAACACTACACACATAAAAGTGTAAGACAAATATGTCCGTTCAAAAGACTCACTGCCTTATAAATTTGCGGCTGTCTCGTTACAACTTACATTTTTACAGCGGTGGGTCTAATGAAGGTTCCGATAGACTCAACAATGGTAAAATCCTTGCTACTGATGCAATTGCGGATTGTTTTTGAAAATTGATAACGAAAAACTCGAGTCTACCAAAAGTCGGAGCGTAATTTTGCTGGTGGAATCAGATTTATTGCAACATTCTTTTCTGCATGGATGTTGAGTCTCACCCCCCTGAATTGGAACAATCCTTTACCAATATGTGTACCCTTGTCTAATTTTGTGGGCACCAAGAATTATTCAGATGACAATGTTTTATGAAACTATCTGGGAATCTCTGTGGTAAAAATTGGTGCATCTTTTGTGTCTCGGAATCAAATTGACACACTACACTAATTTACCTTAATCTGCTTGTTGAGATATTGCCGTTGAAATAATCAAATGTTGCTCCAAGGGAACATAGAAGATTGTGAACTTTTTGTATAGTTTGATTAGGCCTAGCCTGTGTATGTAGGATATTAAGTATTAATTAATCAACATAAAAAAGTGGTTTGAATTTTGGTATGTTATATTTTTCTGTTCACTGTATGAACTACTTGCTCATGTGTCGTAGGTATAATTAAATTATATTAGAGATTGCGAGAAGACAAAAATTGGTATTTCAATATGTAGTCCTTGTAAGATTAGTCAAGTATAAAATTACTATAGAATTTCTTTGTTCTCAACTCTGAAAACTTATGGGTACTTGGTAGGCAGATACCTACTTAGGAGTATACATTTATCTTTATCTTATCTTTTCTTTTTCTTGATCTTTTTTTCTTTGTCTTTATCTTTAACTTTATCTTTATCTTTTTTTTGTGCATTTCATTTTATTTCATTCTTATGTTACATTAGTACTATTTAGCTTGTTACTTTTCAAGGAGCTTGGGTTGGTTTAGAGTGTGAGCAAGTAGTCTGATCTATGTTTGTGGACAGTGGCGGTTACTTTGCTTTATTCTTCCTTTCCATAACAAGTTGACGGAAACGCTCGTACTGGTCTATTTATTTGTTGGTTGTGATATATTTTAACCAGCCTGATATCTTATTGATTTTTGTATTACTATTCTTTTAGCTTTAAATAACATCTTAGTGTGTCTGTTAGACATCGTAGAAGTTAACACAGATATCCTCAGAAAAACATTGTCCTTCAGTAAGATTTGGTCCATATATTAAGGAAGTTGTGTCCTATAGTTCATCCCCCCCCCCCCCTATACTGTTGGGTAGCCCTGGTCAACTATTGCTCGATAAGTTTCAATGTCTTGTTCTCGTGTGATAATTAATGGATAAGACTGTATTATCTGCCTTTATATTGATACATTTAAATAAAAACATTCCAGATACATAATTATCTGTCAAACCTCTAGTCACTCTACTCCTCGTTTACGTTAGGTTTTGTGTCGGAACTATGTCGTGTTTTCACGAGTTCAATAGACGATTCACGTGTCAAAAAACGGCTCCACCCATAATTACTCAGGCAGGTGTCAAAATGGCTTCTCATCATGGAATATTGATGTCCCCTGGGAGCTAACATTGTGGGCTGTTGAAAGAGTAACCAAATGTAGTCATATTTTATAACACCTAAATACCTTATACTTACTACCTGTATAATTTTTGTCGTTTGATGTTAAAATTATGTATTTTTTCTGTGTCTAAAACTTTAAATGTTAACATATTCAATATTTTTAATAATGTGGTGATGGCTTTATTGCCTGAGAATCTGCAGTCTCTCTTACTTCAAACCAGTAATTTGAAATCTTTTTACTGTTACACTAATGTAATTTGTAAATTACCTGGGTTCGAGTGCTACCTTTTTTACATGCATTTGTAGGCATATTTATATGTGGTGGAAATATCCTTCAGCCAATATTACTTGAATTGTTTACTTAGTGAAGAAAGGGGGTCATCAGCTTGTAGAAAGGGGACATACGATACACAACACTTAACTTACAAAATGTTGACACTGGTAATTGATTGTGGTCATGCCTCTTCCTCCATTGTCTGAACGAACGGTAACTACATAATGAATATTTGGGCGGCTGTTGACTTTATTTCTCCGTTTTTTAAACAATATAGGTAGAACAACTACAAGTAACCTATGAAACTATGACTATGAATCTTGTATAAACAAACATGAAGGAAACATTGATATGAAGTATGACTAAAAGGGTTGTCTTTTATGGTGAAGGTAATTTTATTTTGCATGGACAGCTGTGCATTTCTTTGTAATGTGTAATTATATCTTGTATCACACAATTTTATACTCCTCTTTGTCTGTTTTTACTACCATTGATAAAAATTGGTATTAGAATTATTATAAATCTATTAAATATTATGATGTTACTTGGTAAAGTTTACCTCACGATTTTGATAAGCGTTTTTGACGTTCGATTTACAACGTGAATGAAATTACTTCTAAAGAAATCTACGCACAGAAATGTTGTTGTTATATTGCTTATTCTATAATAAATATATATATAACTTAATGATTAATGATGATTTACAAAGTTCTTTCATATTGACCTTGAGCATCTCCTTTCCCACTTAATAATAAATAATTAATAATTAATAAATAATTAATAATTAATTAATTAATTAAGTCACAACGCACGTAGCAGAATATTGGACATTGGTACGCATTTACATGCTTGAATGTTCAAGTCCGTTAAAAAAACATTCCTCGTACCTTCCCCCCTACCACCACCCCCCTCCAAACACGCACATTAAATATTTTGTCAGTGGTCGCTCACCTTGTCGGCAAATCAATTCTTGAATTTCAGATTCCCTTGTATAGGAAATCTTAACAACGTGATAAGTCTCAGGTATGTAAGCTGTCGATCTTCTTTCCCCAATCCCAAACTCGTATTAGTACTCTCATTGTTAATCACCTTGGCATGAATAGCTTGCTAAATGTTTCATAAAACGTTTGCAAGCTCAATGGAACTTGAATTTTCACTACTGTCTCTTTTGTCCTTCCTCATAGAAGAGGAACTTGGTGGGTGTTTGTAGAATCTGAAACTATTGATAACAATTTTCTTTCTATATTTTAATTTTTAAGAGGATACACGTCGTGCGTTGTAGCTACATTGCTGATCGTTCGGCTGACCGACACCACAGGTGTTTGGAAATTTGACCAGTTGTCACGAAAGTGGAAATATAGGGCTCTAGTACACTCTACAGTAACACTTCTATAAAATTGGTTTTAAAACAATTTAAAAAAAATTGATTTTCACAATATGTGATTTTGTTAAAAAAACTTAAAATGTACAAAATTGACTATAATTCGAGGAAACAAGAGAATGTAGATAGCGCGCGCGTTCCGTCAATATGGCCGCTCGTTCGGGGGTAGTCTAGCTCTAGCAGACAGCATAGGCGCAATACATGTAATAACGTTGAAAACATTGTGTTTGAACGCATATTAAAAATGGTTTTACGCTTAAAATTGAAGTAAATACACAGAGATAGTATTCGAGACATTATGGATTGGAGAAGGATCGCGGACATTTATTGAGAAAGAAGTAATTTTTAATGCAAACCACATCATCTTTGTGGTTGCACAGGCAATGATGGCAAAACTATGAATGTGTGGCCAACAGTGATGTGACAGGCATGTTGGTCAGCTGAATGAATGCGTAGAGGTGTGTGTTTCGTTTTTATTTAATAAAACCAAAATAACACGGCCAAATGGTTAAATAAAACCATATTCTCCTATTTGCTCTAAAAATAACACAGTTAATTCTATTCTTACTCTTAGTCACTTTTCACTAAAAACTTGCCGATAAAAACAAGCTAAAACGAAAACAATACTTGCAATTAAAAAAAAATTATTTCTTCTGATTAAATAGTGCTAGATTGTGTTTCCACTTCTTTTAACTTCTGCAGGAGCAATCACTAGGTGGTATATGCGAGATAAAAACTGGGGTGACTTATGCACGTATTATTGCAATTTACTATGGATTTTATTTTTTTAAGTAATACGATTGATAATATCACTGATGTATTGCAATACGAGAAATGCGAAAATACAATATAAAACATAACACCACTTTTTACAATTTCCAAAACGAATTTAGGGGATAAAAACATACAAACCTCTATGAATGCGTATGCCCTATACGATCAGTTGCACTTTCAAAAAAAGCATTGACAAACTATTTCACATCGTAACAATTAAGACGCCATTTGTGTTATAAATAAAACTAATAAATAAATAAATTCTATTTAGAGTCTACCCACTCAGTTTGTGTTCATGAAGTGCGATTCACTTCACATAACACTTTCCACACTTTTATTATCTTTGACGTAGAATTACGTCCGCGACGAGGCCTAATGTAATGAAATCATTTGCTGAAAAACATATGTCTAAATAGAACGGTAAAAAAAAACGACCGAACGTAGATTTGAACTGACGATCTTTCGCATAGATCTCAAACGCGCTACCACTTCGCCACAATGCACTGTGATATTGAGAACTATTAGCCTATATTATGTTAGGTGGTATCGTCGATGACCGTACGACGAATAATGCATAATTATTCGTAAGGCTGACCATACGATTGATTTTATACTCAGTAATAAAAAATCACAGCCTGTAAAAGCTCCGCGTAAAGCCATTTAAATTCACATTTAAATAACACTTGCAGCCACGGCGTAGGCCCATTAAAGTGTCCGTCCCAGGCCAATTAAGTGAAGGCCTAAATTACAAATAGATGTAGGTACCGAGTAGGACTACTGGGCCAAATATTTAGAACTGTCATAATGATTTTATATTGGCGTATTTGAATTTTATGTAGGATATTCCTAGTTTGACAGTGTCAGGACTCAGGACACAAGCTAGACACACCAAGTAGGTCAGTCAAAAAGTTTATTTTACCACAAAAATTGTAAACGTTTTAATGTTACCCCACCTTTAAACGTTATGTGCATAATATAAAATTGCCAGAAAAATAACTCCCCGGTTGTATAAGCCTATTACTCAGCAGAACAATGCTGTTCGAGACCACGAAAGTGCAGACTGCAGACACACATGTGTTTATAGTGATTGGTTTCGCAATTAACAGCACCCTTTTCCACTCATTACTCATAAAGTATCATTCGAAAATAAATGAAAGTATATATTATGTTTTCTTTAATGAGCACTGTGGCACCGAACATTATTTCTTTGTGTTAGGTCGAGATATATGTGAGAAACCCCTACCTCTTGCATGATGTTCTGCGATCAGTACCCCCGAAATAATAGTTCGCGGTTCGACCACTTGGCTGCGCTAGTGTTCCTTGTTTTCTCGAATATATTCATAAATTTTTGTGGCTAATTTAGACTAAAATTTGAAAATCTACGACTGTAGGGCAGTTCTTGTATGCTTTATTGACAACTTTGCAAAGTTGTATATACTTCGGATGCTTCTTGGCTGAGCAAATAGCTATTTGCCAACTGCCAAAATATGTGTCCTATTCCCTCTCAATGTTTTTTTCTTTGAAACATGAAACATTTATCTGGTGTGAGTTGAGTACCAGTAGCTTACCAGTAGGTATCCAGATTCTTAGCTTCCATTTGAATAATCTTTGCTGTTAAAGCGCCCTAAAACTAATAGTTGCAACACCACCTGCACCGTTTTAACATTACCAACGAACCGGCCACCTGTAAACTTTGTAATTTAGAAGACCAAGACAGAGCGCATCTTTTTAGATGCGCCGCCCTCAAGAGTGACATTGACTTCCTGCCCGATGAACTGAGCAGGATAGAAAAGGAGGCAGTCTTATATTGGATAGCAAGACAGAAGAATGGCTAAAGAGGCCAACTTCGCACAAGAAAGAAGAAAAAAGTTATTTATGTTCTAGTCTACTGTGTACTAGGGAGTGTAAAACTCTGAAATGTGTTCTTTTATCTTGTTTCCATCTGTCTTACTTTTAAATGTACATATAGTAGTTTATTTTGATCACAGGACTATGTAGGACTAGTGTAAAATGCAATAGGCTGTCTGGTTGTCCTTCAATACATAAATAGGCACATCATTTCAAACATAAGAATTAATTGTTGCATTTGTCTTATCTATGTTGCCTGTTCTGAGGCAAGATCATTAACGTAGAATCTGATAATCTGGGTTTGAGCACTCGCATTGATGCTTTAAATAACTTCCAACTGCGTATAGCCTGTAATTGAATTGAATACTATATTTTATACAAAATAGTTTGAAATAAAAGTAATTTTAATTGTAAATTTTACATAATATTACAATACACATTTCCAGTTCATGTAAGAATGATATTGAAATTCGCAATATCTAATATTTATAATTAGGACTTATACACCCAATCCAATGTTTGGTTTTATTGTAGTTTTGTAGGATGCATTTGTAATGGGCATTCACTCTCAATCTCAACAAACCATTTTATACAAAGGTTTTATTTTAAATAGTTGATGGTTTTAAATATTGAACATCCAAAGAAGTTCACAGTGTTTCTTAAAAGGACTACAGTCTGAGCTATCTAGAAACTACAAGAGTACATTTATAACTACTGCTGTAGGCCTATCAATACTTTGAAGAATATTGTCATACGTTTGTATTTCTTCATTTAATCTCACTTTTTATTGTCTTTATTTTGATGGCAATGTACTTCTCCTCTCATTTTTTATGTAACAAGTACGTACGACCTTGATCGAGTTACGTAGCCCATTATTAAACACTTATGGGTAATGTTTTTCACTTGAAAGTTTTAGTTTGTAGAACTAGTCGGGAGATGACGTTGCTTATTGGCGGTAGTACGGTGTTCGAGGCATTCCGTACGTACTCATAGGAATCGAAGGGTTCTGTTGTTTACTTGAGTAGATGTCTTGTTCGTAGTCGACGTCGTAATAAATACCACTCTGGTTCTGCAATAAAAGCGCAACAGTTAGAAACTTTTTTTATTTATTATTTTAATAAATCAGTTTTTTAATGGAATAGGCTAGACGTTAAATAAATAAATAAACATAGGTTTTTAGAAAAGAGCATAAGAGATAAAATTTTGTCGCTAGATCTAGTCTCTACTGGGCAGCTAAACATTATGATGATGTAATAATGTAAATGCATGCACAGGGAAACAACAACAATTTGTTTAATGAATTACAGTAAAAATCAATCTGACTTGAGACTACTTTTCCTGAGTTTTACTCATGACGAGGAACCGAAACTGGTTGAGTAATTAATTTTACTACTTATTCAATTATGTAAATGCAGGTTAGTATTGTTTTATACTGATAATAAATTCATAACATTAATTAAGTATTACTTATTACGTAATAAATGTAACCTAAGTAATAATCGAAGACAGTAGTAACAATTTAAAAATGAAAACAAATTAATTGTAATTGTAATTAATTGAATAAATGAAATCTAAAATGTATTATTATATTATATTAAAGCTCTTGTTTCTAACAAAAGTCAGGTTGGGGGGTAACTAGTCAATAGATTCCTTATTCGAAAGGAATAGGGCCAGGATACTTGTGTAGAAAGTTAATAAACATAAAAGAAAATCATTATAACACTAGAAATGGGAAAAATATGATCATTCAAAGAAATAGCACTAAATTTGGAAATAACACTATTTTTGCAAAAG
This sequence comes from Sweltsa coloradensis, assembly GCA_024449915.1. Taxonomy (NCBI): domain Eukaryota; kingdom Metazoa; phylum Arthropoda; class Insecta; order Plecoptera; family Chloroperlidae; genus Sweltsa; species Sweltsa coloradensis. The sequence continues at coordinate 414,460 of JAMZAV010000620.1, forward strand.
GGATGAGAATATTAATTAACCCGAGAGTAGTCGCGCCCCTGTTTGAAACGTTAGTAGTCGCGCCCGGTCCATTAGACCGCATTATTTATTATGGGCTAATAACGTTATGATAACGTTTTAATTACCAATATAAGATAATTTATCATATATGTGACAGCATACATGGTTATCTTAATCAATTATCAATCAATAATCAATCAAACACAGAATGTTGCAAACCTACAAAAAGGTATAAAAATATGTTTTGAAACACCATGTAGTTCGAATTATTAGTAAACCAAGACAGTTATATTATGCCAACACTGTATGTTGAAGAATAATCAACCTACAATAACAAAATACATGTCTCATAATAGTGATGAGTATGCATATTTTTGCCTCCCTTAGTAGTCGCGCAGCGGTCGAAAAGACCAAGCAACCGAACAGGACCTCTTATCTTAGATGAAGTTCTGCAGAACACTGAATTGCGTATTGCACATTGGTTCACAAATCTATTTTGGGAAGGTAGGCGGAACTAGACAAGCTACGCATGCGCGCTGTACAAATACCAACTGTTGAATAAAAAAATCAGTCTAAAAGACCACACGCGACTACTCTCGGGTTAACAGGTTACCATTAGAAGTAAGAAACGTGCAAGAGATAAACAGATTTAGAGTTAATTGCTGTAAGATAGTTAAAGGATGCGGATGGAATAGAGATGTTACTGGTACTGAGGATTTCTGGACTTTAATGTGATAAAATGAAAATGTGAGGTGGCCACAGGTAACCTATCTATAGTGGTCATCTCAATTACCTAATATGATACAGAAATTGTTCATTATAGTGTTATATTCTAAGTCTAACATCTGTAGAACGTAGTATTGTAGGATATCTAAGAAAGTGACTTGCTTATTATTTTAATATTAGTGTAGGCCTAGTTAGTTGAAAAGTTGATAAGTGTAAATTGTGTTGTGAACATTTTAATGCTTTGAATGATTCAATGTAAATGCCAGAAGCACAGTCTGGTCCATTGAGGACTGAATTTAATGAATATGTAAAAGTAAATTGTATAATTATATGCTTGTGTATGTGTATGTAAAAATAGCAAAATGCTAAATAAAGATTTCTACTACTACTACTACTACTACTACTACTACTACTACTACTACTACTACTACTACTACTACTACTACTACTACTACTACTACTACTACATAAGAAATAAATAGTAAATACAAAATTTACTGTCTCGTCCTGTCCCATTAAGTTTGCGTCGCGACCAAGCCAACTCGGTAATGTTTCTCCTGTAACATAGCTCAGACACTTACCGCTACCGAGGAGCGACTCTTGGGCCGGGGGACGTGGAAATTCCTCCCGAGCAGATCTGTCCTGTCTTCCTCATCGCTCGAACTCGACTCGAAGGTTTTCTTGGTGTCGGGGGTGCGCATCCCTTGGTGTGGGTTGAACGTGCCTCCGTGCATGCTCAGCGCACCTGCAAGACCAATTGTTAACAGACTGTGTCATCGGTTATTATTCAGAGCACATTCTTTATATTTATTTCTTCTTTTGCTCCATTAGGTGGGTTCTACTAAATTAAGATACCTGATAGCAGGGTGCTGAAAGAGCAATGCTAAATCGTGTGGCAGTGTTCCTTCATTTGTTTCGAGTTTCAGTAGTTCAAAGTCCGAGCATCAGAGTGTTATCGTCGCTTTTTTGCGCGACTAATCGATTATTGGCCGATATAGCAGTTGTTTACTTCAAAATATTGATAAAACAAAAGTCTTAGAAACGCACGTGAAAGTCACATGGCAATTAAGTAGGCCTACAATATTCGAAGGCAATAATTTCGAGGCATAATAAAATGTTTCAATGTACTGACCAATCAATATAGAAAGTGATTATCATTGACCATCAAAGGTGAGAAAGGGCCCAGGACGAGTATTGCTAGGCTATGCTATAAATTAATTCTACGGAATAGCCCGTAGGCAGTTTCTTGCTAATGGCTGTATGAATCGGCCAACTATAACACATTAACATCCAAGAAGATGAGATGACATGAAGAGTGAAGACTACCATGCCATTATGAAGACCAAGATGACCAAGGCTGGCCTTTCCGTATCTTGTTTACTGGCATTCAGGCTCCAGCCCTCCCAACCCGCGCCAACGCATCGTGACCTTGACTAGACTGTGACAAGATATTTATAAACCAGACGCAAGGAACAGTGAGTGTTATCTTAATGGCCTGCAATCACCACGCATGGGGCCTGTTACTGGACAAGTGGACTTATCTTTTTTCCCAGGCTGCGAGAGCTAAGGGCTAAGCGCGGGCGATAGTGAGAGATTTCCCACATGCCTAGACGGGCATGTGGGAAAATAATCTACGTGCCCAACCACTTTTTTTACATGCCCCGGTCATCTCGGGCATGGTATTTTTTGAGCCCTGTATACCATTATGATGATCAAGATGACGCCATGAGGACTACATCTGTGACATCCAAGAAGTCAACCCGCCACCAGCTACCATGAAGACAGATGGCGTAACGGGTACAATAATACCACATTGGACAAGAGACATGTCTGATCACTGTCAGGTTTTATGAATTTCTTACATCACCATCTATCATCACTAACCTAGTTCCTGAATTGAGATGTCACATTTTAGGCGTAAGGCTAATGAAAAACATGCGCATTCTCATTATCTTAATTGTGCTTATTGACGGCGTTTTTCTTCTGAATTATAATGTCCTTTGTTCATGCCGCCGACTTGTGGTAGTGTGCTTAGTATGCCCCCCACCCACCCCCCCCCTCCTGCTTAACTGCTCATGCGATCTTCCAGAGATTATACCGCGTAAATAATTACCAGTCACAAGATCACTTATGTTTTCAATCTGCTAGAAGTAAAGTGGACGGGTACCCGGGTCGTAAAAAAAGTCGGGTTTCGTCATCCCTAATTTCACTACCTACCCGGGTACATTGATTTCCGCGTATATCAAAATCCCTTCACAATCATGTTTGTATTTCCAACATGTTATGTAAATCATGTTGTAATTTATACCATGTTCTTTGAATATATTATTATTTATTTTATAACTAATAACTATGAAAAATGTGATTGTATACAAATTGTCTTGTATTTCAATAAATAATATATTTTTATTGTTAACCATGTGTTCTATTTTTGTAGTTACATTGTTAGTAAATTTAGTTTTTATATTTCAGAATAATAAGTAGAAATAGTAGGGAACTGCATTACCACATAACCTCAGTTAGTTAAAAGTCCGAGCAAGGCGCACCGCCACTAGTCTCAAACAGTTCTTCATGTCGCCTGCAGAGAGTAGCACATCTACGGGTGGAGGTATAGTAGTATCTATGCCTGATAGGCTAGTATGTTAACTAGTGTATTCTCTAAAGGTAAACAGTGAGCTCACATTTTTCTGTTGTTGGACAACCACTTATTTGGTCTGTAATGGTAAAAGGTAATTAATAATTATTAATTAATAATTACTTAGCACCAACCAACAATAATGATTAATACCACTATCTGTGATTTTCAAAAAAATTTATTACCTGTACTTTCTTTATTAAAAATTTTTTGTTTGTTATTATAGAAAATAAATAAAAATAACAATCAACTAATTAATATAACTAGTAATTGATTTTTAATTAGTAAACATTACTTGTCTGGCTCATTATGAAGTCCATTACCTTGCGACATGGAGAGCATGTGTGCGTTGTGGGGCAGGGTAGTCCTGGGCATGGGGATGGGCGGCTGCGGCCCTAGCATGCCCATGTGGGGTAACGTGCTCATGTTGCCCCCTAGCGTCCCCATGTGGCTACGCTGGAGGGTCCCAAGACTCGGGTAGCCGAACACGGACGGCGGTCGGCCCGGCCCACTCACTGGCTCCGGCTGCTGGCAAACCACCACAAACATTAGTACTTCACTGAATAGTTGCGGAGAAAGGTGTAGAGAACTATTTTGAACTATTTTGAGTAATTATTACTTTAATTAGTTGAACAAATTTAAACAAAAAATATATCAACTAATAAATAAAGATAATTAGGCCTACTGTAGTAATATGTTTCCCACTTTAACATTGTGTCACTGCTTTCTAAATAAATTGTACATAACTACCGTATTACTAATAGTGCAGAAGGTTATGGTTTATAAGTTAAGTCTTTGTGTGAGAATTTTCTAATAATGGCATATATATTTTTTCAGTTTAATTTACTAGGACATATATTGGTGTGCAACAACACCATAACTATACATGCATTCAGAAGATGCTATTAACTTTGAAATTATATCGTAGTTTGTGCTGTTCATCAATGCGATGTGGTTCTTTTAAATTTATTATGCATCTTTGCTTTAATATCAACTAAATTATGTTTTAGGGTTAGAGGTACTTGCTATGTTGTTTTGTGGGTTAGTAATTTTTGAACTCATCTACTGTGTTTACATGTTACTTACTGCGTAGTGGTTGGCTTGAGCCATGACGTCTGCGATCTGTGCCCACCGTAGTCTGTCTTCCATCGAAACTTGATACGGTGGCGCCCCCATAGCTGGAGTTTTTACAGTGCTGCCTCCCGCGGCCATGTAGCCAAACACAGGGGAACCAAGCCCCGCGGCAGTCTTTTGTTCGCGGCTCCACCGGCGACTGAAAACAATAGTGAAATTACTGAGTTTGCTTTTTGTCATTAAAAATAATATTGTTGTAGGGGCCTATCATAGACCCCTAAAATTTAACATAATTAAGTCTGAAGAAGGGAAATTGGCAAAGAACATCATAATCGGTTTCGCTTTCATGTGGAACTAAAATGTTAGTTGATATAATATTTCATTGGTTAAACTTTTTATTATTACATATTTATTTCGGTAATGGAAGAATCTTTCCATATTCTAATTTTCTAATGTTCTTATATCATAAGACAGGGTACATCTTTAATTGTGGAAGTAAATGGCAGTCTACTATCTGCCTGTGATTGATGATTTTAAGTTAAGTGCATAGTGATATGAAAATGTGTATTTGTGAACTGAATCAATTATGTGTGTAATATGAATCTAAATGTAAATTTTTAATTTAATTTTAAGTTACTGACATGTAAAATACCCCGAACACGCTGTGCAAGGGGTCAGCTTTACAAAAAAAATATATATATATATATATAAAGACTAACTGACTCTTTGATTGTTATTGACATTTTTTAATTAACTAAAAATTCTTCAACACAATGAAATATGTGAAATAAACTAAACTGGCGTGCAAAATGTGATGTGTGTGAAAAGTTCTTTATACAAGAATTTTAGTTCGCACCACATGTCTACCAAATACCAGTCATGTCAGTAGTACGTGTTCATACCTCCACATGCAGAGGCACACGAGTGTGAGTCCGATGATGATCACCGCGGCAACGGAGGCTCCTATCGCCACTCCGAGGACCTCACCGTCTATCTCGCACTGAGACCCGTAGTAACCAGACGAGCAGCTGGTGACAAAACAAATTCAATGTCACTCTCAACCCTGAAGACTTATAAACATGACAACTGCATAAAAAATTAATAATGTACATATAAGAAAAATTAATCCTTGTTGAACAAAAAATCATATAACAAAACAAAACAAAACACAAAACAACACGAAGTATTTTGATAATGTTACAAATGATAAATATGTGTTTGAAGAAATGCCAAAAGGCTTGATCATGTGAATGACAGAGAGATAGGGTGCCAACAGCTTACCTTAAATGGAGTAGGTGCGCCGCAAAAGATAACAAACACAAATACACGCACACTTTTATTGTATATATTTTTTTAAATTCCGAAATAAAAAGCGGTTGAATGGTTCAGTAAATAAAATGGCAACATATGGGCCTAGTTTACTATATGACATCACCCACATTGTGTTTATAATTATCTGTGGTGTAATACAATCACAACAATTACACAATTAATACATCAGTAGAGTGTATTTAATTTGATTTGTGTTTTACTAGTTGCCATTCAACGCAAGACAATTTTTAAATGCGTCTGTAACACCCTTGGAGAACGTATTTTTTATTTGATTGAATGTAAAACTCGTGAAAGGAAAAGGCTACATCTTGCTCACAAAGTCCACTAAACCACCTAGCGGAGTATTGACAAACCGTCTGGAGATTTAGAAGGCCTTGGCTTTCACATTTACTAACCTACAAGCCTGCTGTCCGCCGACTTCAAAGCGACAAGTACCCCTGTTGTTACAGTGTTCTGCTGAACAGGTCTCGCATTGGCGACCCTGTTTGTGATTGTTGCCAATCCATGGGTCCCGAGTGCCCTCCGTGCACAAGCATCGGTACGACCCAAACACGTTGGAACACGTTGCTTCCTTGTGGCAGTCGTGAAGCTCTTTGGATGAGCATTCGTCCACATCTGGGAGAAAACATTTTATCTTTTGTAGTTAACATCAGATTTGGAGAAAAACATGAACAAAACAAGAAATAGTAGGTTACCTGTTCTAATTGGGTTTTAAAAGAGAACCTAATTCCTAATAATTTTTTAGTCTGGGGTACATAATATATTTTCATTGACAATGTTTACCCTGATAAGGATACAAACAAAGATCATCCTGCCACTTGTTGAGCTACCAGGACAAACTTTTATAACAATTTTCGTGATAACAATTCATTTATAGCTCTTCTTCAGCACTTCTTAGTTCTTAATGATTTGCTGACATGGTAAGTCCTACAAAATGAATGGATTTTCTTGGTCAAAGAAAAAGAAGAAGAAAATGTGCCGTTTCTGTTAGATTTGTGACTAACGAAAATTACAGAATACATATTTGTATTTGATTTCATTATAATTTGAGTATGATTTTGTCGAGTTTTCTGTTGAAATTCTCCACGCCTTTACTCTTAATTCTAAATGATCCATGTTTCACGTCCTCGCCCCTTCCTACCTTGCAGGTGTGATATGGAACCCGGAGGGCTGTCCACCCAGAGCGCGCTATCTCCGATGTTGTTGTTCCTGCGGTGAATGACGCCCAGCAAGTGTCTCTGGATGTCTTGTTTGACCGTCGGACGCGAAGTGTCGCCGTTCTCCTCCAACTGGAGTGTGACGTTGACGAAGACGGGCTGCGTTTCTCCCGAGGCGACTCCTGGGTAGATGTTGGTCACTCGGGTACCCATGAATTCGTCGGAGAATGGAGTCATCGACATCGCGGAATCCAACTATGGTGGACAAAATGGGTATGTAAACCTTACAACTTACAGTCCACAAAACCTCTATCTCATTCTCAGGTGGTGATGAACTAAAAATCACGTGGGGAAACTATCTACTAATTGTGTACTATATTGTGTTTGTTTTGTAGTTGTATGGTTATCTTGTTTGAAATTAATCATGTTGCACACAGTCTACATATTTTGTAATTAACTGTCAATTTTATTTAGTGAGTTATCAAAGCATAATAATTAAATTAGTAATTAACTAATTATTAATGTTATTTCGCATATAATTTTGTTCCGTTGATAACATGGTGAATAGTAAGCAAACTACTAGTAATTAGTATAGTTGGTGTTATATTACTTACGGCTCTGCTGGCTTCGTACATGAGCTGTTGGTATTCCTCGGAGTCTGCGCTCTGAAGGTTTTGTGTCCAACTTACTCTCTTGTCGTAGAGTTTGTCTACTCGTAAAGACATCGCTATGGATACGACCCCTGGAAATTTGAAATTATTTTTAAAAAATTTCATATTTCTTCCTGAATATAATTGTTTATACCATTCTAGAATATATCTTGTATTTGTAGTAGTAGGGAATGAAAATAATAGTGATCTTACAATTACAGGGAGTACAGTACGGTATTTGTTAAAATATTCTACGTCGAGGAACACAAATAAAAATAGTTCAGTTTGTGACCGTCGTGGTCACTTCCGATACAAAGCGGATGTTTATGCTCTACTGTACCAGCCAAGGTGACTCCCTTCAAAATGTTTTACCAGTAATCTGAATGTTCTATTTCCTTCACTTTAGAAATAAGTGATCCATTTGCTTCTGTCATTTGATCTACAAATCATAAATCAAAAAATTTAAATAAATTATGTTTTTCTGCATCTCTTTGAATCCTAAGTTGACTGATGAAAAAATGAACTATTTATAATTGCTGAAAGTAATTCACATTTCTATAGGTGTGAAAAGAATGTAAGAATATCTAGCACAGAATAATGGTACTCATCTAAATTAGGATAGCAATGTCATTCATTTAGAGAAACTCCATACTGTAAGACAATTAAAGTACTTTCATGTTGTTTATCCGTCTCAAACTACTTGATACAGACCTTCACTTTAAGTAAAAGATATTCATGTTAGTTGTCCACTAGACCTTGAACTTGTGGCTGTCTTGCCACGGTTGGCTGGCTCTGAGGAGCGTAATTCCACAGTGAATTTAAATTAAGCTAATTTATTGCCGTCATACGTACACTCTGGTGGCTTCTCAATAATTAGGGCAGAACTTGTATTTATATGTAGTATATAGAGTACTTATACTTGCATTTAAGTAAAAAATATGCATGTTAGTTGTTTGTTGATACTTCAATCAGTATTTTCATAAATTTTAAAAATATATGACTTTATTTTGCATTGTGGGGATTTTGGTTGCAACATCTTAGACACCTTATATATTCCAAACGATTTAACTATTAGTTATAAATTATAACTTGTGTAAAAATTATATACACTCACTCTATGTAGGGCCTATAACAGCACTTTTTGTTTATATTTTCTATTAACTTTTCAGTACCTTTTTACTAAGTACTGTGTTAATTTATTTTATAATACATGTTTTAATATTTAAATTTTATGTTATTTAATTTAAAATACATTAATATAATATGTTTGAATGTTTTATATTGAAATTTCTCACAGCACGAGAAATTCTATATTACTACTCACTTCTGCATGGCTCGCGATGTTTCCTCCGACTGTAGCTCGGCCGGCAATGACACGACGACACTCCGTTCTCGGTTAGACACCTCTCGTTCTGTTGTTGGTCGCATGTCGTGTCGTCGCCCACAATGCACGTGTCTATTCTCACGGGGGGCTGATGTGCGGGACGTCTAGTGGGGGGTCTTGATGCCGGACGGTGGGGGGGTCTGGCGGGGGGCTTGGGGGGGCCCTCGGGAACGGCAAACCTGGATCATAAATAAAATACAAAACTGTTGTTATTTTGCAATCAGCACAGGCAAAATATTTCTTTGCCCTGTAGGGCGACTTCATCTAATTTTTTAAAGTAGGTCCATGTAAAGATAAAATTAAAAACATAATTTTTCACTCTAAGTATAACATGTTATGTATTGATAAATGCAAGTTAACAAATAAACTACAACAATGAGAAAATTGTGGTACCTACCGCTACCGATACTGGACTCCCAATTTTGATAGCATATTTGAACAATAATATTGTCTTCGTCAAAGAAAGATACTGGTATCACTTTAAATTATAAAAGTTAACAACCTTGCAAGTTATGTCCCACTGTTTTCTCTGATAGTCAAGCCATATAATCTATTATGTAGAGAAGTTACCTCCTCATACTTTCTAAAGATGACAATCAAACTATTTTATACCGACAACAATAACAGTTCTTACCGTTTCTGTAGCTAGGAGGGAAATTCAATCTTTAGCTAGCTGTCAGCACCAATCAGTGTATGTTAGAAGCTTGTCATTGTAAACAACTCGAAAACATGTGAATGTCTGAAATTATGTCTCTCAATTTACATGGAAATTTGTTTTACATATTTTATTTTTGTAGATGAGAATGTATCACTTTGTTGACTAATATTGATGAATACCTGTTTGTGTTGACTCGATTGAACGTAGTACTTAATATTTTATACATATCTTAAAAAATTCATCCCGATTCGGTTCGAACCCGAATCTCCACTTTCCGTAGCTCTTGGCCAACTAGTCACCGAGACGTAACTATTTAACTTTGATTGTAGTGCATTTTTATTATTTTACTTCTGAATGTTAAAAATTTTAACATTCCACTCGGGTGTTTCCCGCTAACCAATTCGAGAAGTACGGTAGTACCTTTATGTGACCTAGTGAACGTATACGTTTTTGTTGACTCGTATTGACGTGTAACTTTATTGTAGTGTATTGAGTATTAATTTTGTTGTTGACTCGATGATAAATAGTACTTTATGTGACTCTATGAACGTGAGTAACTTTTATTGTGACTCTAATTGAAGTAGATCTTTGTTGAATGTATGACATAGTACTTTTATTGTTGACTCGTATTGAACGTAGTAACTTTTATTGTTGACTCGTATTGAACGTAGTAACTTTTATTGTTGATTATAGTAATTAGTAATATTGCATCTAGACCCTCGTCATCCTGCTAAGTACACTGTTGAGGCGGCCGGTGCTTACCCTGCTCCTAATGTGGTTGGTGTAGATTGTTGCACCCTGGTTGGCTGACTCGGCGCCTCTGATGTCTCCGTGTTGAACAGGTTGATGTACGTCCTCTTGCCGTCGATCGAGACAAAGTGCTGACCCTCTTCGGCAGCCGTTATGACAGACACCTCGCCACCCCCCGCGGCAGGCAGCTTCACACCCTCAATCTCGACTGAAACAAATACGAGACATGAGACAAAAATACCAACATCAATATCAAAACAAAATAAAATAACAAAAGCAAAGCCTACTGAAACTGACTTAATATAAAACAAGGGTGACAATGATTTTATGTTAAAATATGAATATTGGTTGCTCATATACTATATTCACTCATTCATAAACTCATATCTCTACAACTTATGTACATTAATTAACATGTGTTTTTTTATTTATATAAAACAAATGTAGTTAGGCCTACATGGTGGCAAGTATGGTACATAAATTTAATAATTTGTAGTAGTATCAAAATTCAATTATTTTCATTGATATTTCATTGATATTTGCTTATTCTTGATTTACCTGTTTTTATTTGTTATTTTTTTCTCGTAGCTCATTTATTTTTTATTGTATTTTTGTAATTTCATATTGCATAGTTTGTAGGGTCCTTACCTGGATAGATGTACGGCTTGCCTGTGTTGCCAGATGAGGGCCCCTGTATGGCCGAGACCGTGACGTCGAACACCTCCCCCAAGTGGCCGGCACCTCTCGGAGGGGCCGTGATGATCGGGCGGGCGGCACCCAGGGGTTTGTACTCGGTGTCGTCAAGTACGATACCGGGCCGGGGCCGGTAGGACAGACCTGGACAGTGGTCGTTTTAGTTAGCTTTGTTTCAAGTATTCGTAATATTAATGTGGGTAACCGACTACATTTAGTAAATACAAAAAGGGTGCCCACAATTTTTGTACCATTTTTCTCATCTGTGTGCATGAGATATTTTATATTTAATTCGTTATTTTTATTTATTTTGATATTTATCTACTATTTATAATTTTTTAAATTTTAATAAATTAAATAGAAATTTAAATTTAAAAATTGAACACTAAAAATCTTCCAGAAACCTATTCATGTGTCTAGTGTCTGACTAGGTATTTGGGTTTAGGGTACTTAGGTAATGTCCCAGGGTTCTATCCCAAAAAATTCCAGTCAGAATTACCGGTAAGAGGCTGATGTGTATTGAACCAACGACGTCCCGAATCAGAGTCTTGCACATAACGCATAAGCTAAGTACAAATGTTAATATAGTGTGTGAGATCATGGGATCTCGCTATCCAATGTATTTATTGGATAGGGATATGATAGTATATTAAATGAATAAAAAATACCTTGGCATTAAAATATGATTTAAGTGAGTTCTGGTTGGTGAGATTTCTTCATCTCATGTCACTGATGAGTTGATGCTTGAAATTAACCTCCTACAGCCTGTAGCTTTCTCAAAAGTGCTGATAGTCCGTCAGAAACCAGAGAAACTAAATTGCATCCACGCAAAAGAGTGATACGCCACGATAGTAGCTAGCTTGATTACCACTTACTACAGGTCATCCATCACTAATTAGATGCAGATCGTGAAAGCTTTACTGCAACATCTCAAGAATAAATGGATTTGAGGTAGTTTTGACCTTGTTTAGTAAAGTATGTCCTGAAATACTTCAGTCAACTATCACGTACTGTGTCGATAATGTTTTTATTGGTAGTATCATATAGTGTGTACTATGTATTTCATATGTAAAAAATGCAAAGAGACAATACCGGCATGAAAGTGTAATATATTATCTGTGGTGCCGGGATTGGTAAATAAAATAAAGGAAGAATTAGCTCAAGCGAACAACTTTTGAGGCTCTTTTCGAGCAGTTACCGCTGCGATATCTACACCCTTCAATCCTGACTGAAAGTTTTTTCCTGTTTTCACTAGTCGTGAATGTGAATGCCAGGGATTTAAGTCCTCTGATAACAGCCCTTGGAAACTCTCTTTACAATATCCCAACTTCTGACTTCAAAATACACCTACTTATAGTCCCTTTATGTCCACTTTCGTCCCCATATTGTCCTTGGGCAGGTATCACACAATACATTTTTTTTTTTAAATTAGACTATTTAAATCTTCTTTAATTATAAGCGCCCGTCTTACCTGTATTGAACTGAGGCTTTCCCTCGGTTGTCGGCAGTACAGACGTCGGCAGTGTGGACGACGTCGTACTCTGGGTATCAATGGGCCCCATGGACGACTCAATGACCGGCGTCGCCTCCCCCAGACCCACGCCAGGACTCGTCTCCGGTATGAAGACGGGCGCCACGACGTCGTCCTTCACATCCTTGGTAGCCTCGTTGACCGTGCTCGACGATGACGTCATCGAGGCGATAATCTTGGGGATTCCCCCGTCGTTAGTTCCGTTCTTCACCACCGTCGTCGCCTCGGTCGTTGCGCTTTCAGTCTTTTTCTCATCAGTGCTAGAGTTCGATTTGGTCACGTCGTGTTCCAAGGGTTTGAATTCCAACTCGACGCTCTCCACGAGACCAACTGTTGTGTTTCTAAATGGTGTTTCTTCCGCTGGTTGTTTTGTGTCGGTGATGTTACTCGTACGGTTGGTATTGGATGAACTGATGTTGGTTGGGTTAAGTTTGTCGTCGTCGTTTTCGTCGAGGGGTTGTATCGTGGTGAAGGTCACATCGTCCATCTCGTCCCCGCCCATGGTTAGAGAGACGCCGCTGTTACCCTCCTCGGTGGCGATATCCTGGCTATACTCGTCGACCGTGATGTATTGTGGGTCCTTCTTCTTGTTCCCGAATACAATCTCGCCCTCCATGGGGATGTGGGGCTTCTTGTTGATGTTTGTCGCCGAGGGGGGTTGGGGTCGTCGTTTGTTGGAGAGGGGAGGACGAGGACGGGGTCTAGGACGTAATACTGGACGGTTGTGTGGAGCGTTGGGTCGGTTTGAAGGGTTCTCGTAGCCCACGGGACGGTTGGGGGGACCGATCGGACGGTTCTGGGGCCCGATTGGGCGATTCTCCATTATTGGGCGGTTCTCTAAGATCGGACGGTTGACTGGACCGATTGGGCGATTATCGGCGATGGGAATTGGTCGGTTTTCACTGCTGGGGTGGTTGTGGTGGATGGGTACAACCTGTTCAGGTAGGGGGACGCCGTTTACGAAGAGATTCGCCGCACTTTGGTTTGGTTGGGGAGGAAGAGGGATGATCTCTCCATTGGGGTTGTTTTGGCCGTTTTCGAAGAACATCGGGGATCCGTTGTGGTGACCGTTTTCAAGGTAGCCGGAATCGTCGTTTTCTTGATGTTGAGGTGGTTCGAAGGGGTACGGAGGCGGGAGGCGAGGAGGTGGGGGTGGGAGCATCCCTATGTTGTCGGGCTGTGAAGGGGGGATATCAGGCTGTTGGTCGAAGTTGGGGGGCATGTCGCTGATCCGAGGAGGACCTCGATTGTTGATCCGGGTCATGTGTGGTCGTAGGGGTCGCCCGACGCCTACATGGGGCGGGGGAGCGTTGGGGTTTGACTGAACCTTGACGTTCCCGTTTAGTAACTTCACGATCCCGGTAATGATGTCCTGGATGTCAGGGTTCGTCTTGCGCTCGTTGGATCTGTACCTAACAGCCGTGGCGTTCGTTGGAGAGGGTAGCGTCTGTGTGGGTTGGATGTCCGGCTCAGGGCTGGTCGCATTCTCCGTCTTGGGTGCGACAATAGCCCTCGTCCTGGGCCCCGACGGTTGAGGTATCCTCCCCCGCGGAGCCCGAGCCCCTTCCCCCGACGGTTGTTGTTGTTCGCCGTCGCTCTCCCTCCACACCCACTTGTCCGTCACCTCCAGCTGTTTACTCTCCCTCTCGTTCACCGCCCGCGTCGGCTGGATCCGGACGTAGTTCTCGTCGAACACCACCCTGTTCTCGTCCTCGCGCTTACCCTCGGACGAGACTCGGTTCTCGAGGATGTCGTCGGAGGGTAGACGCGTGCGGATCGCGCGGACGTTGCGGACGGAAGTGGGGTGGGGGAGGTCGCCGATTGTGGACGGGTCGTTGCTTGGCTGGACGGCGATAGTCTCGGAGCCGCTCAGGTATTCGTAGTAGGTGTCAGTCTTTGTGGTTGTGGAGCTGAGGGTGCGACCCGCGCTCTCGGGGGAGGTTTCCGAAGGGGTGATGATAGGCTGTGACGACGTCCCGAGGAAGTCCACGCCTGGAACACAAACAAACACCGGGTTAGACAGCAGCAAACACCACAACTCACAAACTCACCCCTGAAGGTCTTCAGGTCATGCTCGTAGAATCTTAATCTTTGAAAATTAAAGGATAATGGAACAAGTAAATACATTTCCTTCACAAGAACAGTGAAGAAGTTAAATTAAAATTAATATAAATAAACTCAAAGAACTTGCGAAGAATGTATTTAACTAAGCCCCCTTCTCCCCCAAATAATATCTTTCATAACCTTACCATCTGATCGATTAGCACAACCACGTAAATATGAAACGCAAAGACAAAGAACAGTTGCATAATTAACTCAATCGGGGTATATGTCAAGACTTTATAGCGAAAATTATAGGATATTTACTACCCGGCACCCCGTATTCTTAATTTTTTCCTTTTTTCTGTGGTCACGAAAACGTCAATAGTAAGTGAGTATAGTCCGTACATTACAATTTGTAGATACTGTTTTTAAACGAATTCCATTGTGCACGGCACAGTAAGAGCACCATGTCCTAAACTTAGGTGGTGGAAGAAGAAGCAGAGATTGTAATAGTCTGCTCTAATGACTGCCTGTCGTAAGGTGCGACTGAGGACGTCGTGACTTCAGTGACAGACCATAAACTGGGGTACCTAGAGAAACGAGGGGAGATGCGATTGAATGATCAGTCTGATCAGTGGGGCTGACACGATCACGTGATTACGAAGGTGAAAGTGTTTCCATGTGATCCGTCCGTGAGACCCTGACCTCTCTCAAGACAAAGTCAAGTCCGTGGAGCGTTGCACTGGACACAGTCGTCAGTACCAGAGCAAGAGCAGAGATAGGGTTTGATCAGACAGCGGGGAGACATGTTTAGTGTGGAACGACACTGTTGGCTCGAGCGCTAAGCGCTTAGGTCCCGGGTTCGAATACCATATAAACCGGCAATCCTGACTGTAGGTTTTTCCGAAGTTGAGTCCTCTTAAACAGCCCTCGGACACCCGTTCACAATTGTCCTATCCGCAACATACCTAGTACACCTGAAGAGGGGCATGAAATTAACCCTAGGTCCTATAAACAATATAGTGTGCATGGCATATTAATTCAAACTTGTATGAGGGAATGATTGGGAGTCAAGTCCCAGGTTATTTTATATGGAAAAAGTATTTTTATTCGGTTGGAGAACTTCAATTAGATTGTCAAAAGCATCAAAGGTTTCTGTCGACTTTCATATTATAATACTCCCAAAATTTTAATTAATAGTTTTTATATTGAAGTTTGTAAATATCACCTCTTTTATGTAACGTCTATCCTATTCAGTTATAAAAAAAAAAATGATTTACAAAGGAGGACACTACTAAATAAATCTAATTACACAAATGCAGACCCATAATAATGAACTATGTATTAAAGTTTGAAATAGTAATATTATTTACAACAATGTATAATAAGACCAATATTTTGTTAACGAATCGAAATAGATATGAAATTAATTAATGAACCATCCATAAAAAAGGGAGAAAAAGAAGGGAAAAGAAAACACTGATACATTGACGATCACACTCAAATGAATATGAGGTTTCATAGTTGAAAGTTGAAACACCTTGATAACTCACGTTTAATGGGAATGTGCATGAACCATAAATATATTAATAAAATATACTATACTATTTTACAAGCTACAAGCAAAACTGGAAAACGACGGATAAGAAAAAAAGATAATCATGATTCCTTGCAAGAGCTTCTACCCAAGAACTACGTGAACGCTCGGCAATGATACAGTCGAGTCGTGAAAGTTAATAACATGCAATATGCAATCGTAACTAATCTCCTGTGAACGTGACCTCTGGATGTTAGGGGTCAGTTACCCCATGAGGTGTGTCCAGTGTCCGTCCACAGGCGCCTCCTGTTTCTGACGGTCGGTGTTAATTTCATCAACTGCCCACGCAAGTCAACGGACGAAGATTAGTGTGGGCTTAAAAATATAATCTTGTACCTGTTTATAAGGGTGGGAAGATTTTAATTATGCTGTTCAACTTGTACAAGTTTTACTTTCTGAATATCTAATTTATATATTTTCCTTAACTAATCGTCATCAATAGCTTTATATGGGTGTGAGGTGAATATTTGATTTTACACTTAATTTTTATATTTAAACTATACATTTTCTTAGACATCTATTTGTTATAATTTTATAAATGGGTGTGACTCTTTAATACATCATTAAACATTTCATTTTATAACATTGTTATATTTCTTTAAATTGTTGTCATGGATATTTTAATTATCGAATTACGATTTACTTTCTGAATATCTAATTTATATTTTTCTTTAAAAGGGTTTGATGAATATTTTAATTATACTGGAGTTGCAGTTTGTTTTACTTTCTGATCTTTCTAAGGGTGTGGTTACGTTTAATTATATTTATTATCGTCCTACATGATGGAACATCAATGTTGCATTCCGAATATCTCGTTTTATACTTTAATCCATATAAATGTGTGCATGGGCGGTCTTTTTAGAACATGCAGCTCGTTGTGGCTGTGAAGGTAGTATAAGATACCATTGCTGTCGCTAATATATTACGTGTTTATCAATTTTTTTTGTACGGAACGAACGTATTTACGTCATGTCACATTTCATGATCAAAAACCGAACATGACCTCCGATTGACATGCATTTTTTTGTTGACAAGGGTGAAACAGAATTTTGTGTGACTTTTGGGGGCAGCTAACCCCATTTGACTGTTAGCCTCCACCAAGGAAAGGTCAACTGTAAGCTTCGCTCCCTTTTTGGGTCATTCCCAATTCCGTGTTTGATCCAATATACTTGTGTTAGTGTTACTCTGTAGGCTGTTGTTGTTTGAATGTTTTAAATTCTTAATATCAATTACATTGATGATACGTTTTGCATTATTCAAAACACATATTTTACTGTTTTGCTTCAATATAATTATATTATCTTGCCTAGGCCAGAATTAACTGGTATTGCCATAAAATAATAATACGTATTAATTTTTAACTAAACAATTTTTTTATTTTACCAAACATTTGTTGTAACTGAATGTGATAAATAGTGAGTATAGAGAAATTTTACCGCCAAAATATCCCGTTTTCAAGCATAGTGTTTGTTGTGAGCAGGCGAATTGCAGGATACCCCACATTATACGGTGTTTGCTATCACTTACGCCGGTACACAGCTACGCCTACAGTGGGATCGTGACCCAACAAACAAACTAGCACGTGACCACTGGGCACTGACTGACACCGACACACCCTAACACTGTCAGTGTCAGCCCGTGTGACGATGCTGCCCACGGTGGGGACGAAACCTTGATTGAGAAAGAGTGAACGTGAACTGAATACAATTATTGCAAATTACCAATATTTAATAACATTTTATTTAGTATTCGTGAAGATAACGTTTTAGATGCTAAAATACCCCTATCCGTCCGACTGCGCACCAAGGCGCAATTTTTTGTATGTTCTTAGTAAAAATTTGTATTCAGGTCAGTTAATTTAAATTTACTTTTATGGTATAGTTTTAAAATTTGGAAAACTCAAGCTTTCGGCAGTGGGAAAAACGTAAGCCTACGATAAAAATGTTAAAATAAAAATGTTAAATTCAAGTTTCAAAAATTCATTTTCGTGTACTTCTAATAAATGTTGATTTGATCACATAACAACTCAACCGTTGTAGAGCTTTTATGTCAAGCCGAACCGAAAACATTCGTGCAGTCATGATTGTAAGCAATCAATTATGTTTTTGTTATCAGTATATTGTGTCACGTTGACAGATGAGAGTGGCGAACGGCAACCACGAGCGTGTGTGTGTGAGTGCGCGCACGCTTGCTATAAAAACATAAAAACAAGATCGAATCTACAGCTATGCAGCAGGAAGTCGCATCGCGTCTGAGCATGCGCACTAGGTGAAATGTAGCGGACCTGATCGGGTAACGGTACACCTGGCTAACGGTACATTGTTGTTATAATAATAGGGTTGCGCCATGCATTCTTCGAAAGGACGACGACGAAGACAACATGTGTTCTGTGCGAGAGAGACGGAAGACATCGGAGGAAAGGGCAAGTCTTTGGCATTCGCTTTCCGACCTCGACGGGGTTCGAACCCTGAGGTATGTGACTCGAGCCCCGAGCCCCCCTAGATGACCTTGCTCTTCCGCGATTTTATTAGACGGGTAACCATCCAGAAATTACAAAATCCAACTCGACCGGGGATTGAACCCGGTTCCAGGGCGGGCTGGACATGATATTTGGCATAAACAATGAATTATGTTAAAAAATTGTATGATTGCTACATCTCTGCCAACGTCTGTATGGACAGAAATTGCAGACTTATTTTACCTTTTCGACAAGATCTAAATTTAAAAGAAAATATAAGTTTTTTTGCAATCAATTTGTGAAAATTGTTTGTTCATTTTTTATTTTTATTTTTTATTAATTATTTGCATTTATTTGTACATCATTTGAACATAATATTAAAAATAAATGCGAGAGTGACAGAAAGAGCATCTGCCCCATAGTACGTGAGTACCTGTCACCCTTGTGTCACACACTTGTCACTCGAGTCACCAAAGCCAGACAAAATTAAATTTTTAACCAAATCTCTATATTCCTAAAAATATCCATCTTCAATACTCAACACCACTATCTACCCAGATATCCTACTGTTGAATGTACAATAAACAAAATATGTTATATACTCTTTTGTAGCTCCACATGTTCCTGTTCCCAGTTCTGAGTCTGAGTCAATTCCCATACACTTGCAACTTCACAATAATATTTAATTATTCACAGTAGAGTTTTACATTAATATTTTCATTATTTTGTAGCCTGTTCGCTAGGTGTTAAAACACCACTTCTCTCTCAGTAATTGTTCGAAACCTTCATAACATTCATCTAATTGGGTCATTCATCACGAAATTCTCTGTTTTCAAGATGTTTTCGTTCCTTGTAAGTGAAAAGTATGACGAATGTGTGAATTGTTCGTCTCGTGGCGAGTGAGCGCCCTCTGGTAAGCGCAGGTGGGAGTTCTCATGTTATGTTTAGAAGCGAGGCTGTGTGCGCACACACTACGGTACATCTAAAATCTAGAGCAAGATATCGTGGGAGATTTCTTATTATACGCGATATGTTCGTCACTGCTTCCTCGTTATGATTGACTCAAACGTGATTTGAAATGAAGTAATTATATCAAAGCAGGATGCAAGTTAAGCGAGCTCTTTCCGTTCACATGTCATCTGTACTCTATATTATGATATATTTACAAATTGATTGCTTGAATATTGAATATTTTAAACATTAAACATTTCTTATATCAATGATGTTTTTCTTAGTTTGTCTACCCTGCCAATGGTGAACAAAGGAATATCTTTCAAATTCTGTCGAGATCATCCGTAATATAGTTGAAAAGCAATGCAATTCGGTGTGTGTGTGTGTGTGTGTGTGTGTGTGTGTGTGTGTGTGTGTGTGTGTGTGTGTGTGTGTGTGTGTGTGTGTGTGTGAGAGATGGATGCCCCGCGGGATCCGAAATTCAGCGCCTATCTGCGGCCTCTGGCAAAAAAAATGTATTCTGGATGCGGTTCCAAGATATTAATTTGATATATTGCACTTGCGTTGTATATTTGAATTTGAATGGATAGTGTAAAATTAATTAACTAGGAAAACGCTAAAGTCCCGCCGCGTTGATGGATGAGCGTTTTTTTTGTAATTTTTTTTGCGTTTTGTGCGTTTGTTTGCACTTTTCCTTTGCAAGTGCTTTTTGAATGCATTGTGGAGGTGATTGTTGTCAAGTTTCTATTGTTATTTGTTAATTGGTATTATAAACTTCAAAAAACTCATATTAAAACCTTTATTTCTGTAGATTCTGACTAATTTTTTCAACTTTTTCTTTCAAAAGGTACTACATCACCATAACCTTAATGTCCATGTGAAATCTGAACGTTGTAGCCCTACCCGTTTGGTCAGAATCGGCCCAAATGTGACGAAAATATCGCACTAAAAATTGAAAAACTAATATTAAAACCTTTATTTCTATAAATTCTAGCTAACTTTTTCAACTTTTTCTTTCAAAAGGTACTACATCACCATAATCTTAATGTCCATGTGAAATATGAACGTTCTAGCCCCACCCGTTTGGTCAGAATCGGCCCAAATGTCACGAAAATATCGCACTAAAAATCGAAAAAAATCGTAAAAGTACGATATTTATGAGAAATATTTCTTCGATTGTACCCAAAAACAATACACCTCTAAGTTCAGAGAAAACGAAGGTCCGGTCAAATTTTCATCAAGATCGCGTATGCCGTTTGCCCGGAATCGAGCGAACAAACAGACGGAAAAACAAAAAAAAAAAAAAAAAAAAAAAAAAAAAAAAAAAAAAAAAAAAACACCCGAGCTAAATTTTTTGGGGGGTCAGTGAAATTGAAGTCTTCGCTTCCGCTCGCTACGCTCGCTACGCTCATCCAATTAGATTATGATAATTAAACTACTAAATACATTTTGTTAGTACACAAATGTTACAAATTTAGTCACAATTTGTCCCGGCGGCAAAAATATAGATTTTGAAAAAACAAACGACATGCATAGGCTTAAGAAACGAAACGAAGGGGGGGGGGGGCTACTAAAGGTCCTTCCCCCCAGTTCTACGTCATGGATACGCCACTCAGTCCAATGTGTACTGGCCAAAGATGAATTATTTGCTATCACAGTAATAATTATTTTAAGAATTTTTTTCTCGTAAGATAAAAGTTAACAATCGATTAATTTTCACTTCCCTGTTTCTCATAACAAAAATCTATTATCACGTTTTATGATGTTACCGACGTACATGTCTTGTCCAATCAATTCAAACCCTTTTTAATGACGACTTCACACACCACGTAGTACGTACACGTTCACGTACTCGCATGCACAGTTGTTATTTCCAAAAAACCTTTCGATTACAACCTCGATAACGGTTCGAGATTGCACGCTACATGATTCGCGACCGCGACGAACATTTCCGTTAAATTTCGTTTTCGTGTTGTTTTTTTGCGCGACAATATTTTCGCGATTTATCGCGGCCGGTCATGGGAAACGTTAAAACATTCGGTTTCAAGTCTTCTCGTCTTTTCTCTACTTTCGTGACGAGGAAAATAGGGAATTTTTGCGGTTTTATTGATGTTAACCGCAGGTGGGCGTGTATATGCACGCCTACATCTGTTTTTATTGATTGATTGTTTTATGTGGAGTTAATAATATTGAACTTGAGGCAACATTCCGTTTTCTTGTCATGCATTGATCTTTTCAACCAGAAATAATTTTTGAGGTGGTCACAATTTTAACATTTTTTTATTTTTTATATACCTTAATGAGACATGTGTTGAGTACACTTTCTCATAACATGTATAACACTTCATATGCTGGAAGATTTCATTATGATGTACTCTTATACTATACTCATATTATCTATTTTTTTTTAAATCGAACACCTGCCCATTGGCATTCAAGTGTGGATATTGATATGTGGGAGGGAATCGTACATAGGAATCTTCAATAACCATGCATCTCATATGCTGGAAGATGTATTTTTGTATTTTTCTGATTTAGTACCCACATTTTTTATTTTATTTTTTTAAATCGAACACCCATGCCCATTGGCATTTAGGTGTGGATATGGATATGTGGGAGAGAATCACATGAAAATCTTCATGGGAATCTTCAATGGCCAAGGGCTATTTTTTGTTTGTTTTATTTATTTATTTATTTATTTATTTATTTATTATTATATTCTGAAGTTAATACAAAAATTCCAGAATGGCCGGAATAAGAAGCAAGTATGGGTATACCCCTACAATATTTTCTTTATTATACTTGGATACCGTAATGGGAATTCATATTGTATCGGTGATTAGTTTAATGCTAGTATTGTCCTTCAAGTGGCTTCCTACTTAATATTCCTCCTCGCCTACCCAAATAAAGAAGTGGAAAGCCTCTTCCATCGCCAAATACAAATGATTCTTTCCTTCTAACAGGTCGAACTTGTTGGTGGCAGAGGCGCCAGTCAGTCGATACATGATCAAACAAACTGAACACATACATCAACCTGGGCCAACGTGTCAGGTCCGGAGTTAACAAACTGCTAAGAGAGTCGCTTTGCCTCGTATGGTAGTGGCAGAATATGTAGGCGGGTTTTGTTAGGCTACAAATGGTACCCGGAACAGCATCATACACAAAGGACTACTGGATTCGAAAATATTGCAAATATGAAAGGGAGCACTGTCTAAAACTGCATCTGAAGAAAAGATAATAAAATTGCGATAGATTTTTTAATTTCTGGACTGTATTCAAAAATAAGAATAGCAATATTTTGGAATCCCTAGACCAAAGTTGGATGAATGTATGCCAAACATTTAAAAAGGGTTATAGCCTCTCAATCAGCAATGGTATTAAAGTGCAACATGTAGTTTTAAGCTATTTAAAAAAAAAGTTTTCTCCTATTTGTATTGTCTGTTGTACCGTCGGACGAAAAACTTGTGCATATCCGAGGGTTGTAAATAAACAAATAATTACATAGTCGTGTTACGAATGTTATTACAGTCAATTATTTTCTGTGTAACTAGGTTGTAGAGAAAAGTGTGTAGACAAAACTTTTTTAAAATTAAATTATCACTTGAGTCCATTCCTCATCAAAGGCAATCTAAACTGACGCTTCTTCTGTAAGCTCTAAGCTACTATTAGTGGTTCTATCCTCGGCGTGGCGATCTAAACTGAAGCAGCCTAATAAAAAATTAAATTTTCGTAGGATGCCCGCTGTAGGATATACACCAGATTTAACCGATATGACCCTCTTCAGGTGACTAACTAGGTATATTGCGGATAGGACAATTGCGAAGCGTTGTCCGAGGGCTATTTAAGAGGACTCAATCCCTTGCATTCGCATGAACGACTGAGGAAAACTTTGGAAAAAACCTTCAGTAGGATTGCCGGTCTCGACGGGATTCGAATCCGGGACCTTCCGAATCACAGAGTCGAGCGCTTAGCGCCCGAGCCAACACTGTCGCTGTCGGTAGCTCTGGTATGGTAATGGGCTAAAGCTTCTCCTCTTCTGCTTCGCCCAACACGCCATGGCACACTCGTATTTCTTCTGTAGAACTCTCAGCTTCGGGGAGCAACGCCATGGAATTATCGACATATTTCAGCGTTCATGTCGCAACGTAGGCGGTCGCTCAGGTTACAAGCTTGAATATCTTGCTGGCTTGGGTCATGACAAGAATTCACAGTTAAATTATAAATAGTCACAAAAAAGTGTCGAAACTAGACAAGATAGAAGTTATTACATTATAAAGTCACGGTGTTTGTGATAAAGCTCTCGGAGGAATTCGGAGAGAGTGGTTTCAGAAAGGACAACGGGAATCTTCTTTCATTGGTCCAAATTGATGTATACAATATTCAACGTTCATTATTGTCAATCAGAATTATCATACGATGGAGTCACTCTAGAGTTATTAGAATAAACTAATAATTTGACATTTACAACTATTTAAGAAGTTATTAGTTATTATAAAAGAAATAATATTTTAAGATGCTAGATTAATGTATTGTTTATTTTTACTATATTTTGAAAAAAATACAAAATACAGTATTATGATATGAAGATCATAAATATATATTCCCTCTTTTTATAGAATTAAGATGCAAAATTATTGGCAAACGATATTTTTGAAAGGAATATAGTTTTAACATTGTATTCATAGTATTTGTTGAATTCAAGTACAAGAAAATAGCAAAACTAGTTATGAAGATCGTGGAGTAATAATAGATGTTCAGTAATGTTCGTTTCTGATTTTAAAGTACTAAAAATAACTTTTAAAATTGCCTTTTTTCTTAATTTCTATATATTAGTTGAAGGAGATTAGCCATAAAAAAGGAATAATGAGATTATTGAAAGTGCGCTGTAGCTCGGCTCCTTAGATACCAAACAGGCTTAAGTTCGGGGTTTAGTGATAGAGGCGTGAATTTTGGATCATTTACTCAGAAAAACGTGCTTAGTAATTTGCCAGGTGGTCCCAATCGATTTTTTCCCCGTTCAGGGGTGACCATGGTGCAAATTTAGGGGTTGACATTATTTTCAAATGGACTAGGGGTGAGCCTAATAGAAGTAAAAGTGTGGTATTTGAACATTTTGTTTAAGTATTTATTCAATTTAATTATTTAAATCTAAAAAATGTTTTATTTATAACAGGGGTGTCCAGAAATGTTATTTCGAAAAATCGTTCCAAATGCTAGGACCTAAGTAGGCCTATAGCTTGTGATGATTCATCTTTCGGGGATAAGTGATAGAAGCGTGAATTTTGGATCATTTACTCACAAAAATGCAATGAATCATTTGCCGGTGGGTCCGCATCGAAAAATGTTCCCGTTCAGGGGTGACCATGGTGCAAAGTTAGGGGTATACATTATTTTCAAATAGACTAGGGGTGAGCCTAATAAAAGTAAAAGGGTGGTATTTAAACATTTTGTTAAGTATTAATTCAATTTAGTGATTTAAATCTAAAAAATGTATTATTTTTAACAGGGGTGTCCAAAATTGTTACATTTGCCCTTATTTCTAAAATACGTTCAAAATGCTAGGAAGCATAGCTTGTGATGACTCATTTGAAAGGAATTTAAACACTGAACACGAATTTCATACATAATCAAAAGTCAAGGTCACCGGGGTCAATCAGGGTCACGACCTTTGAAATTTATTTATTATTTTGTTGTCCAATCACCATGAACAGACCATATAAAAGTGTATATTTTGGTACTTTTTACCTAAATCGTTCGTCCAGGATAATATATGTACATTAAAAGATCAATTCTATATTCAGGGTTGTACAAACTTTCTTTCTGGGTCGTGAGTTTTCCAATATACTGTTAATTGCACCACCATAGGTTGTGACCACTCATTTTGAATCAAAATGTATGCTGACCACGATTGTGTAATCAATTGTGTAAGTTAGTCTAATCTTTATGGCTTTATATAGGAGTTTATAGGTACAGGGATACTGCTCTTCAGACACCTATCTTTTGGCCTCTGAAATTGAAAGCGCGCTGTTCTTTGTCTCCTATCAAAAGCTGTTACAAAGATGTGTCACACAAACAGGGGTGTGAGACTAGACTGGACTCGACTTCTGCGTGATTTTGAATTATCTGATTCCGTCCATAAAGAAACAATTTCGACATTTGGTAGACTCGAGTTTGGTTTCTGATTGTCGGAATCAAACCGTGACTTGCGTCTGTGGCCGAGGATTTTACACAAAATAATAAATAAATTTCAAAGGTCGTGACCCTGATTGACCCCGGTGACCTTGACTTTTGACTATGTATGAAATTCGTGTTCAGTGTTTAAATTCCTTTCAAATGAGTCATCACAAGCTATGCTTCCTAGCATTTTGAACGTATTTTAGAAATATGGGCAAATGTAACAATTCTGGACACCCCTGTTAAAAATAATACATTTTTTAGATTTAAATAATTAAATTGAATAAATACTTGAACGAAATGTTTAAATACCACCCTTTTACTTCTATAAGGCTCACCCCTAGTCTATTTGAAAATAATGTCTACCCCTAACTTTGCACCATGGTCACCCCTGAACGGGGTAAAAAATCGATTGAGACCACCTGGCAAATTACTCAGCACGTTTTTTTGAGTAAATGATCCAAAATTCACGCCTCTATCACTAAACCCCGAATGGTTTGTCTAAGCAACCAGGCTACTGTGCATTAGATAATAATTAATTAATAATTTTATGAAGAAAAACGAGATGCATAAAAACACCTGAAGGAGTGCAAGACAATGATAATTTATAACGGTTTGTGTGTACAAAGTTTTTGATTTAGTACTAGCACTTTTTTATTCCATGGTAAGAAGTTGGCGTTCGTGCATGCGTGTGGATATCATTGCGAAATGTAACACTCAATTTGTTTATGAGATGCCGTTTCTGTTTTTGTCGCCATCTTGGCACGTTTTTATTTATTTACGAAGGATGTTGACAATAAAAATAATGAAATCCCTGCAGGTGTTTGCATGTGCGTGACGAGACCCATAAGAGACCCGGGCAGGCGACTTCCGAGGAACGCTTGCTCCGATAACAATAATTATACAACTGATTCGGTGTGATTACTACCTGTGGACTTGCTGAGTGCTGACACGAGCCTTAGAGGGGTTCAAGTTCGAGTCCCGGCGCCGGTGACCTTGTGTGAGGGTGTTTCTCAGCTCTCAAGGTTTCCGCAAGCATTTAAGGGGAATCCCTAGACCCAAATATGATTTCTTAAGTATGCAGTAAAGACGTCTGAAAAGTAAGTAGAATGTACCGACAGTGTTGGCTCGGGCGCTAAGCGCTCGACTCTGATTCGGGAGGTCCCGGGTTCGAATCCCGTCGAGACCGGCAATCCTGACTGAAGGTTTTTTCCGACGTTTTCCTCAGTCGTTAAGGCGAATGCAAGGGATTGAGTCCTCTTAAACAGCCCTCGGACATCCCTTCACAATTTCCTATCCGCACATACCTAGTTTACCTGAAGAGGGGCTAATTGCACCCTATAACAGGTTTCCCACGATAAAAAAAAATAAAAATAATAATAATAAAAAAGGCGAATGTAAGAGGGGCTTAATAAAAGAGCGGATTATTTTTTTGAAATATTTTTGACGGGACATAACCTCAGAATCAACAATTGTATTCAAATTACTGGAATCAGTTGCTCAAGTTCAAAATTGAATTTTTAGCAGCGGTTTTTTTGTATATTATTTCTACACTCCTTTATCTACAACCTAAATAACAGGATTTTTGGATTTATATGGTTTGTTGCGTTGCACAATTTTTTTCGCCTGCCGGTACAATTTCCAATTTTGTACCGTTTAACGGAAAAAATCGTGCAACGCCTGAAACCTTATAAAACCAATAATACTTATATTTAGGTTGTAGATAAAAGAGTGTAGAAATAATATACAAAAAACCGCTGCTAAAAATTCAATTTTGAACTTGAGCAACTGATTCCAGTAATTTGAATACAATTGTTGATTCTGAGGTTGTCCAGTCAAAAAAATTACAAAAAAAAATCCGCTCTTTTATTAAGCCCCTCTTACATTCTACTTACTTTTCAGACGTCTTTACTGCATTCTTTAGAAATCATATTTGGGTCTAGGGATTCCCCTTAAGACAATCTCAATAGAACATTACCTAACCAACCAGTGCTTGTAATATAGAAATTGAATTACTTTTTTTACGAAACCCTTTATGTCCACCTTTTATCACACATACATATTTTAAGCAGTACGCGTTTATAATGTGACGGTAGTTAAATTGCAGGAGGTTCTAGGTCACGATAATATACTATTGAGTTTATTGCGTGATACAAAGTGAATGATACTATCTTACGACTCGATTTGTTTGTTTCAACAAAAAGTAAACAATAAACAAAACTTTAAAACATGTTTTTATAGTCTACCCACTCAGTCATAGAATTGATTTTCAGTTGGGGACTTCTATCGATTAAAATAAATATTTTTTTGTAGGATGCCCGCTGTAGGGTATACATATCAGATTTAACCGGTGTGACCCTCTTCAGGTGACTTAACAAGGTATATTGCGGATACGACAATTGTGAAAGGATGATTGGTGTATCCACTGATTGCTATAATTGGATGAGCGTAGCGAGCGAAGCGAAGATTCCATTCTACTACACTGGAGAAAAAATTCCGGAATGTTTTTTTTTCTTTCTTTTTTTTTGTATTTTTGTCTGTTTGTCCACACGATTCCGGCTAAACCGATACTCCGATTGCGATGAAATTTTATGGAGGCCTTCGAAATCTCTGAACTTAGAACTGCCACGTTTTTGAGCGCAATCGGAAAATTATTTCTCATGAAAATCGCAATTTTACGATTTTTTTCGATTTTTAACAAAATTCTTCGATTTATAAGACCTACATGCTTTGTCCGATTGTAATAATTTTTTCACAGAACCTTTATTTCATGAATTGATATATTCGTGTAAAATTTGAGCGTTATCGAAAGATAAATGTCTTTAAAAAATCGCAATTTTACGACTTTTTTCGATTTTTTAAATTTCTTTGGCTTATAGCCCCTACATGCTTTATCCGATCGTAATGATTTTTTCACAGAACCTTAATTTCATGAATTAATATATTCGTGTGAAATCTGAGCGCTATCAAATAATTATTTCTTATGAAAATTGCAATTTTACGATTTTTTCCTTTTTTTAAAATTACGATTGATTAAAAATTAAAGTTATTTTTTTATTTTATTTTATTTAATTAAAAAAAAAAAATTCAACTTAGATTATGATTTTTTCACAGAACAACAGAAAATCCGCATAACACATGGCAGCTCAATGCACCAATTACGCTCATCCAACAACGCGGCGGGACTTAAGCGTTTTCCTAGTATTATACACATAATAATATATAGAATATTAGGATTTTTTGTTACTGTATTTACTTAATTTCGAAACAAATTTGAACCCCATCGGCCCATCCCAGTACAAAACTACAAATTATAAAATGTTAATAAAACTGTCCAAAACATATTCAAAAGCAGCACGTTATGTTGTATGTACACCCTCGCCCAGTGTTGGGTAAGTTCCCGAAAAAAAGGAACTTTTAAAAGATAAGTTACTTGGCTTTCAAAGAGAACTTTTAAATGTTACAGTTCCTTCACACGAAAAGGAACTTTTGAGTTCCTGAAATAATAAAAGTTGCTGATAAAAAGTTCTTTATCAGAAAAATTATGTTACATAGAATTTAGGACACAATTAAAAAAAAAATCCTCGTCACTAGCAAATATGATAGGTTCATCAATCGAGGTTATGCCTCCTAAAAATGATATGCTACTGTTTTTACAACCGATTTTCATCTGTATCAGCTAAATCCATTTTCAGATGTAAAGACATGGTGGGTTTTGTAATCTCTAAGAGTGAAAGGAACTTCTAAAACTCTATTAAAAGTTACCCAAAATTGCATGGTAACTTTTGTGTTGAAAGTTCTTTTAACTAAAAATGGAACACGTTCCTTAAATAGTTCCCGAAAAAGGAACGCGCTTTTTTAAAAAGTTCCTACCCAACACTGCCCTCGCCCAGAAGTAAATCAATTGCTCGCCTGGGTGTATAGTAATTACAACTTAACCCCTTGATTTATGATGATAGTGTACGTGCACCGTCCTTCCACTATGCCAACTATGTTTTACTAACTACAGAACTATGTTTTGTGCAATCGCATGTGCACACACAGCCCCCATCATCAGTCAACAACAAAAGTTAATGACTTCTGAAGTTGTTGCATGTTACGGAAGACGATTTCGCAAATGTACAGATTGCACACGTTTAGTGCATACTGAAACATAAACATGTCATCCAACCGTATATTAAAGTAGACTTAACTGAAAATTAATATCTAAATGCATTAGTTTGATATGTCGCATGCACTATCCTTCTTACGCTGTTAGTAAAAAGAGAAAAAAAAGGGTTTTTTTTCAACATGCCACATCATTTGAACTAATCATTGCTTTGTTATATTTTCCACATTAAAAATACTTTAAAATTGTGAATCTTTATCAAGTAGCTAGTTATTTTATTAATAATCATATTTTACAAACGTTAGCTGTAAAGACTGAAGAAAACAAACAAACTCTTTACAATAATTTTATTTCCTAACTGAATTTCCAATTATTTTACTTAATTTAGCGATATACCTAATACCTAGTAGTTTACTACGAAGTTTATTGTTGATAAGTGGATCGTCTAACGAACACTGCACAAGTTTTCCACTGATGAGTTGTTTACACGCGCTTTGAAATTAGTTAATTGTAGTTGTAAAAATCCCACTAATGACTAAAACTAACTAATGACTGGCCTACATAGTCAATGGATCCATTCTAGCAGTAGGGTGTGAAATTAGTTGTTGAATAAGAATCACAATTGAAAACATGACTCTTGTTGTTAAATGAACCTTCAAGTCAATTTTGAAATTTTCATATAAATATAAAAATCAATATTTCGTAAGATTGTAGATTGCAAACTGTTGTTGGTAGGCCTGCTATACTACTACACTAAATATAGCTTATACTTCGCCAACTAATATAATGTATAAGATTGATTAGTAAGTATTGTAGTTAATTTATAAGTTTATGGCATAGGTCGCCAACCAAACAATAAGAGGTCGTGAGTCTCTCTACAAACAGGAGGTCACCGGATCAATACCCGCCACCGGCATCAAAACTGAAGTTTCTTGCGATGTTTCACTTGCTTGGACTAAATCTATCCAAGCATTCAACTTTTTTTTTTTTACGTCTCTCACGTAAGCCCAAAAGCATTACACGTTGATTGTGGCATGTAAATTAGGTCTTACACCACCTTCCAACTATCCTCCTATACATGGCAGGCCGTTCCAAACCCTCCGAATACTGACTTGTCCCTCCACTTTTGAGATATTGTAATATTTAGACCACATGCCAAACGCTTGTTACTGTCATGTTGTTACTTTGTATTATGACAACGAATTCTGTATTTACATTGTTTTAATGTTCGGTTCTGTATAATTAAGTATTTTATGTCAATTTTATATTCCTTGTCACGTACCATAATAAATAATACTAAATCCAAGTTCGTTTCTTTATACGAAAAAAGTAAAATAATCTATTTTGCTGCAGGGTTTCTTTACTACTATCGTTACACGCTACAATTACATGCAACTGAACTTTGAAAGTCAGTAGAAGATTTTTATGTCTGGCTGTTATATACCAGATTCTAGATTACACTTGTCCATAAGAATTACATCCTAAGTGATGTAATATAAACGTGTTTTAACGTTGTGATCCTGAGCCCTTACAGTCTTCTAACACCTGGTTCTTATATTTAGGTATCACGTGTTCACTGCGTTTTTAGGTAACAGGGTTTTTTGTGTGTGGATTCCAGGGGTTGGGGCTCCTTTATGAGTCGGAATCTCTCATAATTTACATGCGTGAACGTGCGTGTCAAGCTAGACCTGAGGTGAATACACAACAAATAAGTTTTTCTTCACCCTTACACAATGGTCTTAAAATTAAGCCCCATAGCCAAGACATATTCCCTTGACATATAATTTGATACATATTTTACCCTTGACATACCTTTCAAGTTTTATAGAGTACCTTTACTTTCAATGAACTTCACCTTGAATTGTAAATTAAACTTTGAATTGTGAGCGTTGTTAGTAATGACAACCATAAATTCAGGTACAGGTTCTACCTTCTAAAATAGTCATCAATGGAACATTCTGTAAAATCAAATTTGTAATCATTTATTGAAACAGGTAGAAAGTGATTTTTTGATTATTTTATTTTACAATTTTAATTATTGTTGTTATTCTCCATCGTTGTCGTTGTCAAATCACACTTTCCACTGTTGGTTTAATTTTTTGTTTGTTTGTTTAATTTTAGATAATTATTGTTATGCTTTATAGAAAACGTGGAAAAGTGCTTTTAGGGTATAAACTCATTAGCAGTCTTCAAAGTGATTGTACACCACAATATAATAAAGCTCCTCTCTAATTCAGTCGACACTCTCTCTCCGTAGTGTGTTCGCAGACTGTGATAGCGTCAATGCCTTCACCATCCTCTATCAAAGTGTCGCCATTGTTGGACACCGTAACATGGCACCCATAAAAACTTTCAAAAACTTTACTCGTCATAGGTATTACTCGAAACAATACAGAAAGACAATGATGGGTCGATAACCTACTCGAGAAAAAGTAGACGCCAGACTTACTTCCTATGACATTCTGGGTTTCTGGGACAGACGTGATAAAACTAAAACAAAAGACTCTAATTTTAGGATGTTATTACTTTTGACGTGTGGTTTGTTGATCATTGAAATATTACGTTTTTAAATTACCATTGTATTCGCTGTTGGAATAATTGCAAGTGTTACATTGTATATGTGCTTTATAAAAAGTAACTTGATTACTATAGTTAGCGAAACGGTACACCATCGATTGTTCAACAAATTACATTACTACGATCTTAAATTTGTTTGTTTTTTGGTCAATTTAAAAAAAACAAATAAATAAACGTGTGTTTCAGCGGTATTATTTACTTGCGGGAGCACATACGAAATTCATTTGGAAACATTCATGGGAGGTGTTTGTTTGGGCTTAATTCAGTTTCTATGTTTTTGGTTTAGAGAATCGATTCATTCTTAATGTTTTACACAATAAATTCATTAATGAATACTACTAAAAATGATACTGAAATACATACACGGATATATTAGCCACGGAACTCTCAGACGGCCGATTGAATAAATAAAATAATATTTGCATTTGTTAATTTTCTGTTCAATCATGCATCCGATTAGAAGAGGACTTACTGCAGCTGTAATCAAGTAGTTTCATTACAGTTTGGTAATAATACACTCACACTGCTATTGGCACACAACACCAGTTTGTCCCCGAGCCCTTGTCACGCTAGTTTTGTTTTTTTGGGGGCGGGGTACTTTTAGAATTGCTCCCAGCAATTGTACGGAACAAAACCAACGCCCCTCCCCTTTCGTCTTCCGAGAGACTTACCTTCACTATTTCGACATAAGTGCAATTGAAATTTGCATAATTTCTTTTTCTGTTACACAATGTTGAGTCTATTAGTATAACGTTATAAGTAAAACGATCTAGGCAGGCACAACTCCCCGTACAATCATCTTCTTCCCCAAGCAGTCGAAATACACATCATAATTAAGTGGGTTGTGAAATTCCCCCATGGCGTCGCAAAATAATTGCCGCCAACCTGGATTGCCTAATGTTCACGCATTTATCTCTCCTAAAGGTTCCTTGCCCCCAACGCATAAGTTCCATAGAACACTTGGCCACGTGACGTGGTAGATTCATACTTTTATTGTCTTCGGGAATTATTCTTTCATATTCCTTTCTCTTATTTTCCCCATCGTTTATATTATCTCACTATATTATTTGATTTTGTTAGTCTCAATAAACTTCGTTATTATATTTGTCGTGATTTAAATCTTAATGTCTTTTTCTTTCTTATTCTATATCTCGTTTGCATGATGTAGGCTACTTTATTTTGTTCCAATCGGAACTTTCAATAGTTTCGCATATTATTCCAATTCCACTATAGCGGAAAACATATATTTTAATTTCATTTATTAATAGGCTAGCTGAGTCTTGTATATGTTAATGTGCACGTAAGTGTTATAACAGAAATGGATAGGTGATTAATTAATTCTAATAACTATGAAATATCATTCTAATGCTCATGCCCTGAGTCTGACAGAATCAGGCCTGCTTTGGTCTGATAAACCTATAATTACTTGCATCCATGAGGTTTCATATTCACCTCCCACGCACTCAAGGTATCTCTTAGTATCAATAACAACATTTGATACGAGAAGTCTCATCATAACGTGTAATAATCACGTCAAATTACATCGCAGAGGCTTCTCTGCATCCACCGCCCCTAGGTACAACCTGAAGTAAGTCGAAAAACGCAAACTCGTTGTGGAATGGATTGGAACGCGGAACGGAATCCGTGGTTGGCGGCCATTTCCACCTTCGACCCGACTGAGGGAGTTTCCGACGTTTTCCTGTAATAGTCCAGTAATTCTGTGACAAAATATACGGTAAACCACCTATTATCATAACAGGTTCAAATACATCAATCGCTTCCTAAAAGTGTCCTCTATGGCATACCCAAAATCTAAAAAAATCGGCATGCCGGACGGGGTGGAATTCAATGTAATTTTGTTTAATTTTATAAAATTATTTTACATCTCGAAACAGAAAAGTGAAACATTAAAACAGAAAGTTGTTATGTGGTACACTCCATAAAGATCGGCTGAGCTCTATCAATATTCTGGGGTGGTGGAAGGTGGCTGGGTATGCTATGATTTTTTATTCTTGTACGTCATTTTAATATCCATAAAAAAGTTACGTAATTGTCACACAAATTTTTACCGGAACATTTATTAAACAAATAGGCCCTATAATGCAAAATGATGTAATGTCAATACAACCGAATTGTATGATGCGTACATGTACATCTATTCTAGATTTTTGTTTCCTGATATAAGATTCTTGTATCATACTTGGTAAATGGTAACTAACGAAACGCAATAACGAACTCGTCGATTGGCTTCATTGCTGCATTACATTATGCGAATTACACTGAAATCTCATTGTGCTACAACGTCTTTCTCCCGACAAACTATGTCGTAAATGATAACTATCGAGATTAAATTCATACAATGCGACTTAATTTGCATACATCGTGACTAGTGACGACACGAACCAACAGCTGTTCGTGCACCATCTCCCTCGCTCGATATAAAACAAGTGGCAAGGCATCTACCCATCCTCCAGCCTCTACTCTACTACATCACCTCCACTTCGCAGTCTTCGTCCAGCATTGTCGCAGAACTTGATTTCAAAGATTTTTTGCACAAAACTTCTATCTATCTACCGCTTCCTTATATAAAGCGACATTCAATATACCAGTTCGCAACTTTTCTTGTTCTGGGAGAAAACATACAACAGTTTTCATTGATCCTGTCATGTTTTACCGTTTACCAGTCCTGTCTGCAGAAGAAGCTGGGCAGTGGACACAGATAGACAGACAGACAGACAGACAGACAGATTGAAACTGTTTATAACTCGTACACAGGATGGAGGTAATGAGGCAGCTGAAGACGAAGACGACTTATTATTGTATTTATAATGCTGTAAACTGTAATGCATCATAGCAAAAGTATGTATAATAGATTGCATTTAGCTTGCTATGCTGTTTTCCACGGTAATACCGTAGTAGTGTAGTATATATTATGGTGGTAATACAATTGCAGTTGAATGATAAAAGGTGATAGCCACTTCGCACATGTTTGCCGATTCTCGTTTAGTCTATGTCTCACCAATGGTATCACATTTAAATTCTAAATGTATCAAATGTATGCTTTATTTAGAATTTAGTGTAGTAGTGGTAGGATAGTCTATCTTTTAACACTGTGATGCGGTGTATTATATTTTGTGGCGGAAATCGGAAATTAAATATGTGTGATTTCACGTTTTTGTGTTTGTTTATCGATCGATCTATCTTAGAAACATCGATTACTAATCGAATGAGAATTTCTCTTTTCGAGTATCAAAAGTAGCACCTTTGATCGAACGGCAACCGTATTTATTAGATAGCTGATAAATGAACTAAGTAGGAATAAAATAATTTCATATTATTAGAGGCAAAATACGTAAAAAGGAACCTATTTTTATTTATGAAATAATGTCGTGAGTTGGGAAATGTAGTAAAATTAAGGATGAGGTTAATGAAACATAATAATAACATAATAGTTGGAACTGTAAAAAAGCATCATCAAATATGCCAGTGACTAAAGCGACTTAATTTCCGAATTTCCAGCGAAGTGAGAGAATCGTTGGACAGTCACAAGAAGCCAGCCAGGGAGGGTTAGGAAAAGAAAAGTGAAGCAAATATCCACCTACATTGTGCCTCAAGAGCAAAGAAACTATATTATTATCCCGTTTTAAAAATACGGTTTTTCGATTTGCTCCACTCTATACTCTTGAAAAGAAACTTCGTCAGAATATGATTGCAATTTGCAAACAACAATGGCGTGAAAAATTGCATTAAATTAAGACCCGAGCTGTCTCCTAGTCTTGCGTGTCTGACGTACGCTTTGCATATCTAATGTAATAGACTGTGGAGTAGAGGAGCTTGTAATCCAAGGCTTGATGGGAATCTCAGGTATGCCTACCCTACAGCCATGCGGTATAATGCAGTCACACGAAGAAGGCTGACTTCTACAGGGTTATCAGATAGAATATTTGTTGGAGAAGAACGCGTAATAATGTGGGAATTCAAATACACTTGGGAGATTTTTAAGTTTGATATGACAAGGAAGGACAACTTTTTCACATAACTTGTTTTGTGGTCAAGATGAATTATGACTTCATGGTCAAAATAAACTTGCATAAATACAAATATCAAAACGTAAACAAAAGACTTGAAAATGCATAACATATAATCTTCATATTTGCGACGGGCTGCGTGTGTAACTGCACTTTACTCTTAGGTTGATGGAATCGCAACGTGTAGGCTGTATAAAATAAATATATATCCAGTGGAGGCATTTTTTTTTTTACTGTTATGTATGACTAAGGTTATGTATGTTGGTAATAGACAGGGAAAAAAGTCCCCGGTGGAGGCACTTATTTAATTTCTGTCTATATTATAGCCAAAAATTTATTTCTTTAAGTTTTAATTTTAATTCTGTCTATAATACCATCATAACAGCGTCATAGTCGCCTTGCTATAAAACCAAGGTAAAACATCTCATGTATATATTTATATATCTCTTTTGCACTTGTAACAACTCTCCATGACTCTTTCCTGAACCCTGAATATTGATTTTTAAACGACGCCTATGAGGTACATACGAAACACGTTATTCTCTCCCCCCACCCCCACCCCCACCCCCACCTCCCTTTCCCACTTCCCCTTTCTCTTCAACTTTTCCTAAATTTATTTGATGCTAATTCTTGATATGCAAATAGTCCTCCTTTTATTTTTATTTTCGACCAGAGGACTTTATTGAACGTATAACCAACGACGAAATTAATGCAAATCGGTCGTATGATGCAACACACTACCCTTATAACAACGAAACAAGTTCATCTTGCAACCCCTTCCAACTCCAATCTTTTGTTTGCAATGGCACGTGACACAACGCACAGCTGTTCTTGCAAAGCACCAACCACCCTTACAAATAACATTGCATAATATATTATGAAATCACTCGTTTCGTTTCGAAGAGTGTTTGGGATTTATTATATGTTTTAACAGCAACGAAATTGATTTCAGATTTTCTTGTGACATTATGAAGTATATAAGCTGTACATGGACAGGGTCAATATATATTATGGTCAGTATAGGGAGGTATCCTCGTATCCTGGTGCTGGTGTAAAAACGTGAATCGTGTACACAGGGTAAGAAATATCCCTCCTTCTACTCACGACAGACATTTGATTAGTGTCTATTATACATAATTATATCTTACATTACCTTTGATGTATATTTGAAAGGTAACTTAGATGGTTCAGTTTCGTGTTTCACTTTTTCACGGAGGCGGAAATTGAGGTTTTGTCTAATAATAGAGGAACAGCCGAACCAACTCGGTCAGGACCAACCTGAACAGTTACAATAATTTGTGTTTGTGTTTTCTTATGTGAGTCGTCGGCTTCGTCTGTGTATTATCTCGTGTGTGCGATTAGCTGTGGTCGTGAACGAGAGACCATTGTCAGTGCTCAGAACCACTGGACGGCCATTATTGTTGGACTATGGTAGATATTTGTTCTTTGCTGTTACTTCCTTGTATTAGTGGTCAGATGTCCTCGCGATACGCCTCAGTTTCTCAAGCTTGCTCATCTTTGTGGGTGCTGCTTATTATTAGTGTGTGTATAAGAAGCATTCAAAACAACTTTTTTTATTCTCAAATTTAGCATTTTGGAGTGTTTTGAAAAGCTCTCTTTGTAGCAAATTGTGTTCTCTCAATTAGTGTCCCTCTCTTCAAAAACAAACATGATCATACTATTTATTTGTTCTTAAAATGGATAAACAGCTTTACAAGTTGATTTTAAAAAACAAAATAATTCAAATTCATCATCAATAATAATGTAGTAAAACTGTAATCTGTAAACCTTATTCAATTAAAGTAAAACAAATCATTTTGTAGCGTTTTCAATAGTCATGAACTGTAATGACTATTGAATCTATAATGCAAAAAATTGTTGCTTGTTTGTGTTGTTATTATTTAATACAATACATTTTTCCATTTAAAACATACTGAAATTACTATACTGGTGGACCAATTTTGGAAATAATATTTTACGGGAGTGAAAAAATAATATACAGAGGTTTAGAGAACGAAGACAAATTTGCATTGCCCATTTTGTTATCGTCCTTCATAAATCAGTTTTTTAACTGAAAAGCATAGACGTTAAATAAAATAAATAAATAAATAAATAAATAAATTAGAACGATCAGTTGGTGACAAAATGTGGCTTATGACAGCATACGACAGGAAACGTGTTTCCTTCGTTTGGCGCTTTTATATGAACAAGTGAGAAATTCGATGTGATAAAGCACGCGTGTTGAAAAGACATCAAAGTACGTAACATGTCCACGTAGCGAGACTGAACGGCGAGATAATGGCCTGCTGCATATGAAGTGAAACTCTAGTACGACATCCGTGCCGTCACCCAGATTCGAACCTGGCTGCGGCAGGCAGGCGATCGCAACGGTTGATCAGGCTCATGTGCCTAATCGACCGCGTCCACCGCGCACCGTCACCGTCAAGTAATAAAGAAATCAAGCGCTGTCATACGTGCATCGCAGAATACTACCAGCTACTTTTGACGAGTTCATTTTACTCGTTTTATTTTTCATTCAATTAAATTCGTTTATCCATTGTAATATTATTTTATATGGACATATATTTAATGATTGTAGATAATCGTTGAAAACCTGCTCAATTACATTGTTGTTCTTAGCCGTCAATAATAAAGGTCTACTATTTTGCTTCATTAGTAGAATTCGTGTTTCTAGCTAGAGTCTAGACACTAAATAATGGTCTTGGGGCTCGAAGCCTCTCCCCTGGTATTCTCTAGCCCCTATAATAGGTCAAGACTAAGTACATGATATTTATTTATTTTAATTTATTTTTCTCGACGCGTACATGATAACATTTTATTGGACAATAGGTAAATAATTTAAGAGAATTTCGTGAACACGTAACATTGGAAATCGAAACAATTGCAGTGCAAGGCCCACAACAGATTGGAATAAAAGGTTCGCTGTTTTGTCCTGCACTGCCATCGCTGGTGCAAGGTGAAGAGCACCAACACGTTATTCTGTCTCCGTGCAACATACTTTGTTTCCTTTGTAAATTTTGATGTCCTCCTTTGTAAATTAGTTTTATAACTGAATAGGATAGACATTAAATAAATAAATAAAATAAAAATAAATAAAAATACATTGCGGCGTTATTTTGTCCCATGTAAACATACACTAATACCGCGGTGTAACACCCGCACTACCAGAGGTAGGTGTACGGTGTATAGTGCAGTGAAAAGATGCCGGCAACTTAAATTAAGCTGTGTTTAATTAAACGCATAATGTCAACATTTCTTGTAGGCTTTTAACCAGGAGTAAATATGTTTTATATTACATATATTTACTTAATTTATACAAACGTAAATAGAATTCTAATTGTACATATTATTTAACTGATCAAATGATGTCTTCTTGTAGTGTAACCATAATTCCTTACACTATCGTCATTTTCCAGTATACACCTTACACCGGTACCACAGAAAATTGCAAGACAAAAAACGAACCTAATAATAATATGTGTAACAAATTCTATTTAGTACGCTCCAGCGCAAGTATAAATGTCAACATAACCTGTCACAATAACCATGTCGTTATCCACCATCAAAACAAGTTTCACCTACTAAATGTACCATACCATAACAACATTATTGTGGTGCTTAAGGAGGCGTTAAGAAGGACTTTATTGAGAGCTAGATCCAGGCAGTGAAACAATCAGTAGTGTAAACGTTTACTACAGACACAACATTTAGCGCCGGATCACCGAACCTCGTCAGGTTGTTACTCTTGGTCTTACCCGCACGAAGATGCGTGAGGAGGAGATGACGTTCATCATTAATTTGTGTAAAACTCGACTTGATTTCGAGGGCATTTTAATGAGTGGATATAAAAGCATTTTGGTTACGAATTAACACAAGCTACATTTTTAATCCAGGTATTTCGTTGCATCTTTTTTGTATTTTTTCCTCGCCTTAAAAACGTCATGTACGGTATTACGTGTGCATTAATTTTATAATTATGTCATCGAAGTTATCAACTGAATTAAAATTATCGTATAGAAATTAAGAATACTATTTTTCATTAATAAAAAGGATCCTTGACGTCGTTCCTCTGGTGGTTAGCGTATCTGCTTCCAATGCAGAATGTCCAGGGTTCGATTCCCGCTATAGGCAGAAGGGTTTTCAACCTCTGATTTGGACTCAATTTCATCAGTTCTTGGCTTAGGGATGTGTAAACTGTAACTGGAGCCGTTCTAGCAACGAGGCACATAAAACCTTCTAAGGTTGTTCCGAATCAGCCTTATTTGATTCTGTTGCTGTCCGTGGGTAGAATCGTGTCCAGCTTGATTGATAGGTATTTTCTACTGAAATATGCCGATCTCTAGTTGGTCATTGTTTGCTCGTCGATGGTGTCTACAGGGTTGGCTTGGTCTGCTTTAAATTTAATGTCCCCCACTTAAAATCAGTTCTGTGACTGTGAGTGGGTAGGCCTATAGACTCTAAATACGATTTTTTGTTCTTAATCATTAATTATAACCTTGGTTTCAGTAAAATAAATAGCGTTTTGTAGCGTTTTCAAAATACTAGTACAATATTATATTATAGTGTAGTGTATTAGCACAATGTACTCTGTTATCTGTGGTATTAGTATAGTTTATATTATTATACTTGATATTATTGACATTTTTATCGATCTCGATATGGTACCTACTACTCGGCTACTGATCGTAGTTTTTTCTTAGGTTTTCCTCGGAATTAAGATTTAAGTTCTTTAACAGCCCTTGGAAATTCCTCCCCACCCATTACCCATTACCTCGTTCGCTAGGCACCTGAATAGGGTCACGCTGGGCCTACAGCAGGTATTTGCAAAATAACATGTTAAAAAGGTCACTTATGTCGCATCATGATTTCACTCACATTTCCTTGCACCTTCATCACCACTTGCCGCAGCACCACTGAACCGACGCGTGAACATGACATGTGTAGTTGGAGCTGCCGCCGTCATGACTCAGTCAACTAACACTCCCATATGTCACCGTTCACTGGGCTAGATTCTCTAATGAATGACAATCATTGATTTTATTTGGGACACTTTCTCGTCATCATTAGGCATTGCGCGAAGCACGAGTGATGAGGCCCATGAAGGTAATACCCGACGTTTCTAGTAATGTTCGTGGAAAAATAGTCTTTAATAATTAAGAAATTAAAAACGAAAGCCAAACAAGTTTCGAAACTTTCCCTTTACACCTTTCTTTTTAACGTCCTGCCGATTCCCGAGCCAAAACAATTTGACAAGACGATACCTGACGACCACGAACCGTGAGAAAGCCCCGACCCTTCCTCCCCCTACCCGTGTCTGGTTCTGACCAGCATGGGATTTTCCTCCTCATATCCCCTAGGCTATAGAGTAACGAATTATTACCAAATAACGGTTGACGCGCCCTTAATATAAATACTCAAAATCTTTTTTGCGACCTTGGAATATCAATTCAAATCATTGCACTGTGATTTTGTGTATACATTCGAAGCTTTGAAGTGCTTTTACACCATTTACAAATAATTAGAGGGTAAATCCCCAATATATGCATCAATTTTCTGTCAACC
Organism: Sweltsa coloradensis; assembly: GCA_024449915.1. NCBI lineage: Eukaryota > Metazoa > Arthropoda > Insecta > Plecoptera > Chloroperlidae > Sweltsa > Sweltsa coloradensis. Next base: position 456,569 of record JAMZAV010000620.1, read on the forward strand.
GGATGTGCGTCTGTCACGTTTCACGATAAAAACCGGACATGACCTCCGATTTACACTTGTGTTTTTGTTGACACTGCCCTTCAACGAGGACGATACAGAATATTTTTGGTCACCCTGGATGTCAGGGGGGTGTACTAGATTTACCTAAATGAGGCACATCTTGGTACCCGGCACCTCCACCAAACATTTCTACACAAAAATAAACTTGGAAAACATCAGTAAGCTTCGCTCCCTATAAGGGAATTTGTACCCGATGCTTGTTTGAGAATGAATAGTACATATTTAATATCACTCTAAATATTCAAACGTGACTTCAGTCGATGTACGTTGAAGATTGATGTAATTTTGCGGAGGAACCCATCTTGTACGGTTAATACATTATTCAGAAATAAAAAAGCCATCCCGACCGGGTTCGATCCCGGGTCTCCCACATTCCGGTAGGCGCCTGTCTCGATTAATTGTTACAATATAGTTTTCTAGACCCCTTGATGCCGCCATTGTTTCTTAGCAATAGGTTTTTAGTACGAGCGTGGGTGGCTCGTTGAATTATCTTCCGAACCATCTTCAATTATTACCAGTTCGTAAACGAGCTTTCTAAACGTTTAACTGCAGTTGATTCAACATTATACGATTTTATAATGATTTTCCAATCTTCTTCGTAATACATATCGCGTGTATAAATCAAGACATGAAACAACTATCTCATCTGTTCTCAATATGTACAATTTAAGAAAGCACATTTATACATTTCTATAGCACGTTTTGTATTAAAATCGATTATATTATGCTGTATCAACAGATCGATTCTCATTTCTTGATAGTTAACATAGTTCCAAAAAAGGTAAACATTTACTTATATATCTCGATTTGGTTGGTCGGGAAACACTCCCGTAGGTGTAATTGTTATTATTTACTACAATTCAGAAATTAAAAAAGTCCGCCCCAACCGGGAATCGAACCACGGATCTCGGTATAATGCAACTACAATTAAGAGGTTAAAATGTACCTGTCCTGATGGTCTAGGGTTAAGACGCCTGTTTGGAATGCGGGAGATCCGTGGTTCGATTCCCGGTTGGGGCGGACTTTTTTAATTTCTGAATTAACATTTACTTATATAGTCATTATTTATTGATCGGGCTGTTTTGACTCAGTGGTATAGTAATATTATTTGTATGTAAAACGTTATAGATAATAGTAAATAATGTCATCAACGGACATAAGACACTTACTAGTTGTAATTATTATAAAAATAAATCATTGGACTTTTTCACTGTTAGTTAACAAAATATTTATTTAAATGTGATATTTCGATTTCTTTACAGAAATCTTTATCAAACAAAATTAACAATTAAAAAACCACAACAGACAGGACAAAAAACATTTCACAAATTATTATAAATATGGCTGTGCATTAGTACCAAATTATTAACAAAAAAGTTTATTATGAATAAAAATAAAAAACCAAAAAAACAGAACATTAAATGACACGTTGGACAGTTATTGATGTATGAAATAAAGCTATGATCTAGAAATGAAATTGATGGACAGAAACCCTTCCAAATGGCTCGATAATTAACACTAGGCACACTGATTGTATTGGCCACACACGAAATCAAACCAGCTTCCTTAATTTCCGTGTTGTGGTATTAGACTTATGTGCAAGGATGAAGCGTCATCCCAATTAATATGATGATGATTTTCATAAACATGTTCTGCGAGTTTTGAAGTATCAATCTTATGTTGTTTCACATTGTTCTTGTGTTCTTTTATTCTTACCATCAAAGGTCTCTTGGTTTCACCAATGTATCTTGCATCACATTCGCAAGGTATAGAATAAATAACTCTTATTTAAATTAGTTACATTATTCACATTTTCTATCTAGTATGTGATAGTAAAATTGCGACAAAGTGGTTCATTCAACTTATTTTTATTAATTAATTCTTACTAATTAAATACATAACATATATTTAATTTATTGTCGTGTGCCCAATAAAACAGCATTGTGCATAGTGTAAAGATACGTAAAACGAACGTATATTTCAACTGTTGACGATGGAGGAAGAAGCTGATTATACAAGAACGTGCTATAGTAGCAAATGTTATGCCGTGCGTGATTGTAGACAATAAATACAGTGCTGTTTTATTTAGCTATTTATTATCGCGGTTTTCAACGTGCATGTACCTACTTAAAACTGGGCTGTACGTTTTCAATGTTTACAACCCCGAAAGAGATAGAAAGAGTTCATTGCTCCTATAGCTCAGAATGTAGCGCACAATTCTCTCATTGATTTTAATTAAAGACAAACGTTTACTTATTATTAAATGTTTGTTCAATTATTCTATGATTTGGAACCTTAAGTAGTCTCTAGATAATGTATTATACTTTATACAAACATCGTGTTGTTATATACCGGTGAGGAATGTGTAAACGGAGACTTTGAAGCCGTCCTAGCAACGAGGCACATAATAAAATTTTAAGGTTGTTCAGAATTAGCCTATAGTTGATTCTTGATTCTATCCGCGGGTGGAATAGTGTGATGCTTGATTGATGTGTTCCTATTGAACCATGCTGGTCTCTAGATTGGTCATTGCTCGCTCGTCGATGGTGTCGGCGTCTACAGAGTTGGTTTGGTCTGCTTTAACTTTACTGTCCACCACTGATGAAAATCGATTATTTAGGCCTAACTGAGTGAGTATAGATTTATAAGTTAAAATAGGAATTTATTTATTTATTTATTTATTTATTTATTTATTTATTTATTTATTTAAATATTTATTTATTTATTTATTTATTTATTTATTTATTTATTTATTTATTTATTCAGATTTTAAAAATCATACGGAACATTTATTTTTTACTTTCCATGTTTGATAAATTCGTATGCTTGTGAATGTTTAATAAATCCCTAGCCCATGAGTTTTCAACAGCTGTTCTTTGTAATAAGCTCTTTGATTATTTTAGAGATAAACTCACATTTTCTTTTTACAACCCGCAATCTATGAGCGTGCAACGGGACGCCCCATGGCGTATAATATAATGTAATCGATTTGGCTTTATATAACGGTCCAATGTGTATTGTCACGCCTGTTCCGTGAAGTTTGATTCGGTGCATCATCTTGTTTACGTCATGCGCATACCGGAGTGTAGGCAGGAAGTCGGCAAGTAGGTCGCCATCTTTCCGTCCGGGTGCCGGGTTCGAGTCTGACGCGGTATACTTGTGTAGTCATTGAGGAAGTATACACATCCGGTACCATTGCATTGGTTTATTTGATTTGTTTTACGTCTATCCTATTCAGTTATAAAAAAAGGTATTTTAAGTTCCGGTACATATGATTTACATAGGTACTTAATTGGTGGAGGTGCCGGTCCAGAGTATTAATTTTCATCTATGTTCAAAGTGCCAAACAAAATACCCACAAAATAGCTATCAATGTAACATTTGATAAAATGTATTATAACATAAATAATATACTATATGAAAAAGTGTATTGAATTGAATTAAATTAAATTGATAAAACAAACAAATTTAAATACAAATTGAAGATCACGTATAAAAGAAAATATATCGTTTTTATGATAAACCATGAAATAAAATTCTTCATATATATGCTTTTGACTGTATTTATATTTATGGTTAAAATAATCAAATCCGCAACCATGCATCCGGATTATTACGAAAGCTGTATCAGGGCCACTCAAATAAAAGTATTGTCCAATTTATCAAAACACTGTGGACACTATGGGTTACTATCCTTAACCTTTTCAGGAGTGGGGTTTTTTAAACATTTTATGCAGATTATTTAACTTGGCCTATAAAACTAGGAATGTACATTTCAGTTCTGAAGATGACTTCATTGATAAAGAGTTCGATATTCAAGTAAAAAAAAAAAAAAAAAATGGAAATGAAAAAAAAAAATTTTGGGGGAAATTTTAAAATTGAAATTTAAAAAAAAAATTAAGCAAATTGCGCGGACGTAATATTACGGCCGACCAAAAAAACAAATTGATGTTTGAGCGGAACATTGAACCAACTGTAAACAAGATTATAAGTGTGAGAAAGGTAGCCCATTTCCTGGGGTAAAAACACAGACAACACCTTTTTCAGGTAGCGAACGTTTAAACACGTCTTATCTAGTGTATTCGAGCTTATCAACAAGCTTGTCGCTTTAGTTCTCGGTCGTGAGAACGTTACTTTATTACGTTCGAACGATAAAGATAATGAATTCGTATTGCCATGGTCGAAAAAATAGTCAACTCAACTGGATAGCGGTCTCAAGTTCACGTGTTTTATTCGTATAGTCCTGTCAGTCAGTATGTCTGTCTGTCACTCTAGCGAAGAACAAAGAAATTACTCTTGTGGGATTTTCTGCACACTAACTGTTTTGTTACGTTCACACAAAAACCTAAAAATACACTAACCTATTCATGAAAGTAGTGTGCGTTTTTAAAGCTCAGTGAACAGTTAAATGTAATTATAGCAAATTAAGTTTTAGAAGGTTTGTGGCGTTGTCATGTGAGCTACAGGACATGGTATAATATTTCGTTGTCACTTTATAGGAATTAAATGTCTTTAGTATGATTGTAGTCACATGAATCATATAAACAGTGGTTTAGTCGGTAATGCACACATTTTCACTTTTTAGTTGATTCAGCATCGTAAGGATGGTGTGATTTTACTGGTCTCTTTTCATCATGACTAGAGGTACGAGAAAATAGCGTTTGAGAATAGATGCTACAAAGCGCTACTTTTCACTTAACACTAAGGTTTTCCAGTCCTTTTTTATTTTATTTTTCATGGTATCTATAATTTCTTTACACACATTTTTATTCAGTTGATATGAATTCAAACTATTTCATATTTTCATAAAAACAAATATGAAAAAAAAATCATTCACAAGTTTTCGAAGGTGGCCAAAAAATAGATGCTACAAAATACTATAAAATTACACTTCTAATCATGACGTGTTCAGTGGTGGATTGTGTTAAAACCCTGTGTAAAAAGAAGAAGAAACGAGAATCTCACTATACTATTATGAAATTCATTATATATGCCGTAAAACAACCCAAACATATAAACAAGCACAGGTAGGGGAGTATCCTAAATAGCTGGAGCATCTTTGGTGGAGGTGCCGGGTACGGATAAATCGCATTCTAAAAAGTTCTAGCTCCACTCCCTATGACCTACCCCAAGGTTTACCTAACATGAGACGTGACACACACACAGACGGACGGACAGAAAAGAGACGATAATATGGGAGAATCATTCCCTAATATTGTTACCTTCATCGTAATCATTAATTAATTAAGTGGACTGATTTTGAGCAATGAGTTAATATATAAGCCACTTTCTTTAGAGAAACAAATTAATGTTTTGTTAAAAAAAGAAAAACAACTAAATAAATAAATAATAAGCAAGGTTACAGAAACATGGCGTTGAATGTGAACAACAGTAGGCCTAGACAAGACATCTAGAAGACGAGTTTCAAACTTGAGTGCACTTGTTACAACGTGGTTCATCCAAATTAAAACAGACTTAAATTAATAAATTGTTGTTTCTTTTATTCTTAGACAGAACTGTTATTCTTGCCATCAATATGTTATCATCTTCCTAGATCTGTCTTAGAATTGTTGTGGAAAGAGAACTCAAGACGGAAGGAACGAGTAATTACACTTTGATAATTTGTTGACGTCGTGTACTGTAGTATTACGCGTACTCGTTTGCAACGTATAAAACTAAATTATCCATTGTCTGATCGCTACAAGTTACATCCTACTTGTATGATTTGTTTTCCGTGAATATTAGTGTTTAGGTTGAATCAACGGAAGAACATTAGTGAATATCCTTGAACATATTATCTTACTTACAATTTACTGTATATATTTTATTAGGGAGGAAGCTCCCTTATGTGCTCAACTTTTTTGTCCGTTCTTCTATCATGTGTCACGTCTCACGATTGGCATATGTATTTTGTTGAAATCAGGCCTACTCTTCTACAAGAATGTTACCGAATGTATTGGCGACCATGGGGTTCAAAACTCGGTATTTTCTAACCCGGCACCTCCACCAAGTGATCAATGTCACGTGTATCTTTCTTCAACGATCTGTTGATTAGGTATAGTTTCGCTCCCTATTTAGGATAATCCTGTAACCTTGCTTATTATATATGTGTTAGTCGGTTTAAATTTTAGTAATAATAGTTTTAATAGGTCTTCAATATAGGAACGTACGTGATAAATTTGTGGATGCTGTCTCGGAAAATCAAGAAAATTTGTAGAGTTGAAATACATTAAACAAGGTTGAAATCTATCATTTAAAACGCAAGAAGAAACGTCGGTCTCCTGAGTAAGTTACAAAAAAAAAATCTTAATCTAATTAATGGTTTGTTTATTCATTAAAAACAATTAATGGTCTGCTTTAAAATTAATGTCCACCCTGAAAATCAATTCTGTGACTGAGTTGGTAGACTCTAAATAAGAATTTATTTATTTTATTTATTTATGAATTTCGGTTCTAAGTGAAGGTATGAAAGTGCCCTACAGCTGAAGCGATGAGGAGGCTGAGTAAATTCAAGAATCTTTAATTTATTTAAATCAGGAGTTGCAATGTTATGCAGAGATGCACCTAATAATTCCCCTGTTTAGCCAAATTTAAATAATCACTTTCCCATAAATACTGAGTTTCTCTCAAATACAAATATTCCCACCCACAAACTTTCGGTCATTCCTCGTTCCTACCAACATTCGAAAACAAACCACGCTCGTTCGTAGCAGCCTCGTGTTTCAGTCGGAACCTAATTCTCGCCCACCCATTGTCTCGTATGGGCACGAAGAGCGGTTCGATTGTTTGCGCCATGTAATTGGCCGCCTGCTTTCCCCAAGATTGACACCACGACGACGACAACGACGACGACGACAATGTGAACGACATGCTCTTATTGGCAACGCGGAGAGGGGAAAGCGGAGAACGAGTATGGATGTGTGTGTATATGTAGGCTTCAGAGTTTTTTTTTTCACTTCTGAGAAGATTATTATTGATTTTTATTTATAAAAATAAATAAAAACAAATCGTCTTTGGAGTCTAGCCACTCGGTCACATAATTGATTTTTAGTCGGTTTATTCCTTTGTTGGCAATTAAGTAAAATTAAATGGAAAGGTTGGAGAGAACGACTGAATGACCAAAAATACTAAGTGCCTGCCGTAAGCTGTGACCAGACTAAAATGTGACAAACAAAACAAGACTAATATAATACAATATGGCAAATTATTGATGGGATGTAGATGGTAACTTTGACACCGTCCTATCAACGAATCAACCTAAAATTATATAAAGTTGTTCCGAATATCCTTGTCGACGATGGTGTGATCCGCGGGTGAATCATGGCCAACCAGCGATCCTTATTTCAAATACCAAGCTCTGGTTTACCACTATTCTGACATGAATGGCTGCGGCGTCGACATGGCTGGTAAGGACTCGAAATACAAACTTATTTTTGTATATGTACAGTATTTTTGTATGATATGAAAGTAAACTGATAAACACTGTGTTAGTATGTAAGATTTAATTTAATTGACTAATTGAGACATCTAGCAACAACATCATTAACCTCTAGCGAATGTTTCTATATCTAATAACTTGTATGATTTTATATATTTACAGAAACAAACCTAGGTATTTATTTTGCCATCATTGCAACCGCATGTTCAACATCTCGCATACGTATATTAACAAATACCTCACATTTATTCTTTTAGGTTAAATCTTGCGATCTCTTCCCATGGTATTTCCGTAAGGTAAACAGCGAGTACCTACTCACACATGCACGTAGTAACTGGGTAAGGCAAAGGCATACACCGTACAGTTAGCTGGCTGTAACGGTACCAGCGTACTCGGAGCTCGGTGTATGCATTCGACATGCGAAATCTGATTCTCTAGTCAATCCAAGACGAAGAGCTGATTGACTTGTTTAGATTGAGATGCTGAAGAGTGAATAGTGAACTAGCATCGATAAGAGATTGGTTTATAGGCTCGGGTTTCTGCTATACAACGGCGGTGCAATCAAGCAAGATCTTATCGTTAGTATTGTTTGGTTTGTGATGGGTATTATAATACAAGTAACAAGAACAGAACTTGAGATTCTCTAGTTTACCTCTTTCGTAAACCATACCTGGGGCTGTAACACTAAACGTAATTAAATTGTAATTTTGTTCTTATCATAGATACAAAGTGTTCTTACATGCAGTTTATTACTCAGAACTCAGAAGACATGCATAGCTTATATAATTTGTTCACAATTCTATTATTTTTAAACCACTACGAAAATCTGTACTATTTAGGCCTAAAACAAAACATTATTTTCAGTGGTGTGCGAGTACCCAAAACTTGGAAAAAAACTTGTAGAAGTATTTTAGAACCGACCGATGTCAAAAAAGATATACAATTTTGAGTAACAAAAAATTATGTTTTGAGGGAATGGTGGAGGTGCCGGTCCAGGCAATTTTTAGTTTTTATCTTTATCTTATACAAAATACCATTACATAAAAAATCAGACAATAAAAATGAATATTTGGGAGAAAAGCATAATGTAAGATTCTTCACACTTAAAATTAAATATACATTTTTGCATGCAGTATTATAACGACCGAATTTTCCTTCCCCTACCCGATCAGACAACCCAAAGCAGTTTAGTACCGGGACCCGAACGCGACCCGACTGTCAAAACCTCTACCCGCACCGTTATTTCCTTCGTAAGCCCCCTTTTATAATGGGGGCTTACGGTAAAATACATAACTTTGCATAGGTTTTTTGGTATAAGGCCTAATTTGTGTGTTTGCGTCTGTTCCCATATATTCATCCAATTTCATAGGAAATTTAAAACCCAACCCCTTTTAAGCTGAGAAAAGTTTGGAAGGACTGCCCAAGAGCTGTTTTTGTACATGACTCAATCTTTTATCATGAGACACCATTTTTGTAATTTACATGTTTTCTGTACATTAAAATGTTTTTTATGTATTAGCGAATCAAAATTATTTGATGGCGTAAGAAAAGTGCATTGCAGTTTGTTTCGTTGTGTAAGTTAATAAAATGATGACGAATATGTACGCAAGGTCCATTTACACGGTGCTTAAGTTTAAAAAGTGCCGATACTTAGTGGAGAAACGCTGTAGAAAGTGTCAATGTCCTTGTGAAGCAGACATCTGTATTGTTCGTAACTATTCTCTGGCACAACCCAGAGCTACGGGCCCCTATGTTTCACCTATCTGCATACTCCAGTGCTGGGCGAATTATTTTTAAACTACAAAGACGTACTTTGCAAATTATCTTATTATGTAAGTTTTGAAACTACTGGTAACTGATGTAATATCACTTATCCCAATTAACTTAGTTGACTGTTTACGTCATGTATACAGTCGATCAAAACTCATAAATACAGCTGTGACTTGCCTTAAATAAACAATCGGAAAATGTGCAGTGTGAGTTGAGAATGGGTAAAAAAGCAAATGTAAATAAAAACTTGTACATTATTCTATGTTGTCATAAAAATATCGCTATACCAACGACTTTTATTAGAAAATTAATATTATCATCTCAGTTCACAGTTACCTTACCACAAGTGGCTACTCCAGTTCATAGTGATTATCATTCATAAACCACGCGTCTGTAGACTGCATGGTTTATCCTATTTCTAATTAAATAATTATTATTGTGCACCTGCAATCAGTATTTGGAACATAATTAATATGAAATGTAATTGGCATAATAATAGAATAAATCGTGAAACTTGTCTTGCTCTCAATTGTTAGTACTTATTGCGTCAGGGTCAGTGGCGATTCTATAGGACGCCGATAGAGGTAGCCCACACCACAGATAACAGAGTACAGTGTGCCCACACGCTTCACACACAGACTTATTCTGGAAGTCCTGGCAATTCTTCAAAATCGTAAAAATAAACACTAAACATCTGCACTTGAGAGCTAATCTACTCAAACAACATATCCGATCGCCAGTCTTCGAAACGTCGGGAATCGAACCCAGAGTCCAGAACATTCTGCATCGAAAGCAGAAATAAACACACATGATGAGCTATTACGCAGATTTGTCCCAGGTCAATTCCGTGTGGTTGTTACTGAGTATTTTGAGGATCAACGCCAACGATACCTAACAACAAATTGTAACGTTAAATGATGTTATCAAAGTGGCAAATACTGGAGTTCGTTTGATAAACAATAATGAGAAACAGTGGTAGCGGCCAATTATTTTATTTTAACCCCCTAGAAAAGACTTGGGCGTTGTTCTAATGTTTATTTATACATCACCTTTTATCGCATATCGCCGTGATAAAAATTTACAACATTATGAGACGAAAAGTTTTTCTTTTAGTTTTTCTTTTTTGATGTTTTTTCTTCTTTTTTCTTTCCTTTTTTTCCTTTTTTATTTTTTTCTTTCTTTTTTTCCCATATTTTCCGATGAACCACGACAATGCTGTTCCGGTGCCTCGGCCGGTACTCGAACACACGCCTTGCCAGAGTAGTTTGCCACACACCTCGCGGGCGGTCAGTTATATCACGTTCAAGATCATCCACCGCAACAGAGAATGCACCAGTCTTGTTCTTAAAATAACCGCAGAAATAGACCGTATCTTAACCTTGCATTCGTCTTCAACATCACACACATTCAATATAATATGGGTTAACAGTAACACATTCTCCGTGCAAAGACGATGTGTTAGGTACTACAACTCTGTTACTAGAGGCAACATGGCTGCCAAATTGTGGGATCAAATGTACCTCAACTTAACTGTAACCACAGATAACAGAGTACACTACGTAGTGTACTCTATTATATCTGTGCTGTAACTGTTTACCTTTACAAAGCAAAATGGTGGAGAATAACAGATGAAATGATAAGCAACTATACAGTAAAAAAATAGCCTACATATTTTCCATATCAGCAATTTGGCAAAAAACATTTTTTAAACTAGTTCTACGTCATAATTGCCTAGTAAAATCTTGTTTTTGTGTTCATATTTTAAGTTTGTTATTGTTATTTTGTGAACATTGTCAATTTCAATTTATTAGCACAAATTGTACATTTCTTAAAAACACAATTTATAGTGTATGTTGTCCTTTAACCTAATATAAAATCAAGTTTACTAATACTAAAAGAAAAGGTAATGCAAAATTGTCATTATTTAAGAAACACATAATATGTAATAAATTGTAAATATTAATTAATGGAAAGTAAAAAGGTTCATTTCAATTATCAGTCAATCAATAATATCGAGTAACAACGGAAATTTCTATAAGTGTATTTGTAAGGTAATCGTCAAGACAATAGTAGGCTGCAAAATTGAGCTAAGCTTAACAAAAACCTTTGCGTTATCGATAAGTTATCATTCTACATCAATTTGCATCGGGACTTGTAATCACAGTCATAATATGATATAATTTAGAAAACATTACATTCTAATTAGTAATATTTTAACATGAGGTCAAAAGGCAACAGCTAAGTTCACACGCGACCTGAACCCGAAGGTTAACTAAAATCATTTACCATGCACTTCCTCTATCCGCATAGTCATCTGTCAAACATTCATCTTGTCGCCGTTTTACATTGAATGCATTTTAATTACACCGTCTTATCATTTAGCAAAGTTTTCTTTATAATTTGCTATTAATTATATGTACTCGCGTTACTTCAAAAATTGTTTGTTTTACGTCCCGCCACCCTGGCTAATTATTTCCGTGTTGCGCTGTTCAGCCCACGCCCTAACAAGAAGAGTGAGTGGCTGTGATTGTGTTAATTGACCGTTTTGTGTCTAGGCCTAACCGCGAGCAAAGAAACTATAGCATGTCAAGTGGTTTACTCTTTGTACTATACGCTCTATTGCGACTCGCTATTTTATAAGGCGATTTCTGTACATGTGTATGCCAACCAATTGATGCCAATTCACACTTCAATATGGTTCTACGGATATTTTGTAAATATTGAAATCACGTTTATTAATTTGTTGTCTACAATTTACAAAAGTTCATTCGTCGAATATTACGATATTGGGAATGTATTCTATGAGAATAAAATCTAAGAACGGTATTTTCACTGTTAAAATTAACAAAACATTATGTTATGTAAATTATTTTATGAAAATATAGAATATAATTAATTGTTCATTTTGTACTGCTTTAAAATTGTCGTAAATAGTAAATATTTCTTCTCGTCATGTTTCCTTGTTTGTATGTTTCTCTGTTTTTTAGTTTGACTCATTTTCGAAAATCCAAACTGGACATTTTGAAAAGGAATATTAGTATAACGTATAGAGATCCGGCCGGCTTGACTTATTTTGTACAAATTGACAGATTTCTTATGGATTTAAAGAAGTTTGCAGTCATGATTTCTGTGCGTAGTAGGGTCACATATGCGCGTTCGTCGAGTGGGTATATAGGTGGGTATAGTGGACCCACGACTAAGACCTCCGTGACGGTAAAAATAACTCCTCGGATGTCTCTTGTGGCACTTTTTCTGCCACGGGTGCTGCTACTATTCCATCCAATGTAGAAACCTCTATAGGTCCGAAATCAACGGTTCCTGTCACCAACCACCCTACAGCGCAAGGACGCTGTCCATCACCCAACTCTGGCACACATTTGATTTTAGTTCAGCACTAAAGAATACCAGGGGAGGGGCTTCGAGCCCCACGTCCATTCCCCAAAACAGATTGACGATTTATGCGCGTAAACAATGGCAAATAGCTGTACCACTTGTATGATTGTAGAATTCGCGTAAATACTCTCTGTAAGAACAACGCTTGAGCAGGAAACGTGTTGGACTGCGGCTGGCGCGGCTTGATGTAGATTTATTTCTACGTGACCACGAATGTCTAGGAATCCTCGCAAAACAACAACTACACTTGGAACAAACGAGCGTGGGAACTTCTCGTGAATAATCTACTCATTTCCGACATCTCTGTCGGAGTCGGTCAGGAGGATCGTTGTCTTGCTCTTGGCTCCAGGTCACACTCGCTTCCTTGCCTTGGAATCACTTCCCTTGTAGGGGTATTCACCCGCTAAACTCAACAAATATATTTCAATCACGCTAACTAGTTATGAATTTGCAATTAACAAAAAAATTATTGGGGACCCGAAAAAAAATTGTCAAACTTAATATTTTTCGACATAGGCCACGTCGGCAAAAATCTTCCATAAGCAATAACACGGGGACGATCTTTATGCACCGTGACCCTGGAGGATTTTGATCCAAAAAAAATTGGCTGTCATTGACGTACTCTACAGTCATTTCTGTAAATTCTCCATATTTTGTTTTGTAATTTGGGCAAGTGGTTTGGTCAAAATATGCTGATTACCAAGAAGGGGTGTGATTTTGGAATGCATATTTTTGCGTGTTCGAGAGTATATTTGTGCACAGTTTCAAGGCACGATTATATAAAGGGGTATTTAAGAATGGTATGATGCTCTATATCTATGTGGAACAAAAAAGTAGCAGGTTAAAGCCGATTTAAGAAATTTCCCAAAACACCTATTTTCGCAAATTTCTGGATAAAAAATGAAAATTCGTGTAAAATCACAGGTACAAGTATATAATTTTTTAAAACTCATTTTAGTGTAGTATTGTGCTATAGGTTATGTGGTAAAAACATTTTTGAGGTAATAGCCCCTTTATGAGTCTCGGTTTGTATTCAGGGTACAAGTATTGCACACGCGACTATTTACCCCAACTAATCACCAATCAGTTAGAATGCAGGTAACAATGTTTGAATGTTTGTTAATTTATGTATCCTTGGAAATAACCCATCTAGAAATTGTACAGGAATACGGTTCTTTACCTCCAACACTCAACCCCTAACCCGTGCCAATGGTCCCTGTACATTTTGTAATTGCTAACCCCAACCAATCACCTATCAGCAAGAGGTTACAATGATTGCTTGTTTGTTTTTTCTTTTCTGTAACATTGAAAATTAAGTATTAGCGGAATACGCTTTTTACATCTAGCAATCACCTCAACTCCCCAACTCCGCTTAACCCTTGGTTAAAAATGTAGAGGAATCCAGCCACTGGAGGCTAGGAATTGTATAAATAGCCTATACCACACATTTAAATCATCGTAACCGATGGAGCGTTTTGGTCTGGTAAATCATGGTCCATCCGATTCGGGTTTAAATACTAGTTTAGCATGGATAATATGACGTGGCCTTAATTTAATTGTTTCGAATATTTTATATATTCAACTCAGAAAATTCAGGCTTTATTTTCAAATGTAGGGGTTTACAATTTTAAACTTTAGAAGAGTGTTACGGAAATATATGCAACATCGCCGCCCCGCACCTTTTCAGGTATATAAGAAGACGGTCGCGCGCGAGCCAGCCACTATGATTTCTACCTTCGTAAAGTCAGTCACTCTGAAGATGTCTGACGTAGATCAGACGAAACGTAGGTGGCCGTCCAGTCTCTACATCATTTCGTCGCGGTTTTACCCAAGAACCTAGTATTGTACACAATTATAATGTATGAACGCAACATAATTATAGAGTATGAACTATGAACGCAAACATGGTATATTCTCCGACCGAGTCCCCATGTCTATAAAACATCAACACCGGATCGAACCGAAAACCGCACCTTCTCGGATCGTGCTAATCAACTCATGCCAACGAGAATTCCTCCAAGTAAAACGTTTGGCTGGGAATCAAGGGGTCGAAGATACGCCGAGCATGCAGATCGTGTTTTGTTTAGGGGTCAACGGTCGGGTGTACCTTGAGTAACGGACTTAAGTCTATACTTACGTCGATATTGATTGATGTCGGGTTCAGTTTTATCTGTTCTCAAACCTATAAAATATATCGTTATTAAACTAACAAGCAACATAAAGCTTGGGCTAGGTATGTGGTATATGTCTTCATGCGGTAGGCCTATCTCTCCTAGATGTGTAGCCCTACACGTTGATCGATGGCCATACTGAACTGACAACCACCGTTATTACACCCACCTAACAAAGTACAGATTGTATAAACTCTTTTAACAATTCAATATCCCAGATTTAACTGTATAGTAAGATATTTAAACACTTCCTCGCTCCTTTCTTTTCCGTCGTCATTAATAAAACTTTTGTGTTTCTATCCTATTTTGATTTCAATCATTTTAAAGATGTACGTATTTTTACAAAATAATACAAATTTTATTTTGACATTGAATATTTAAGAGTCAGACAATTACAAAATTCCCTAACGTCATAGTATAGGTGAGATTGAGTTGATCCATCATGGCCGTCAACAGGACGGTCGATTTTCGAACATTGCAGTCAATGACAATTCTATAACACTTTTCCCGAGGCTTCCCGAGGCTCGATATCCTCCACCGGTCCACCGACTGAAGGTTTTCCTTGGTCAAAATACGAATGGTGGTATTTATTTATCTCGTGAAATAACTCATATACGCACATCCAATAAACCTAGTCTATAGTCTCCCCCTCTCGAAAAATGTAATTTCATAGTAACACAGTTGAGAGATTCTGCTACTTGAAATTACGTGTGAGGACAAAACGTTTCAGTGCATTCATCTGCAAATGTGTCACGTCGCCTCCAATCGACATGCGTTTTTCTGGAACTGTCTTTTCACAAGAATGATACAGAATGTTTTTGTTGAACCTGTATGTCAGGGGGGGGGGGAAGGGGGAGGAAGTACACTTAAAGTGGAATGTCAATAAACCCGGCACCTCCACCAAAGACAAACATTTTGGCTAAGAACGCTAAGCCTTGTTGTCTATACATGCTTGTATTGTTTGCCAGTTTGGTCATTGTTCACTCGTGATGGTGTCAGTGCCGACAGGGACCGAAAATCAGTTGTGTGACTGAGTGTGTGGGTAGACTCTAAATACGAATTTATATATTTATTTTTATTTATTTGTAACATCCCATTGGTCCCATGATGACTACAATGTGCTCAATGTTTCCCCCGTAGCACCTGGTACAACGCGTCTTCAGTGCTAGTTGCCATGTGTTGTGTAGACAGACGCACACGCCTGATATCGTCGTGTAGCACAATACGCCCGTATCATTACCGCTTGTTATTGGCCAAGTCCCACATGACCTCCTTACATGTTATTCTCATGGTGACGAGCAGGTAGATGGAATTCATAACTCTTTCCTATGGTGGGAGAAACTAGGTACTCGCAAGAAGTGCATGGCATGGCTCAGTGCTAAAGTACGGGACGTCGGATAGTGTTGCTGATTTGATTGTTATAACTGAGTCTTATAAGTAACCTGTCCACAATTCATCATAATAAGTACACAGGGAACGTGCATTCCCTTCCAAATCCCTACAACAGCAGACATAAATAAAAATTTAATTGACAATGATTTAAAAGTATGTATTTTGATGTCGGTGGAAAAGTGAAAACAACTGATTTTAGTAGGCCTAGATAGAATCTTATAACT
Source organism: Sweltsa coloradensis (assembly GCA_024449915.1). NCBI lineage: Eukaryota > Metazoa > Arthropoda > Insecta > Plecoptera > Chloroperlidae > Sweltsa > Sweltsa coloradensis. Next base: position 473,017 of record JAMZAV010000620.1, read on the forward strand.
TCGTACTTCCTAGATGTGCTACATTCTCCAACCATTTTATAATGGTTTATTATTACGAAACATTCCATTTTTCATCATTTACACGATAAAGACTGAATTAGACGGTTCAGTATGAAGGAGGTATTGTAGTTTTTCTCTCTGTTCTCATCGGAACTCTGTCAGTGAGATGTAATGTAAGTACCTACCTATAATGGTCATAAATTACTGTTTGCTGGGGGTGCCTTGATTATGGAAACGCGGAGTCGTGGATATCTCCAGACTGTAAACTTGAATGGGAGTGGTATTGTAGTATTTTATTTATCTTTGCACATTTTGATTGTGTTTTGTCCTTGAATTCAATGAATCTTGAACGAAACATTGAACCATCTAGGCATCTAGTTCAGGCTTTGAACGTAGCCTAAGTATATTTCATTTGGGACTTTCCTATTGTCAAAAACTAAAATTGTAAAAAGTAATATAGTAATCTATTACGTATAAACCTAAAAAATATAGCCTAAATAAAATAAAATATTACCGGTATCATAATTCATTCGTTTTGATTTACACATAGTAACAGCATCTGACATACTGGACAGACTTTGAGAACGGTTACAACATTTTCTAGGAATAATTAGAAGAGAGCCACTGTATTAAAATATATCTCTATTCCTCGAACCGCTCATGAACTAACCCCCGGGCCGCGAGGTTATTTTTTAAAATTATGCATATCGGAAGTGACCCGTTAACTCAACATTCCCCAGAAAGTGTGCCAACCTACAGCTGCAACACTAAATTCCCCATACTCCAGCAATTAAAACGGACACCCGAAAACTTATAATTCAATTCACCATTAAAAACATCACTCTGTTTTGTTTTTATGATATTACTTTTAAATTTAATAATTCTATCATCGTACAACTCTGTGCCAGTGTTTTTAATCAATTTACAGTTATTTAATCACTATTATTATATAAAATAATTATAAAATGCTATGTTAGAGTTATCATTTTAAACGCTTAACAAGCTGTTATTCATTTCACTATTAATTGCATTAATAAGATAGACATAAAATACAGGTTGTCTCATGAGCGATTCCGCTATTTGAGAAGTATAAGATTAGTGTTGCCAAAAGCAGTGATTATCTAGCCTTGTTCAGTGTTCGTGTTCTGCGGACCAAACAGTGCATTGAAATCTCCGAGCGCTCATAAGTTATATTATCAGACCCAGTTTACAGTCTAGTTGCAAACAAGACATGCTACTAATGTCTTCTTTACCGTTAGCTTTAAAGTGAGATTGAAACTTGAGTTATTTGGAAACCATATAGCACGCGTGTGTTTGTACGCTATCAAGCTGGAGATCAGAGTATTTGCATTTCAACTAAATGATTTCACCTTATCTGTAGGGCTATCACCGTTATTTACGATTCTTTTAGGTGTATTGTTTGAGCATTAGGTTTTAAATCTGAACCCCGACTAATGCCTTTCTAAAATATACTGGTACTTCGTTATGTGCAGAGCACCGTGAAATTTGGAAGTATCGCCAAAGACCAAAGGTCGCGGATTTTCGTTATTTCACAAAATATGGATGGGTAGACATATTTCAAACCAAAGAATGCCAAAATTGAATCACCGCCAAACATCGAAATTTTCAAATAATACCTAAATTCGTGCCTACGAATCAACCGTATAAATATTATTCAGTTGTAATATATATGGTTGACTTGTAATTCTAATGCAAAATTAAGATATTATATAATATTGCCCAATTGTAACCGTACTCCCAGCATATGCATATACATTTGACTCAAATGTTTTTTCAATTAATTTTTACATTAATGATTTTGTGAAAAACATGTGAACTTCTTGTTTTGAATTAAAGTTAAAACACGCAACCCAGGCGTTTCAATATGTTGTGCACGGTTTTCAAAACGAATTCCTGAAACAGATTCCAGTTAAATCCAGTTATATTATATCCGTTTGATAAGGTGACGTATTTTGGCAAAAGGTGGCATATGCTATTCGGTTGATCGATGTGTTAGACTTTACAGGGTTCGAACCCAAGGTCAGTTACAAACGAATCTTATTCTTACCTGAGGCCCAGTTGTATGAGCCTGACAGTCTGTTGTCATATGAATTATTATACAGACTCTATAATTTATTGTACATTTTATAAGTCAAGGTCGTGTTTTTATCCCATCTCCTCACCCTCTTTCACACTCTCCAACACCTTCTGAATAAACTCACAAAAACAGATCAATGGATTCGATTAAGGGTTGAAGATACTGTGATAGTTAAACCTTACCTCAGGTAGAGCAAAGACAAAAAACTCTCGGATTTATAATCCCTTATTATACTAATTTATCAAGAAGTTCACGATTATAATAACAAATAACAACCCCAAACCCAGGGATGAAAACTCGTTTTTTTTTCAGACGAGATTCAGGTAAAAGGGTTAGACAAAAATTCTTAAAGAATTCGTTGAGAACCACCTATAGATTATTATTGTAATGACTTCAAGAGGGTTGATGAGAGAAACAGTTATTTCTTAGCTCTAAAGGGCTTAAACCAATCTTCGTTGATTATCAAGAAGAGAATCATAATGATATACCTTGCAGCAAGAGACGGGGTGGGAAAAGATACCGAAAAGTCATCTCTAAGCCGAGACTTTCAGTACGTGATGAAATTAGTGACGATGATTACGACGATGATGATGCAAAACATGCTATAAAGATTTTTTTATTCGTGTACACTTTTGTACTTTTACTACGAAATTAACTTCCTGAAGGTCAAAATCCGTATAATCTTCATTACGTTTTTGCCCATGAGCATAACCAAAAAATTAAATTTTATTGTTTCTGACAGACTGAATGCAGTCTTCAATTTAACAAATTACCATAATTTATCATCGTTATTCGTCAGAAAGATCCCGCTTTGGAATAGGAAGTAATTACAAGTATTGTTTTTTTCCCTTTTGGTTTCGGATGACGCGTAAATAACAACGGAATTAGTTTTTAGGGGTCAAGGAGGACAGGAGTGGACACCTTCGCTGTTTTGTTTATCATATTTCCTGACGCAAGATCGTAGGGTGAAAGACCTGATAGGAATGCATTGATCTTACCATTGGCCGGCCTCAGGAGCAACAGCAGAGCGCCTAGCGTCACCCACCGCAACTTATCCAATGCCGCCATTACTGATACGTCAGCGGGAATCAACAATCACATCGAGATGTCAAGTCTTAGCGACAATCAAACGTTCGACCACGAAACGTTGTTTATTAAACATCCCATTATTCACAATCACTAACTTTTTAATGTATTCCACTTCCAATGTACACAAACACACTATTTATCTACTTTTTTAATGTAACTTTAAAAACCACTTCTCAAAATCATCTTCGACGTTTCTTCATATTACTAAAAGAATTCAAGAGATATTCAATTTTGATTTACACTGTAACACCGAAAATACACTTGATCTAATTTGAGCACAATTTAAACACTTTTTTTAAACGAAACTAAAGGTATCTTAGATTTGTTTTTATATAAATGTACACTTTCAATCCACCCACACTCACAGAAACACGCACGCGGTAGCAATGTGGCGGGTATAACGGCCGTACGACCTCGCTGTTTGCAGTCTACGCTCTGACTGGTGACTTCCACCGAAGACCCCGTTCACCGGAGGCTCAGAAGAAGAGAGATGGAACACTGTTGTGTGTGTGCGAGGAGAGAAGGAGAGAGTACGTGAGTTTGTTGGAGGAAGAAGGAGAGAACCGGACCTGTGTTGTGCAGACAGAGATGGGGTTAGTCGGTTTGTTGAAGTTGTATTGTTGTAACTTGCATTGCACTCATATGTTTACAGATCCGGGGAAAGGGATATTATTACATTTTATTGAAAACACAATATCTTACAAGGTATACAATATGTATGGTAGTAACCGATAATAAGTAAAAACATCCAAAAATCGTAAGTACAGATTCATACCTTTATAATTTTTTCAAAGAACTTTTAAATTGTATTAACTCCTTTACCAACACAATGCTCTCAAGTAAATTATTCCCCAAATCACTCTTAATATTTCTCTTTATATTTCCAATTTTGACCCCCCCCCCCCCCCTCCCTTCCTTATAAACCCTATTTTTAAAAGAACTATTGATTTCTCCCACCATGCAAACCCCCTAGATGCTCTATACAATTTAGTGAGCCTGTCCTTTTACGCCTCAAATCTTATGTATCCTACCCGAAATTATTTGTCAGTTCTCTAATTATATTCGTTGTTAATTGAATGTTTATTACCGGGAATGAAAGTTACGAAAAAGAAGAAAAGTGTTCTTTCTTAGTTCATATTGAGGCACGAAGGAATTCTACATAAATGGAAGGGGAGTATACCTAAACTCTTAAAGGCAAACCAGTATTAGAATACGTAGAAATAAATCAGGAATTAGGATTTAATGAACGACATGGAAAAATGCAAAGACTGGCAGCAAAGTGCATGTAGAGAGTAGACTTGTTTGAAACCAGTCCATAAACTAAAGATGCATGTTCTTGATGAGACTTGTATTGATTTATTGATTACAACAAGACACATGTTGTCTTATAAGTTGGTATTTTAACACATTAGTATTCATATTAAGATCGTTTGAACGTTGTCTATCTGTGAGTTAGCGACATGACCGTGACAAAGGTGTATTGTGTGAAGATAGGTAAAGGGAATGCCCAATGACTGGTTTAAAGGACTCAAAAGAAAGGAGTGGTTTCTCATGTCGTTATTATCTTTGTCTTCGTTTGTATCGTCATCGTCGGGAAAGTCGTCAAAGGGGGGGGGGTGAGTCTTCGACGACGACTGCCAGAGCTCGCCTCTAGTTTCGGGGAATCGCCATAAGGTTCGTTATGCTCCATCGGGGAGTAAGGGGAGTAATATACTCTCCACTCTTCCACTCTTCTTGGCCGATGTTTCCGAGATGGACATTGCCTCTTATCTCGCCTCGTACGATCGGCAGAGGAAAACCCTGGGACAATTTCTTCTACACCGGTCCCAACTTTCGACCCCCTTGACTCTGGCAACCCAGCACGGGTTTATTCCCCCCCCCCCCCTCCACCTTCTTGGTAGACTCTAGAGTGGCTTAAAAGACCTAGCGGTTGATACGTCCTCCTACCCCAACAAACCTCCATTCGCCGTTTGACTGACGGACTTGTTCCCGTCTGTCGGGATTACCAGTGCCTGACATAAATCCGATCACCTCACGCGTAACGTATCTCTATCGCGAGTAATTTAGTTTTACGCGTAGATTGAAAGAGAACATGAACACGATTGAGTAGGTATTAAATTTATATTTTCTCAATAATTAATTGTTGAAAGTATTTTGTATATTCTTTCGTAAGGTCGTTTCTTCAATGTTATACCTAAATTGGTTGTATATTGATTTATAATAGTTTACTACCTGTTTCATTATTTAAAAAAAAAAAACAGGGCGCTTAGTGTAGGATCATACACTTATTTTGACTGTGTCATGTCATTGGATTTTGGAGAGTTCGATGCCTGTGCAGTGCTGCCCGAAGCAAGTCGAAGAAATGTAGCTGTAAACTTGGCTCAATGAAAGAGGGAATATTTACTCACTTTTGGGGGACTGTACATAATTTCACTTTCTGCCATTATATTTGTTTTGACTGTCAAAAATATTCGTGCACCAACTGTTATTTTAGAAATCCATTTTGCTGAAGGTGTTTTAAACAACATAAACACATAGATGTTCAACATTTAATTTTGCATTAGGAGTGCAGGGTGTATTATTGTCCAAAAATTGAAATATAATGGCCAATAGTGAGGTTATGACTCGCCCTAATTGGATGAGCGTAGCGAGCGAAGCGAGTGAAGCGAAGACTTCAATTTCACTGACCCCCAAAAAAATTTAGCTCGGGTGTTTTTTTTTTTTTTTTTTTTTTTTTTTCCGTCTGTTTGTTCGCTCTCTACCGGGCAAACGGCATATGCGATCTTGATGAAAATTTGACAGGACCTTCGAAATCTCTGAACTTAGACTTGCCACGTTTTTGGGTACAATCGAAGAAATATTTCTCATGAATATCGTACTTTTACGATTTTTTTCGATTTTTTGTGCGATATTTTCGTGCCATTTGGGCCAATTCTGACCAAACGGGTAAGACTACAACGTTCATATTATACATGGACATTAAGGTTATGGTGATGTAGTACATTTTGAAAGAAAAAGTTGAAAAAGTTAGCCAGAATCCATAGAAATAAAGCTTTTAATATAATTTTTTACGGTAAATAATGCCAATTGACAAGAAACAATAGAAACTTGACAACAATCACCTACAATGCGTAGGCAACAAAACAAAGCACTTGCAAAAGTAAAGATATCCCACGCAAACTAAAAACTTTAAAAAGCTCATCCATCAACGCGGCGGGACTTTAGCGTTTTCCTAGTTAAAAAAACAAATGGTGCACTTTTAGTAGACCCTATTGTGTGTGATACAAGAGGAAGTTTTCTCCACATGCAGTCTGGTAGCACAAGGATAAAACGACATCTTACAAAGGTGTTCCCACGAATGACAATGCTGATCCGCGTGGCTCATATCTGGAGACTATACAAACAAACACATCCCACCTCTAAAATGCAGATTCCAACCTTGAGTTTTAGTGGAGCAGTGAGTGGTTCGCAACAGTGTAAGGCGTGGTGTAGTAAGATGTAACATGGTTTTATATGGCACCACTGCAAGATGTAGGGCTATTTCTAGCATTGTCTATCCAGTTTACATTTTACAGTTATTTTAGTAGTTATTTAGTATTTTACAGTTTACGGTAGACTCCACTCAGTTGGCATTAGAGGCATAGCTTATGACTGGGTAAAATCCTATCTGTCTAACAGAGTACAAGTAGTAGAAGTTAAGGATATTGTCAACAACACTCATGCCAATGTCAAGTCCCTTCCACGATACCTTCTTAGCGGTGTCCCGCAGGGCACTATTCTGGGTCCAGCGTTTTTTCTTCTCTATGTAAGTGGCATGCCGGTAATCTTTGATTTCGGCTCGTTAACACAGTATGTGGACGATTCCAGCCAACTCTTTACAGCACCTTCCCCCTTAGTTAACAATCTTATCATAATGGCCAACAAGGAGGTAGATAACATGTCCAACTACTGTACCACAAATCTTTTAGCTCTTCAAACCTCCAAATCATTTGTCTTAAACTTTCATTCTCCACACTCTCCAGTAAACTCAAGCCCTCTAATACGTCTAAACTCAAAAAGCATTGCTTGCTCCGAGTTAGTTGAATTCTTAGGTCTAGCCATCACAGCAACTCTGGATTGGTCTCCCCAGATTGAAAAAGTTTCGTCTAAATTAAGAAATCGTTGCTTCATGCTTAGAAAGCTGAAAACAAATTGTAAATTCGCAAACTTTGCTAGCGGTATATTACGCTCATATCCACTCGCATATAGCATACGGACTAATGTTCTGGGGCGCCTCATCGCAAGCAATCCGTGTCTTTCGCATTCAAAAGCGAGCCATCAGAATCATGGTTGGAGCCAATAGGAGAAAATCCTGTAAAGAATTATTTAGAAATCTAAAAATACTGACTCTTCCATGTATCCTTATTCAAATCTGTGTAATCTTTGTTCACAATAATCCTGAATGGTTTCCCCGCAATTCACAAATTCATCACCATGGCACACGCTCGCAAATCAACATTCATATCGACTCTTTCAGCACATCCAAGTTTACCAAAGGACCATTGGCTCTATGCTCAGCCCTCTATAACAAATTACCAGCAGACATCAAACTCATAAATACAAGCAGGCACATAATTTTTAAGGCTAGAGTAAAATCATTTCTGCTTGACAAGTGTTTTTATTCTATTGATGAATTTGTAAATCAGAATGACCGACAAAACTAAACTTGAATCACTTATTTTTGAAAGGGCGTAAGTCCAAAAATATGGGTTTTGAGTTAGCTATGCATTTTTGTAGCTGAGACGTAGACGCATCGTTTGGCATTGAAAGGGCAGAAGTGCCATTGCTCTTTCCATGTTGTTTTTCCATTTGAATATATCGTTTAGTTTGAAAGGGCGTTAGTCCATTACTTCAGCCCTTTCAAAAGTAAACGAGAATATAAGTTGGTGCAACTGTTGATATAAGGTTGGTGCTACTGCCTATATTTATTTAATGTATTTTTTTTTTGTATTTACGACAACTTTGGGTCAATGCATTCTGCGTAAATAACTTAAAAACTGGGAAGGCAACATTTTTATATGTACCATGAAGGTATTGGTAACAAAGGACCAAACGAAGTCTGTAGTTTTGTACTTGATTTCTCAAGACATATGTACCACCTACAGTTAAAAAGTTGTACATTTTTTCTGATGGATGCGGAGGACAAAATAAAAACCACACAATGATCCGATTTCTTATGGCTCTTGTGGATACTGGAAAATTTGAAAAAGTTGTCCATTATTTTCCTGTAAGGGGTCATTCGTTTTACCTTGTGACCGACATTTGGTGGGGTTTTAAAAGGGAGTAATCAAAAAAACAACCGTTATACACACCAAAGGATTTTACTGCGAGATTATGCCAATGCTTCGAAAAGTAACAACATTGAAATAAAAAAGGGTTTTCTCCGGAAAGATATAATAGATTTTAAAAAGTGGTGGCCGAAAGTCTACAAAAAGACAGGTTCTCTCCTTTGAGACCATGGGCCGTAAAGTCCGCAAAGAAAAAAAAGGTTCACTTCAAGCCAACCGGAGTACATGCATTTTGAGTACTCAAATCAGCTTTGTGGTACTGTCACCACAAGTTCATGCATGGAGGACTAGTGAAACAAAATTTTTCGATGATGCTTCCCCCCCTTTAATCGGACACATGTTGCATTACCCCATGAATCGCTTACACAGAGCTTGGGGTAACGATCAACGAAAAGAAGATGGATGATATTAGATCCGTGATCCGGTATGTAGAGCCACAACACATGGACTTTTACAGAGAAATTCTGGTTTGGCAAACGTCGGGACTAGAAACCGCTGAACAGGATGTCGAATGAACAATGTTGTATAAAAAATAAAATAAAAAAATGTAAAATAAGCATTTACAAAATGTGTTTTCATTAAAAAAAAAATTCATAAACCTGGTTTATTTTTGAAAGGGGTAAGCCCACGACTTTTAAAATTCATTTCCCCGCCGACACGTTGTGATTTTTAAATTTCTGTTTTCAACGTTATAAAGCTATTCCATACCTTTACTGGAAATAAAAGTAAATTGAGCCTAAAATAATAAGGTGAATTATAAAGAACATTATTTGATTATCTCAGAACTATGTTTTTGGACTAATGCCCTTTCAATAATAAAGTGATCACTTAAAAAACAGTTCTTTTTTTATGTCAGCCCCCTGCACTATGCCTTGGGTATTTTAAATATGCTTTGTCAGTATAATGTTTTGTCAACTTAAACTTATATTGTTGTATTGTTCTTTATTGCATGTTAAAATTCACATTTTACAATTTTGGTCAAGCCCCAATGAGCTGGCGGCCCGCTATAGGGGGCTTTCAGCAATGGATTCCCCTTTCCCCTTTATGTTATTAACTTTGGTTCTAGACTGAATTATAATTATTATAAGTATTTTAAGTATGCTTACCTAGAATAGATACTAAGTATATAAAGTTATCTGTGATTGGGAATTTTCTACTTTTTCACACTCTCTTCGGAGCAGTGCATATCTGTACCATTTTACACGATCAAAATGAAATAAAGAATATTATTATTATTTATTATTATTATTTTATTACGATGTTTGTTGGTTGTGGTTGAGCTAGATATAAGCAGATATGTAGCTATGTATTTTTTGTATTATATTATTATTTTGAAGAACTTGGCCGCTTCGCGAACGCTATTTATATAGTCTCGTTGATGGATGAGTGTATGTATTTATTTTTCTTTACAAAATCGTACACATTGGATAAACAACCTACGTAAACTTTGTTTGTATTTAGGTTTTAATAACTGAATGGCAGACGTTAAATAAATATAACAAAATATATTGAACACATATTGAAGATTCGCGTTCGGTGGTTTCTTCCGCGAAAGTTTGATTACTCCCTGATTTGCTGTTCCTGATTTTTGGCAAAACTCATATTCGTTTGAGTGGGATCTTTTAATAAATCAGTTTTTCTTTTCTTTTTTTCTTCTTTAGTGATTTTTTTCCTTTCTTTCTTTTTCCCACCCCCTTTTTATATTTGATTCATTAATTAATTGCATTTAATATCCTTTTTGAATTTGCTACCAACATTTTTGTGTTTGTTTTTGTTGTTGTAATATTACTATTTCAAATATTTACTTTTAAACTGTAGTACATAGTTGTGTCTGCATCTAATTAATTAGATTTATTTAGTTGTCCTCCTTTGTAAATCAGTTTTTTACTAACGTTTAAATACATAAATAATTAATTAATTATTAATTAATTAATTAATAAATAAATACAACTGATGAATTATTAAAATTATTATTATTAAATAATTAATTAATTAATAAATAAATACAACTGATGAATGAAAAATAATGAGTATCCCAGAATAGAATTGCAGCAGAATAAAATCTGTATAATTTCAGAACAGTGCATATTATTGTGATCTTTGCAAATTGGTTTTCTCCGGTTCTTAATTTCTATCTCGCCTAGCTCAGAAACACCTAATTAACACGATGGCAATTAGCTGCCGTACAAGATGGTGTTAACTCTTAAGATAACTATCTGTTTCCGAGTAGTTTAGTACAAGTTATATTCATAAATCATACTGACATGTTCACGGTGACATTAACTAAAGCGTCCTTCCTTGTTGAGCCTGCGATGTTTTTTTCAATCCCACATATTATATGGGACAAATACAAATATCTTTTGGGATGTATATAGTATATACCCTTGAATGAAATGTCCCAAATATGCACTTTTAATAAAGGTATTAATAAACGGTTGAATATTTTTCTCTTACGAGGCTTAAATAAATAAATAAATAAATAAATTCGTATTTAGAGTCTACCCACGTCCCACTCTGTCATGTAACTGATTTTCAGTGGGGGACTTTAAATCAAAGCAGCAACTAAGCCTAGCCTACCCTGTAGGCCCCGACGCTATCGACGAGTGAGCGATAACCAACCAACCATAACCAAGTCACCGTTAACAAATTCCTAACCAAGGAACTGATGGACTTAAAAAACTTCTGTCCATAGCGGGAATCGAACCCTGGACCTTCTTAAATAACTCAATTCTCATTTCACGCTCATGGTAATTTTTCACTTCCGACACAGTTTTATTTCTGCAAGTCTAATAACTCCATAAAATTATCCAATTATTGTGATCAATGTTCATATTTTTTGTGATCAAACGTGATTCTAATTTTTTTTTAAATATGGACGAAGAGAGGCACAACCGATATGAGGATGCATAACAAAATCAATTTTATCACAGAGGAATAATATAAAATATAGTGTGTATAGTGTGAGCTCAAGTTTTCGGCAAAATACTCATTCTACATTCTCTTGCTATTTTGACCAAGAAGTACAATAAGTCAATAACTATTATTATAAGAACTATATATGGAAAATAAATGAAATGTTATAGTATTGAAAGGTTTCTTGAACCTCATCGAAAAAATACCCTTGGCTTGGACTATAGAACCAACCTTATTTTAAACAAAGTCAGAATGGCCGTTATTGACGTTACACAAATAAAATAATCTAACCTATATCTTTTGATTGAGGGTAGCCTTGTTTGTAGATAGTAGATACTCTTATCATTTACGGTAGCTGGTATCGAACCTGCAACCTCTCGAATGAGAGTACCGCGGAATCTCTACAGAACATATCGACGTCTTAGTTCTATTTTGAGTCAGCTCAGAATGAGTAATTTTGAAATAAATTAGTTTTAAAATGAGTCTGAGACTCTCATTGTATAATTTTAGTTGTATGAATTATCCGTAAGATTCAACAGAGATTTATTAGTTTAAAACTGGTGAGATATTACTGAATACTGATTTCCAACAGAAGATGATGGAGATGACAATGTGGACGAAATGTTGACTATTCGACCGCTTTATTATATTTTCCAAAATATGCTAAGAGTCAAAATATAGCGATTGACTTTGAAACCTGGCTCTTTTAGATAATCAAAACTATTTTTTTTTAATTTTTCCAATCTGGTACACGGCCAATATCGCAACCTCAAAAAATTCAAACTTCAATTCGCCAAGGCACACCATTCAACGTAGAGTGTTGTGTTTTTGTGACATTAATTTTCAACTGTTTTTTTTATAGGCTGACTGAGAGAAAAAAAAATTCTCAGGAAAGACAATTATTTAAAAAAATTCTCAGGAAAGACAATTGTTAAAAAAAATCTTTTTTCTCTCAGTCAGCCTATAGAAAACCAGTTGAAAATTAATGTCACAAAAACACAACACCCTACGTTGAACGGTGTGCCTTGACGAATTGAAGTTTGAAATTATTTTGAGTTGGCGGTATTGGCCGTGTACCGGATCAGAAAATTTTGAAAAAAATAGTTATGATTTTCTAAAAGAGCCAGGTTACAAAGCCATTCACTATATTTTGACTTGGTAGCATATTTTGGAAAATAGAAAAACGCGGTCGAATAGCCATAAATCTCGATATAGAAGTGAAAGAAACGGTTGATTTTCTGTTTGTAATGTAAATTACTCAGTTTGCGACTTTTTTTTAGGCTCTTGTTTTTGAAATTATGCTTCGGTAGTAGCAGTTGTAGTTGTTGTATTTTATCTGTCTAATGACGGGACAGGTTGACCATATATGTCCACCCTAGCCTCTCATATGGTTAACAGTGGTATATACGCCTAGTAAGCGACAATTATAAAAAAATAAAGAAAAATTAACATTCATATAGCTAGCTATTTACCCAAGTTACTTTAGTTCCGTTAAATCCACCAACCAACAAACTCCGTACGTCATCAGTGAACAAAAACGTAATTTCGTCACCAGTCAGCAGTTATGCATGACATTGACAACATACATATAACTTTCCAACACAAAAACACATCACCAGAATACAAATTACTTCCCCACGTCACACAACTTGGCAAGTTCCCATGAAGGAAGTCCGCATCCGGATACAATCTCTTCGCCGCTTCAATGCATCTGCTTCGTTAAAACTATTATTTTAGATCCCAGCTACTAATTAAATTATTAATTTGCTATTTTTAAGAAAACTCTTTTCCTTAGCCGGTAGTTCTTCCATCATTATGCTAGGCTTTGTCCTACTAACCTAGACCGCGAGCGAGTACGAGTGCGATGCACATGTCATCATGGACCGGAGAAACCCTACGATATGTGTGGGTACAGCTAGGATACAGAGAAGAGAAAGCGGACACGTAATGCACGTGGACGTACGCTATCTTATTAATAATAACACTAAGAGTTTCACTTTCTAAATGTGATATATTGATTGGTAAGGCCCGCATTGTCGTTGTGACGAGTCACACTTGTCTTGTACCAGTGAGAGTAATCGCGATGGTTTCATCACTTTCATTCGTTTGTTTCCTATTAGTAGTAGATTATACTCAATGGTATTAATAGTTGTAGCTTGGTTGTAGTTTACCTACCTGTCCCATGACTGGACGGGTTGGCCAGTCTATACGGTTATCAACATGCCATTACCCTCTTTAGTGTACATTAATTAAACACTGTGATCCTTGTAATAGGCAACAGAGGGCCACATGTGCCCTGCATTAGCCTTCCTGCCCTATCGGCAGGTAAAATACATTTATTATTATTACAATAATAACAGTGTTACGCCTAGTAAGGCAACAGCCAACAATATCAAAATTTAAAATCCATAGCAAATAACATAACACTATTATCAAATGAATATTTTTTCATTTCCACTATAATTTTAGCCAATTACTATGTACGTATTGTTGAAAAAGGTGGGTGAAGTTTGTGAATCGTATCGAATGGTAAATATATTTAAATTTATGTATGAGGGATACAGGGATGCGTTGAGTGACAGCAACTATTATTTCAAAATACTTTAAATCTTATCACAAAATGGTACTCGAAAATATTCCGATGAAGTATATCAGCGCTAATGTTTAAAGGGTTTTTCGGGGTCGCCCCCTGGGAATCCTGACTCTGAAGTTTTTTTTTTAAATTTCCTCTGAGGTCTTGCCCTGTCCAAGCGCAATGCTAGGATAAAGTCCTATAAAAGACCATTAATATTTCATTATAATAGCTGTTGTCTAGCCAGGCATAAAGTGGAACGAAGATTAATTAGTATATGGATTATACTCTACCGATTGCCCTCCCCATTTTCAAAATTGCTTCGTTTTTTTGTGAGAAGTTATTGTAGTAATTTCTAAAGCTTGCGTAGGGGACGATTTAAAAAAAAATGTAGAAATGTGCTCAATTCGCGCCGTGCGTACATCCTTTGTCAACATCCTCACTAAGTTTTTAAATGTCTGAAAATTTGATGGATTCGTCGACCACGCGATTTTTCAATGGACATTTAACACGGTAGAAAAAGTTTTTCCGAGTCCGAGCAATTGGGTAATGTTTGTAAACTAGGAAGCTTCGCAAACGCTTTTTCAGGCGCGTTGTGGATGAGCGTAATTGTTTTTTAAACAAAAAAAAAAGCGTAAAATTGCGATTTCATGAGAAATTATTTTTTGATTGCGCTAAAATTCACACTAATATATTAATACATTAAATTAAGATTCTGTGAAAAAATCATTACAGTCGCATAGAGCATGTAGGTGTTATAAGTCGAAAAAATCTTTTAAAAGTCGAAAAAATCGTAAAATTGCGATTTTCATGAAAAATAATTTAATTTTTCGATTGTGCTCAAATTTCACACGGAAATATTTATTCGAAAAATTTATGTTCTGTAAAAATTCATCACAATCGGATAAAACATGTAGGTGTTATAAGTCGAAGAAAGGTTTTAAAAATCGAAAAAAATCGAAAAATTGCGATTTTCATGTGAAATAATGTTTGGATTGCGCTCAAAAATGTCAGTTCTAAGTTTAAAGATTTCGAAGGCCTCCAGAAAATTTCTTCGCAATTGGAGCATCGGTTTAGCGGAATCGTGTAAACAAACAGACAAAAAATACGAAAGAAAAGGAAATAAATCATTCCGGATTTATTTTCTCCATTGCAGTGTAGTGAAATGGAATCTTCGCTTCGCTCGCTACGCTCATCCAATTATTTAAAAGTTCTTACAGTATATTGTTCTCGACATAATGTAAATAAAATGTGAGGGGCATGTGCATGTGTTATGAACTCTTACATTGTGCCTGCGTTGAATGACTTGCATTGAATTTGATTTTGGCGGGCTCAGTTCAAGTACGGTGGCCAAAATTGCTTTTTGCGCATGAGATTAGGGTTTCGTTTCTGCGGTTGCAAGCAGCCGAGCGCAATCACACCAGGCTAGGACATATATTCTCGCAGGTGCCCATTCCATTCCCGATGCCTATGCCAGAACTCGAATATTCTTCTACTTCACTTTCAAATCATGTTTATCAGGGGCGTCGCAAGGGGGGAGAACAGGGTGTGTGATCCCTCCCACCGCCCCCCCCCCCCCCCCCCCCCGAAATCAGAAGAAGGGTATAGCAATACTAAATAGCACTATTAGTGGGATCAAGGTGTCTTCTAAAACACAACTATAGTGCAAAATGTGATACCAGCATAAAAAATTGCAATGATGTGGATTTTGTAATGAGAAATTTAAAAATAACTGGCTCCACGATGGGGTCTTACTATTTAACTAATAATTAATTAATTGATATTAATTGATTAATTTATGTGACACGAATTCAAAGTGGCAATAAATTAGTCATGTTGGTATTAATTAAGAGCATTTTTCACCTTTATAAAGAAAAAAAATACATTGAAAAAATATATTGAAATATACATAAGTTATAGTTAAAAATGTTGATTTTTCTGATTTTTTAGTTTTTGAACCAAAAGATCAACGTTAAGTAAAATTTCTTTAACCAATGATATCACAGTGTTCACAAGAAGAGTAATTACAATATATTTAACACAAATAACAATTATGGCGTAAATATGTCTAACTATGGTATAAAATATGATACCAACTTAAAAATTTAGCAATCTTAAAGCTTTTGTAATGAGAAATTCGAAAATAACTGGCTCCAAGCTAAGTGTTTAGTTTTTAACTATTAATTGATTAATTAACATTAATTAGTTAATTAAGTCCTAAATTTCAAAGTGAAGACAAATTTGTAGTGTTTGGTATCAATTGAAAGAATTTTTTACCAACATAAAGAAAAAAAATTAATTGAAAAAATATATTGAAATAATACATGTTATAGTTAAATATGTTTATTGTGTGATTCTTTAGTTTTGAACCAAAAGATCAATTTTAAAGTAAAATTTCATCTCACCAATGATAACACAGTGTTCACAAAAGAACTGCTTACTATAATGTATCATTTTTCAATTTTCAATAATAGTAAATACAATATATTTTACACAAATTAACAAATTTTCTTAAAATTGAAAAGTTACAGAAACATGTTGTGTGACGTAGCAAAAGCATCATTGACTTGTTTATATCAACCTTAAAGATTTTGTAATAAGAATTTCGAAAATCACTGGCTCCAGGCTGAGTTTTGAGTATTTAACTATGAATTGATTAATCAAATTAATTACTTAATTGTGTCCAAAAATATTAAAGTGAAGGTAAATTTGTCATGTTTGGTATCAAATGAAAGTATTTGTCACCAACAAGCACCAACAACCAACAAGCACCAGAGCTATTTTTCTTTGGGTGAAGCGAAATTGAACTATATTCGTTTGGCACATGCAACAATCCCCCGCGTGATGATAGTGCTAGATACCACTATATAATAGCGAATGTTGACGCTTAATACTTAAAACTCAACCTGGAGCCAGTGATTTTCGAAATTCTTATTACAAAATCTTTAAGATTGAAATAAACAAGTCAAATGATGCATTTTGCTACGTCACACAACATGTTTCTGTAACTTTTCAATTAAGAAAATTTGTTAATTTGTGTTAAATCTATTGTAGATACTATTATTGAAAATTGATCTCTTATTAATTATAGTTACCAGCTCTTTTGTTAGCATTGTGTTATCATTGGTTAGAAGAAATTTTACTTTAAAGTTGATCTTTTGCTAAAAATCACAAAATCAACATATTTAACTATAACATAAATATATATTTCAATATATTTTTTATTGTCTTTTTTTCTTAATGTTGGTGACAATTGCTTTCATTTGATACCAAACATGACAAATTTACCTTCACTTTAATATTTTTGGACACAATTAAGTAATTAATTTGATTAATCAATTCATAGTTAAATACTCAAAACTCAGCCTGGAGCCAGTGATTTTCGAAATTCTTATTACAAAATCTTTAAGGTTGATATAAACAAGTCAAATGATGCATTTTGCTACGTCACACAACATGTTTCTGTAACTTTTCAATTTAAGAAAATTTGTTAATTTGTGTAAAATATATTGTAATTACTATTATTGAAAATTGAAAAATGATACAATAATTATAGTAACCAGTTCTTTTGTGAACACTGTGATATCATTGGTTAGAAGAAATTTTACTTTAAAGTTGATCTTTTGGTTCAAAAAACTAAAAAATCACAAAAATCAACATATTTAACTATAACATGTATATATTTCAATATATTTTTTCAATTAATTTTTTTTCTTAATGTTGGTAAAAAATTCTTTCAATTGATACCAAACACTACAAATTTGTCTTCACTTTGAAAATTTAGGACTTAATTAACTAATTAATGTTAATTAATCAATTAATAGTTAAATACTAAACACTTAGCTTGGAGCCAGTTATTTTCGAATTTCTCATTACAAAAGCTTTGAGGGTTGTTAAATTTTTAAGTTGGTATCATATTTTGTACCATAGTTACACATATTTACGCCATATTGTTATGTGTGTTAAATATATTGTAATTACTATTATTGAAAATTGAAAAACGATATATTAATTATAGTTACCAGCTCTTTTGTGAACACTGTGATATCATTGGTTAGGAGAAATTTACTTTAACGTTGATCTTTTGGTTCAAAAACTAAAAAATCAGAAAAATCAAAAATTTTTAACTATAACTTATGTATATTTCAATAAATTTTTTCAATGTATTTTTTTTTTTTATAAAGGTGAAAAATGCTCTTAATAATACCAAACATGAATAATTTATTGCCACTTTGAAATCGTGTCACATAATTAATCAATTAATATCAATTAATTAATTATTAGTTAAATAGTAAGACCCCATCGTGGAGCCCGTTATTTTCAAATTTCTCATTACAAAATCTACATTATTGCAAATTTTATGCTGGTATCACATTTTGCACTATAGTTAGTAATCTTTACTCCACTATATGTACTATGTGGCATAGGCCTACGTATGTAAGCCCTACATTTGGCAAGACTTTGTAAACTGGCAGTATGTGGATCTCCACAATTTTATAAACTATCAGCAAAAAGTACTCTAAAAACTAGTAAAATGTCACTATTGCAATGATATAAAATTATCGGGCGATGCACAGACCCGCACTAGCTTGGGGGCATCCTCCCGGGCCCCCCATTGTACCAGAATACGTACTTTCTCGAAATGATAGTTTCGTGGGCAGTTCCACAAACTTCTTATATAAACCCCAAATTTAACCCCCCCCCCCGAATCAAAATCCTGGCTACGCTCGATGTTTATAATCCACGACATAATGTAATCCTGGTTGTAACATTGATACGGACCATCAGCCACACGAACCGTGATGATCAGTCTGTCTGTCCTATTAATCTAAAGCAGATCGGCTCGTTCGACTGCGACTAAGCGTCATCATTTAGTTGTTCCCAGTATTGTAACTTTTCTCGGGTTTTTACCACTTTTACGATGATCCGGATAGAAACTTCTCCGTTAGAAAGTAAAACATTTCCCAATTACTCAGTAACTCGAGTTGCCTACATCGGCGTTTTACACGTTTAGTTCCTCTCTGAGTAGTTTATCTGTGTAAATCTGATTGTGACTTTGTGTACATTTGTGTAATATTAGTTTTATTTACTGGGTTTATTTGGATTAAGGACGCGTCAACCGTTAAGTCATAATGCACCACTCTAGCCTAGGGGATATGGGAAGGAGGGACCCATGCTGGTCAGAACCAGCCACAGGTAAGGGGAGGATGGAGGGTTTCTCACGTCGTGGTCGCCATAGTCTTTGTCATCGTTCGTGGTGTCATTGTCGTCGTCGTCGGGCGGTCGTCAAGGGAAGGGGGCAAGGTCCACGATGACGATTGCCAGAGCTAGCCTCTAGGTTCGGGGAGTAATTGGATGAGCGAAGCGAGCGAAGCGAGCGAAGCGAAGATTCCCTTTTCACTCCCTGGGAAAAAACCCGGAATTTTTTTTTTTTTTTTCTTTTTTTTTTCTGTATTTTTGTCTGTTTGCCAACGATTCCGGTAACCGAAAAACCCGATTGCAATGAAATTTCATGAGGCCTTCGAAATTCGGGAAACTTAGAATCCCACTTTTTTTGGGCAATCGGAAAATTTTTTCTCATGAAAAATCGAAATTTTTACGATTTTTAAATTTTTTAAAAAATTTTTTCGACTTTAACACCTAATGTTTTTATCCGTTTTTAAGATTTTGACAGAACCTTATTTATGAATTTAGTTTTTTTTGGGAAATTTGGCGAATTAAAAAAATATTATCAAAAAATCAAAATTTTTTACATTTTTTTCTTTTTTAAAAACTTTTGATTTTATAAACCCCTACATACTTACCGACGTAATATTTTTCGAAACCTTTATTTTATGATTAATATTTAGTGTAAAATTGAGCGCAATCGAGAAATTATTTCTTATGAAATCGCAATTTTACGATTTTTTTACAATTACGATTAATTAAAAAAAATTAAAAAATTAAGTATTTTTATTAATTAATTTAATTTTAAAAAAAAATTTCAATAAGTAATGATTTGCCACGAACAACAGAAAATTCGATAACACATGGCGCTCAAGACCAATACGCTCACCCAACAACGCGGCGGGACTTAAAGCGTTCCTAGTATAATACAATACTCCGCTCTTACTAGCTGATGTTTGCGAGGTGGACTTTTTCTCTTAAATCGCCTTGTACGATTAGGAGAGCCATGCTCGGGGCCAATTCTACCCCAGGCCCAGACGGGGAGTTTATTTACTGTACTTCTTTTTAAATCAGTTTATTCAACTGAATAGGAAGTTAAATAATTGGATGAGCGAAGCGAAGATTCCATTCTACTACACTGGAGAAAAAATTCCGGAATGTTTTTTTTCTTTCTTTCTTTCTTTCTTTCTTTCTTTCTTTCCTTTTTTTTGTATTTTTGTCTGTTTGTCCGCACGATTCCGGCTAAACCGATACTCCGATGCGATGAATTTTTATGGAGGCCTTCGAAATCTCTAAAACTTAAAAACTGCCACGTTTTGAGCGCAATCGGAAATTATTTCTCATGAAAATCGCAATTTTACGATTTTTTCGTTTTTTAACAAAATTCTTCGATTTTCACACCTACATGCTTTGTCCGATTGTAATAATTTTTTCACACACCAAAATTTTTAAAATTTGTTATATTGTGTGAATTTTGAGCGTTTTCGACAGAAAAAATTTTTTAAAAAAGTCGCAATTTTAGGGATTTTTTTCGTTTTTTTAAATTTCTTTGGCTTGTAGCCCCTATACAGCTTTATCCGATCGTAATGATTTTTCACAGAACCTTAATATCATGAATTTTTATATTTGTGTGGAATTGAGCGCAATCGAAAAATTATTCTATGAAAATCGAAATTTTACGATTTTTTTCTTTTTTTAAATTACGATTAATTAAAAAAATTAAAAATTAAAGTTTATTTTTTATTTAATTTAAATTAATTTCAAAAAAATTCTCGACTAAGTAATGATTTTTTCACAGTACAACAGAAAATCCGCATAACACTTAACAACTCAATGCACCAATTACGCTCATCCAACAACGCGGCGGGACTTAAGCGTTTTCCTAGTTAATAATACGAACATTTGAGAGGACTATGGAGATTAAAAAGTCATTTTAAAGGAGTGGACCTTTCTGCGTCACGACAAAGATCATCCCGACCAGGGGATCTATTTACTAAGTGACAGAGAGACATGACAGAGACAGTGACAGCGACAGCGACAGTGACAGTGTCAACTTAAGTGAGAAGAACAGTGGCGTATCCAGGAATTCATAAAGGGGGGGGGTTCGACCAATTAATTCATAGATGTACCGAAGGCCAAGTGGGGGGTCCGGGGAGCTTGCCCACCGGAAAAATTTTCTCCTTCAAGGTCATTTTGGTAAAAATCTGTGCGTTTTAAAGCATCACAACGACCAACTTTTATTCTACTAAAATCCTGTTTTTAATCCAAAAATTTTCTCTTCAAGGTCCTTTTGGTGGAGAATCTGTGCGGTTTAAAGCATCAACAATAACCAAATTTGTATCTATAATTAAATCCTCTTTTGGTCAGATGGTAATTTGCATTCAGTTTTGCTATTAAAAACAGTTATTCTATATTCCTCCCCTCCCCCTCCGTTGAAACGTTTAAGTGCCTTTCACCTTTTCTTTGGCACAAGGGGGGGGGGGTTTGTCCCCTCTTCCTCCCCCCCCCCCTTGGATACGCCATGGAGAATAAGACTGTCCCTAACAAGCTTATGGGCTTTTCCACACTGTTTTTCCATTTTCTAAAATATGCAAAAACTATACGTAAAAAATATAGTAAAGGACATTGAAACCTGGTACTATTAGAAACACAAAAAACTTTTTTTCATCCTTTTTTCTGATCGGGCATCGGCAAATATGCATCTTCAAAAGTGTCAAACTGCACGTACATCTAGCACAGCGATCAACGTAGCAGTTGTATTTTCTGTGTGATTGTTGTTTGACTGTTTTTCATGGGTGGGATTTTTTGGAACCGTGTCACTGCGAATTTTTTCCGTTTTCCGGTACATATTGACAAAAAATACCGGTTATCTAAAAAATTCGTGGAACATACATCCCATGTTTTCTCCTTGATAAGTTCAAGAAAAACAGTCAAACATTAATCTCATAGAAACACAACTATCTATACGTTGAGCGCTGTGCTAAAGATGTAATTGCAGTTTGAAACTATTTTGAAGATGCAATATTTGCCTTATGCCCGATCATAAAAAATTGTAAAAAAACATTTTTTGGTGTTCTAATAGTACCAGGTTTCAATTTTTTTACTATATTTTTACATAGTTGCATATTTTAGAAAATGGAAAAACAGGGTGGAACAGCCTTATACGCTGTGTATTGGCAACAATTACAAAGTTATTTAACATTTTTTGTTGATCGGCTATTGTCACTAACGTTGTCGCTATCGCTGTTCCGTTTAGTAAATAGACCCCCTGGTTTAGAACTAGGCCTACTTGGAAATCTCTGTGACTGAAGAAGACGCTTGCGAGAATATAATGTCTATGATTTTTAGGGCGCGACTAGCGGCCTTATAGGTTAGTTTTAATGAAAATTGATACTTGTTTTTGAAATGTTAATGTTTGTGAACCAGTAACATCACCATGAATTTAACATTGTAACACAGTAACATAGCGCAATACAAATTGTGAATTTTCTGCTGACTCTCGATTTCAAAACTCACCGACGTAAAAAATATCAAGATTGTATTTGTGGGTGAGTTGGAAGGGCTGAAAAGAGGCAAATGTAAGCTATTCTTGTGTGTGTACAGTGTACACGGTTTAGTACATTTAAAAATTTATTAAATACTTTGTTATTTTGAAATTGGGATTTCATTCTCTAGCACCGATCTGAACCGATTTTTTCTTCTACTTTGCCATGGATTCATACTTACCGACTACAGTTACTCGGTATTATCGACAGTACACTAGTGTTTACTTTCTAACCGCTAGGTAGCGCCACGTTCTGTACTCCGAACCAACCTCCGAACAGCTGATAAGCAAACGTCTCTTTTACCGACTCTGTACGTAACGTTCGCCGTCAGATGGTAGGTAGCGCCACTTACCGCACACGGTATCTCTACGGAACAGCTGATGACGAATAGATAGTCCCTTTAAAATTTAAATAATGATATTCATGCATTCATTCAGTGCATTGCATCGCAGGCCTGAATTTAGTATCATCTTGAAATTTTAACCTTCAGGTCAATAATTTAAATTCGTCTAGACATTTTGTGCTGGGAGCTAGTGGCAAGTTTATTGTGCAACACTAGTTGCTGGCTCCTAACTATTTTTTTATGACCACTTTATATTATTTTTTTTGCGTTCTATGTTTATTTGTAGTGATGTGAGATTCAACATTATGGCAACTTTATGGAACCTTGTTGGTCACTTTTTTACCATTATAGTTGTTACAGTTGTAGACAAAGATCATCCATCTATTTGTCAGTTTTAAATAATTTTAACAATCAAATATGTTCATTTAGGCACAAAACCTTGGGAAGGCTAATAAAGCCTTAACATTACTAGAAAAGTCTTCGGTTTATTCTCGCAAATACATCAGAAAGTTAGCCGCAGTGAAAACAGCGCGAAGTTTGAATTTTGAACAAGTGTTACCTTTATGATTTTTGAAAATTGTTTGGAAATTCATTTGACCCACAGGCCCATTATCATGTTGAGTAATCATTATTCATGGCACACAAACAGTAGGCCTACATTATTATAAGCTTTTTTGTTAGTTTCGGGAACTTAACACAATTTGTACCTTTTGTTTAGTAGATAATATGTGAGGGAATCCCTCAACTAGACAGGGAGGGGGACCATTTGACCTTGACAAATAGGACAAATGAATGTGTTTTACCCTTTATTTTGTTGGTACTTATGAGGTGCATGTTTCCACTCTTTATTAATATCTGCGGGTTGCTACAATGTGGCATAAAGTTGAAATATCGTAGTAGAATCTAAGAATCAATACTCAATAGTGATCTGATCACAACACAACGGGTCGCATGCTTGTGCGTGTGTATACGTAATACGTATTACCTTGTTGGTTTGTTTTTGTTTGCAATTTATGTTTATTTGAAAATGAAGATAAAATACTTCTGGAATAGGAAAATAGTACTAAATTGTAATTAATCGACACAACTTAATTACCATAATTAATGCGTGCCATTTTCATTGCTTCTAAAGGGTAAGCATAATGTTTTTAGATGTGTCATTTGTGCACGAGTATAGTTTTGCTCGACAGCTACAGTCTGTTGCAAGGAATCTTTTACCATAAGACCTCCTATTTTCACCCTTCTTACCCCCCACTTTTCGCCTAGCTATAGTCAGATCGCCCACTCACTATTACCCCTTATTTCACCTTGATGAGCTATTTCGAGGCGAGTAGTGGGGGTAAGAAGGTAAAAGAGGGGCGGAGAGCTGGGACCAAATATTCCTTGCAATGTACTTTATAAAGAAATGTACGACAGGTTGTGTTGGGCGTATTTGGCGCGTGTTTTGCGGTTTCCTTCTTGTACACCTGCGCATGCGTTAAGACAGGTGCAGGAAGCGAGGAAGTTTTTACGGAGAAATCGTGTTTATCATTACTGCATATTATTATAGTTGCATCCGTAACAGCAACTTATAGGGATAGGGAGGAAACAACACAGCGATATATCAATAGCAACCAAAACATACACGACACATTGTGAAAGTATTTTAGTTTTGCCAATTTTTTGTGCTAAAATTGATTTGCGCCTGTACACGATTTTTATTTCGTCAATGGTGTATGTATGTAGGTTTACGATGATTGGTTGTTGATTAATTGTTATCGGTCGCACTCAATAACTAGTATTAAATCATCGGCCTTTGCTTTTGCGACAGGCATAAGCTATCGTAGACACGAGAATCCTTCCATGTCCAGCGATAATAGTTGTCCCCCTTCAGGTGACGTACTAATATATGGAAGTGTGGGGATAGTAGGTAGATAATGTCAAAGGACAACTAATAAATACGATTCAATCTCAGCACTTTTTTTCTTGACTGAGGAAAACCGAGGAACAGTCATGCATTGCATCGCATAACTGAACTTATTCCCATCCCATCATATTTATTGTTTGGATTCTGAGGATTCTGTTGTGCAAAACTCGTTACTAGTTATTTATTTATATATAATGTGTTTAATAATAACTTGAAATAAAATGCACGTTTACCGATGTTATTGAAAGTTTGTTCTAAAGTTAAAATATTTTGGTGGAGGTGCCGGGTCCCGATATTTTTCCTCTCGGTATATCTATTATCTAGACGCGCCCTCTAAATCCCAAGGTCACCAAAAACATTCTGTATAATCCTTGTCAACAAAAACATGTCAATCAGAGGTCATGTTCGGTTTTAATCGTGAGACGTGACACTCGCACAGATGGGTGGGACGGACGGACAGAAAAGTGATGCATATAGGAGAACTTCGCTCCCTAATTATTTGAAAGTTTTACGTTATGTTGTTTCGCTCTAATAAAATTGTCGAGTCATATGATGTGATCGTTCAGAACATACAAAGAAAATGCATATTTTGGAGGTGTGGAAATAGTCATGTCAAAAATAGAAATATATTTTTGTCACATCCCTGAAGAATCAGTTGATTTGCAATCTTTGGCGAAAAGGTCTGAACTAATTTATTCTGAAAAGTTTATTGTGTTTTTAGCACCGCCACCTAGAAGTCCTTGACATGACATGTGCCTTTGACCTTACACATCTCAAGGTGATGTGTTCTATTTATTACCCAGTAGAATCGCTTATACGAGAACGCCCAAGCAACTCATCTTCACATAATCAGTTTGCGGCTAACCATTACCATTTACCACAATTAGTACAAGTTATGAAGCATGAATAATTTCCTTATTAAAAATTACAATCGTGAGGTAAGCAGCTCCCTGCTATGTATCACTTTTCTGTCCGTCCGTCTGTGTGTGTGTCACGTCGCGCGATAAAAACCGATCGTTACATGCGTTTCTTGTTGACATGCCATTCAACAAGTATAATACAGTTGCGTCAGGAGGCGGACCTATCACCGTACAGTTTTAGTTTGTTTTGATTAAGGCGCGTCAACCGTTAGGTCATAATGCGCCACTCTAGCCCAGGGGATGTGGGGAGGAAAGTTCCATGCTGGTCAAAACCAGCCACGGGTGGAGGGAGGAAAGGTGTTTCTCACGTCGTGATCGTTATCGTTCGTGTTGTCGTCGTCGGGGAGATCGTCAAGGTGATGGGAAGAAGTCCCCGACGACGACTGCCAGAGCTCACTTCTAGTTTCAGGGAGCAATATACTCCCTTACTTCCTAGCTGTAGCTGATGTTTGCGAGATGGACCTTATCTCTTTCCTCGCCTTTTACGATTAGCAGAGTCATGCTCTGGGCCAAATTCTACCCCGGAGAAAGACTTTCTGTGCCATCACCGTACAAAAGGGACGGTTCTTTCAACCTGGTATATGTGTTTATAAGTGTGTGTATGTCTATTACGTTTGTATCTATCTTTGTTTGTTTGTTGTTTGTATCTTGTTGTATCTTGTTTGTATCTCTTTGTGTTGTTCTGTTTGTGTCTATATTTCATGACAATGTAAATTTTGCAGTAGCACTATAAATTGTGTTGATTTTCGAATGTACTACCTATAAGCGGTTTTTGACGGAAACTGGCAACAAACTGATTGCGTGCGTCACACCTTCGAATGGTCCTGGGTCCCACACTGTCAGAACCCCCCTCCACCGCCTAAATAAAGTAATTTATTGATGTCCTCTTAACTAAATAAAAATGCTAATACACTGTTAATAGCATAGCTAGGTAGCCTTCAGGCATCACACGTGAAAGTTACCGAATGGACATAATTTCCATTAGAAATAATTTCGCCAAATTATGTTAACAATTAGAATTAAGTTTGAACTAGTATAGTGTAGTAGTAATAGTATCACTCAGTACATGACAGATGTATTTTAAAGGGTTATATAATTTATATTTTTTTCAAAATTGTGTATTTTCAAAAGTATTATCCAAATTGCAGTTAACGGTATTAGGCCTATATTACATTTGCCAATAACTTATGCATACAAATATATGTAGATCGAATAATATTTGGATACCCACTAAGATCCAAAAATCGATTTTCAATAGGTCATATTCAATAAATTGCATCATTTCGCATTCAATAACTACTCAATCCATGACTTATTTTTAGTAACTGAGCCCATCTATTTCTAGAATATCCTGGAATCGAACCTTGAACCTCTAATGATATAACCAAGAATACGCCCTCAAGGCACATGCGCCGACTGTCGTGCATTCTAGGGCGTATTTTGCATCTCGTATCTCTCTCTCCCTCTCTCTCTCTCTTCATTCACAACAATACCACCAAACAAACGTAAATCATTGAACAATCACCACTGTGGAATGTGATATCACATGTGTTTATATTGCGAATGTTTTCTCTCCAATAGCTTTCTCCTCCATATTGTATCTCTGGCCCTACATAATAATATAATATTATTATAAATGGTAAATGATAGAGCAAGCAAGCAGCTGTCGGTATGACTGAAGTGGAAACGGGTTTGGCACAAGCTTATCCGTGGGAATATTAGCCGCCTATATCTCCCATGGCTTCACACAAAGATGTGATGGCTTTGCTTTTAGGCGCTCATTGACAATGTCCAAGTGATAATGTGTGTGTACAGAGATTTTTTTTACGTATTCATATTTTTTCTTGGTATATTTATTTACTGATTAAGAACTACAAAAAGGGATTTCGAAGACAAAATGTGTGGTACCCCATTCTGCCCTTTTAAAATCTAAGGAGAGTAACAATAACATAGACGATGAAGAAAAGTCGATAATGTCACGTAGACTACTCCCAGCGGACGAACCACGCACAACGTGATCGCGCAGGATGGCTGATGATTAGACTCGAGTATAAAATGTGCATTTTTTGCTACAGATGCTATATCAGTAAAAATGTTTTTTTGAAAAAGTTATAAAAAGTATTTTGGACTAAAAATTCAATTTCGTCAACCATGCATCCTCGATGTATCTTTACCTTTAAAAAAAAATTAAAAAAATTAAAAATAACAGAAATTTGGAATTGATTTTATTTTACTAATAATTCTAGTATTCATATTTAAAAGCGTTCAAAAAACATTGGATAGATTTTGAAGGGAGGAAAAAAGATCCTATACACAATGCTGTAGTGAAGATGAATAATGTGCTAAATTCTTACAAAATACAATTTTTATACGCCGGTACGTAGTTTTCTCCTTGCGAGGAAGTATGTGGCTACAACGAGAGTAATCGGATGGTGTAATGATAAACTCGATATTGAATATTGATATTAATTAAAGTTTTAATTAAAATACTCAATATAAACAGAATAATAATATATATATATAGGCCTACACCATTATGTTAGGGCTGCTTTTTACATTTTATTTTTAATCTGCTGTTTTTATTGTGTTTTTTTGTGCTTGGTTGCAGGTTTTATCCAGACAAAAAAAAAACTTTTTTTATTCCACGTTAAGAAAATATAATAGTTTCAATACAGCAGCTGTAATACGGAAGTTATCGATAGCATATTATTTAATATTCATACAGATGCGGTCTGTCTAGTCCAGATCTATGGAAAATGATAACAATCTCTCTCTAGCTATCATGTGTGTGAATCACGATGGTAGATTTTAAAATGTGTGGAGGAATAATTTCATACTCTTATAGCAAGAGTGTCGGTTCTTGATGCAGCCTAGGGCGGCGGCCATGTATGACCGAATTTACTCACTAATACGCAGACACTAAGCAGACAGATAGACAGACAGACAGATGATGACCGCATCACGCATAATAGTAGCCTTTCAAATTGTAACCTCATGAGTAGTCTTTCTGATGAAAATGACTCAAACGTGATTAATTTGGGAGTAATCGCAGATGAGTTGTAAGAGATAAAAGCATGTCACATTTGCAAATTGTAATTTGAAAATGTAAGTAATGCTGTTTATTACGTGCTTGCGTGTATGTAGGTTTTGCCCACCGCACAAACACAATCAAGATAACTTATTAGTAAATCATCTACAACAACTGGAATAGGTTTGTAATGACCAGATGGGCAGGATGATGACTAACCACCCACTTATGTAACCCCCCCCCCTTCCATCATAATATACACCTCTTCCTCTTTGTGAACGGTAATCATTTGATGAGAAAATTCATGTATTATCTTGTTTGCGTTGGTTGTGGGTACAAGGCGACCCTCATACTTTGCAAGGCAGAGAATCGCGGTTTTGATAACATTACTTGCTTTTTGGAAGAAAACTGGTCAACACTACGTCTTCTTGGCCCGGGGTAAAATTTAACCCAAGGAAGTAGGAACTACGCCACTTCGTGAACGCCTTTTACAGTCGCTTTGATGGATGAGCATTTTCGGTGCATTAAGTAATTTGATATAGAATTTTTTTTTTTTTTTGTTAGATAAAATCATTTTTCGAAAGTAGTGTTTTTACTTTTTACGGATAAACTAACCAACAACATACATAATTACCATAAGTATAAAAATAGTAAATGCAAATTTTGAAGAGGTATTTTTACTTTGTAGTGCACATTGTTTTAATTTCGACACTTAAATCGATATTTTCACGAGAAGTACGTATTATGTTTTGAGGTTTTTGAGGTTTGAGGTTTTGAGGTTACAGAATCAAGGTTAGGTTAGGTAATTTAGTTAGTCGTGTAGATGGTAGAGAGTGAAGAAATTTCTGTACATTTGAAACAAAAAGGTAGAACGCAATTTTCATAATTTCATTGAAATCGGTGACAGGTATAAGTTAAGAAATTTCGAAGGTTCCCTGAAAGTTTCATTAAGATCGGAGTAGCTTTTTAGCCAAAAAACAAAAATATGAAAATCACAAGCTTTTCTCCTTTTTGTAAGATTGATTATTCTCTATCTACGCTCATCGAACTCGTGCCTGAACAACGTAGAGTGAAAGCCATATTTCGACCCGACTGGGAGTCGAACCCTGGTCTTCTTCCACGAGCTAGGCGGAGCGACTAAAGCGAGCGCCCGGCTTGACATGTTCGTCTGTCTGATCTCATAGATACCTCTGTCCTTACAGACTTAATTATATTCCTTGGTTTGGTTTGTTTTTTTAGTTCAAATTTGTTTTTCCTAATAATCAACATTAATTCTAAGTAAAAAGGTTTGCGCGATTCACACCTGCTTGACAACCATGCGATGTTTCATATCAGTTGTTTACTCAGGTTGATGTACCAAGTATCAACTAAATACCAAAATTCTGAGAAAAACTTAGATAAGGATTGTCTTTGAGAGGGGCGATCCCCCCTCCCTCTCCCCCCCCCCGTACTATAAACACAAGATTCAAGTAGGTGGTACAACGGTTGGTTGACAAACGAATTTAAAACACTCAGCTTGAGTATTGCTTTTCTATAGAAGCTAAACGACAGAAGCAGGTAGGCTTAGTGGCGAAAGAAAAAACAAATTTACATCGCTAAAACAAAAAAATTGAATTTTGGGGCGAAACAAAAACATTACGTTGTTTTGTCAGAAATTTGTCCCTAAATTCTCATAATTTCTTTTTTTATTGTAACCCAAACTACTAGTACGCAAGTTTATTACATCTCAATCTCAGCCCAAAATTGCCCCAAAACATAAAGTGGAAGGATACATAATTTTTAGCTAAACTTTCACCGCCAGTTCACCGCGTTTTTGGACATCACAAAAACGAAATTTGTCTATCATCATAAATGCGTGTCTTTGCTTATCGAAACAATGAGGGGATGATGGCGAAGGGAATAACAGGTGGCCATGTGGTGTGCACGTAGTCTACTCCCGCTATGAAGGAAGGGAGGAACATTAGCATCAGCAATTCATATCCGAGATGGTGGTGTAACTTGGACCAGTACCTCTACCAGTCCAAGAAACACAAGATTCACCCTCTAAAAAACATGTTTTCTCACCTACTTTTAAAGGAGAGAGCGGACGCTCAAGCCCCTCTTATTTATATCCCGATGTTGTTAAATTTCCAGATAAGATTATGATTTGCAAAATTTAAGGGTTGGAACTTGGAATAGATTATTTTTTGGTAATTTTGTTGGATACGTTCATGGTATAGATAGATTCTGAAAGCTTCATTGAAAATTTATTTCGATGTTCATCTTTATGATTTCGTCGGGAGTAAACTACGTGCGTCGTGATTTTTTAGATGTAAATTTAAAAGAAACTATCCCCTCACTTTCATAAACATCACGGGTAAAATATAAAAGTTGGTGAGTGGGTATAAACCTGATTTTAAACAGATGAATATCAGAACAAGTTTGAACCTCCCGCGCAGATCAAGTATTTTTATTTATTTTAAAAGTTTGTTTTTAAGAGATCGATGTGGTTTGGGGATGCCGGATGGATTTATTAGAAAGATGTAAGCTTGAACTATTTTATGTATTCGTCTCAAAGGCATAAGTTGTAAGTTGTGTTTGTTGGACGAGAATGCCGGTCCGGAGGTGCGAACCAGAGACCCAAGAGTCAAGTATCGACGTGCCGACTCCACCGTATCGCATCGTCTTCACCCTTTTCCCGTCGCGTAGGGTGGTCCTTGGTCCTCATTAGGGTGGTTGAGATACACGAGGGGATGTAGGGACTTTTGAACAGCAAGGTTGTCGACTGGTATATCTTTTTATTCGAGCTGTTTGGTTGGCAGGTCGGATTCCATTCATTCGTGAGGCTCTGGGTAGTGGGTCAGATGCCTCGTTTATCCCACGTCGTGTGCATGTGTATGCGGTACTAGTCAGGCGGTCGCCGGCTCTCAACATTGTGTCCGAGATTTTCAGCAACAATTGGATTTACTTCAACACGTGGTCGATCAACAACGAAGAAAACATGTCCGTTTTATCATCTCAATGTAAGTTTCAAAAATTTTCGAATTCACACCTCTCAATCTCCGATCGAGTTTTACCGGTGTAATGATCACGTAAACAATGGAAATTAATTAATTAATCGATTGTTGGATATTTAATTATCATTCTCAGCCATTGTTTAGATGATTACACCGGTAGGCTCGTGTGACGTAGTGGATGATGGTGCGTGACACGTGCATGTTTCTCGAAGCCGAATCTATTAAATCTTAGACCTGTTGCCCTTGCGATTGACGATGGTAACAACCCAATAGCAATCACCTGCCCCCCAGGCCCTTTAAACCCCAAAAAATAACGAATAAAGTGTAAACCGGATGGGTCTAGGGCTTTACCTAGCCCTAGACCTTGTCCGAAGTTTCTGATATTAAAATAAAAATAAAATCTGGTATTTCCCGTAATTTCATGAAAAATAAAAAAAATTATCCCCAGAGGGGTTGACACCGTCCGCAAAACGTAGCCGACACTGGGAGTGTGCAATCCTTTGTCGCCCTGTAGGCCTCTCGCTGTCTCGAGTTGCCAGCCAGCCGGCAGTCGCGACTGAGCCAGCTGCATAGTGCTAGGTTACAGCTGATTTTGACTGATGGAATTTACTTGAACCAGATTTAACTGGCTCTAGGCCTAGCGCACTATTACTTTGCAAGTATTTACTATCTTGGAGATGAGATCGTCACTACCGAAATGTCATCCCGAGAATTAATTTATTTCTTGGGTTATATGCGGGTAGGTCAAAGCGAGGCCGAGTTTACATCAATGGTGTGTGGTCTAGCTAGCTAGGCCTACACGTGTTCCTTGGGATCGAGCAATGGCGCTGCGACTGCTATCGTGCACTCTTGTTCATTTCCATGAGTGCAGCGTGTAGCGAGGGTTATATAGACGACGAGCGGTCTTTTAATAGTTGGTACGTAATCTTGACGAAAGTAATGGGGGGGGGGGGGGGATGTACCGGGCCCGGAGTATACTCGTGACGAAACGCCCCATCATGAGGGGGGAGTAACTTTGAGAGATTGGGATTTTTTACTTGGTTCCTCCACGAACTTAGTTGTCACAAAGACTAGGTATTTCCAAACTCTCGATACAGTACGGTATTCCCTTATAAAGGCCTCTTCGATTCCGACGATCGCACCATGCATTGAGAAACCATACATTAGTCATTAGTGAAGGTTTCTCAAGTTGTGAGTTATTATTATTTTCGTCACTTCAGTCCAGTCACCCCCCCCCCCCCACACACACACACAAACTTACCTTCCACCATATGAGCCTCCAAAAGAACGTGGGTTCGAAAGAAACGAATTCCCCCCCCCCCTCCCCCTCCATCAGGCATATCCTTTTTTAATTGTTCTTCACTCTCATCATTCCACTCATCATCCAGTATAGCAACAAAATCAATTGCCATGTCTGGTATGCTATGTCCATTTTGTTTCCTTTCCTTATTCTACTAATCTAGGCCCTCTACTATATTAGGCCTATTAATTAGTTTAAAATACTAACTTACAGATAGAAGGGCAAGTACCTCGGGGAGAATTTTTGCGCAGTATAAATCTGGAACTTTTGCGTGACTACTGACCACACGAATAGCCAATTTGCTAGTTCGTTGAATAAAATTAATAATCGATTTGCTACTCTCTAATCGATTTCGAAAGAAGCTTAGCACTTGAGCGAAAGCACTATTCCTATTTTTGTTTGGTTGTTGATTGATCGATCGTGGATCGATGTTGCGAATATTTATGTACCTGCGCTAATCGAGAGGAGAGTAATCAAAACTTCAAATAAGTGGCAGTGTCTAGTCTAGAGATGCGAATGTTTGAAAAAACTGCGGCCCGGCCCGAGGCCCGACCCGAAACTGTCCGGCCCGACTGGTTAAAATAATACGTCAGCCGGTCCGAACCCGGCCCAAAAGAAAGGTGATGATCCTGGCCCGGCCCGAAAGTCAGCCCGGAAGCCCAGTTCTTTCGAGGATTATAAAAATCATGAGGATTTTTAGACTCGGCAGAGGCTCTGCCGGCGTCATTTTAGACAACAGATTGTGCATTATGATTTTAGAGTAAAAATAGTTTACCGTTGTTACTTGTTACTGGCCCGAGAGCCCGCACTGGCCCGAACCGGCCCAAAATTCCAAAGTTACGGGCCCTCGGGCCAAAATTCCCATCTCTAGTGTCTACGGTTACACCAATCTGGAAAATCGCACCATCCAGATTCCAGCCCTACCAACCCAAAATCTTCACTCACAGGTCAGCCAAGCTAATTTCCTTTTCTTACCCCTAATGTCGCACTCACCGTTTTATGAATGATTTGCCCTCCCCACCTGTTCGGGTCCAGCCAGTAAGATTACAGCGCGTTGCTATGACACCTTGTCAAATAATGAGTTTTTCGAAAATTAGAATATGGCGTACCTATTTTTGTAAACATTTGTAGCCTAATGACGAAAAGAAAGGTTCGATTTAAAATGAAACAAGAGCGATGATCTTCCAGTTCCGCCAATTATTACACGCTATCTGTGACCAGCCTTACTTTGCTGAGGACTGCACTGCACAAAACGTCCCCTACAAAGTAACCAATTTCTAAAAACCAAATCGTTGCACAGTTTTCGTTTGACTATTTTCTCAATGTAAAAGTTTTGTCCATGCGCCGTCCCATGGCGAGAGATCCAGCAAAAACATCCTTAGAAAATAAGAAAACACAATCTGAAGTTCGGAGCGGAATTCTTGTGTAAATCAGACCGGGTCAGCTGGTCTGGTGCCTGGGGTTTACCTGTGATGCGCCGCCAAAGAGGGAGGGCTAGCCACGGGCGTCGCGGACGTTCGGGCCCAGGTAGGAGAAGAGACTCAATGAAAATACGATGCACTACACTGGCTCCATGGAAAGATGCACGCACCAGTGGCGTCACTAGGGGTGTTTGGGGGGGGGCATGCGCCCCTCCAATCGCAATCCGCGCCCCCCCCAATAATTTCCTGGTTTTCCTTTTTTTTCAAATAACAACCCACAGTTACAGCTGCACTTTACGCGAATTATCACTACTTAAAATAATTTGATAAGCATTACTTTATTAAACTTATGATGTACCGGTGGGTAATTTCTTATTAAAAGACACTAGATTTAAAAAAAAATTATTGATGTTAATTTTTGCTAGTAGTTGGGAATTAATTCATTCAACAATTAAATTGCCTAATTGTGAAGTGTTCATTTCCTTCTTTTGTCCGAGCCCCCCAAAAATGGCGAATTTACTTATAGAACAACAATAAAACGCACTGACTTGAATCAAAATTACCTTGTAATTTACAAGGTTGTAATTGAAAAAATATAAAGGGACAAGCCTCTCAGAGCCTCGCCTTAAATTCGATCATTTGAATCTTTCCTTTCTATTGTCCGAAATCATCAGTAACAAATAAATGTGTATCTAAATTGAAAATAAGATCAAACGTTATTATATTGCCATGTATATGCTGTGAATTGTAAGCTCGACATGACGACAAAACAAATTGACGCACACAAACTACAACGTTTTGGTATTGCATTCAGCCTAACGCTTTTTTCTAAAACGCACCAAATGCACTCAAAAAACCTGATTTTCAAAATTTTCGCCTGCGGCGCGATTCATGGGGGGCTCCGCCCCCCATACCCCCCGTGCTTAGTCCCTTTCCCACGAAAGTACTTGCGCCCCCCCAATGTCCAATATCTAGTGACGCTCCTGGCCCCCACGCACGCACCATCTTGTTCCGAGGCGAGATGGAAATGCCACCCGGGTGCATTCCTCTGTGGACTGTAGTTGCAGGGCATCTTTCTTCGCTATTTCGTAGGGGGGTGGTCAGGCGCGTAGGAACGTTTTTAAAGTTGAGGGGGGGGGGGAGCAAATTCATTAGCAGATTTCGTGGCGGCAGCTGGGGTCTGGGGCAAAGCCCCCAAAAAAATCACCATACTACAGTTATTTCGTCATGACTGTAAACGATGTTTTACAGCAACTATCTGCGATCTAGAAACTCAAAAAATGAACGTGAAGTGGTCCATTTTAGTAAATTTCAACGGGAATTCAACCTATTTTTTTTTATGTAATGACGAGGCAAACATATTCGTTTTACCAAGGTGACTGTCGAATTGTATAAGTGAGTGTATGTGCATATTTACTACGGAAATTCAGGGATTTAGTTTTACCTCCCTCCCCCCCCCTACGGTTCCTACGCCACTGGGGGTGGTCGGACGAGCGTTGCGTAAGGAAGGCTTCAATGTTGTCTCCTAGAAAAAGGGCCGGCTGTTTTTTTTGTATTTTTAAAAAATTTTCCCGTTTTTGAAAAAAATTTAGGGAAAATTTTTAAACCAAAAATTTTCCTTTTTTGATTTTAAAAAATTTTCTTTTTTTCGTCATGGGTCGCCCCCAAACCTTTTTTTTTTTTTTCGGTAATTTTTCGCTTTTACCAACTGGTCACCACAAAAATCCGGGTTCCGAAATAGTAAACGGGGTTTTTGGCGAGAGTCAGGGCATATTTTATTTTTTCCTGTAAAGGGGTGAACTTTTTTTAAAATTTTGGGGGGGGCAAAATTATTGAGTATTTCCGCAGTCCCGAAACCCAAAGATCCAAAACTTTTAATTAAAATTTTATGGGCTGAAACATTTAAGCACTTTCCGATAATTTAAACATAAAAGGGGTTTTTTCAACGGGAACAAATTTTTTTCATTCAATGAAGCAACAACTTTTACGAGACTTTCAATTTTACAGAAATTTGGCATTTTATCAAATTCGGAAGGTTTAAAACATCCCAAATTTGTGGCTCACCCGGGGGGTTCGACCGTTGTAAAAGGGACTGTCTCAAAACGATTAAAGGGGCGCTTTTTTGGTGTTTTTAATTTTTGTAAAACCCTTCCCGTGAATTTAATGGGCTTCCATCTCAAACTTTTGCTTTAAATGGTATAGCCTACTGAAATAATTAGTTTTTCTAACCACTTTTTGGTCGGGTTTGGGAGGAAATTTTCCCGGGCCAAAAACCGGGACGGCAGTTTTAAATAAGGAAAAGGTTTGGTGAAAGGCAGCCAATATTTACTTTTTTAATAGCATTTTTTTCCCCCTTGGTTTTCTGCCCGGTTTGAATTACGTCTCCAATGCAGAAGTTTCGTTTACATTATACGCTATTGGACTGAAAACATAACATTGGCCGAAAGAACCCCCCCCCCCGTTAAACGGAACTTTTTACTTAAGGAAAAAAAACAACTTGTGGAATGAAATCATTTTCAAAATTCCTTTCTCCCCGATTAAAGGGCTACATTTAAGGGCCATGAAGAATTCTTTTTCGGGGCAATTTTTTTTAGGTTGTAATTTAAGATTCGAATATCTGGGCTCATTGGAGCCTAAGTTGGTGTCTTTAGAAATTTTTTAAAATCAGACAGGTTTTAGATTAACCGTCAAAATTCGGCCAAATTTAATTAAAATGATTTGATTTTGTCTTTCTATCTATTAAAAACCAAAAGGTTTGATTGCCCGTTGGTAGCTAACACGCTTAGGTGACGTGACGTCCAAAACCACTTCGTATAATTGCAGTAGTTTCTTTTAAAACCCTTTTAAAACCTCACCTTAATCCGCTTTAAAGATAGGTGTGGAGCTTGATAACGCCTTTGGGGTGGGCGGCTCTCAAGGGGCCGCTCCCGGGAGTAAAAATTAAGGGCTTCCGTTTAGGGCCGGCTTTTACTTTTTAAAGGAGTGGCTACATGGGATGGTACCAAGTTCCCTCCTTCTTAAAATTTATATATTCCATTATTAAACCCTAACGTTAATTCAGAAAGTCAAAATTTAAATTATTTAAACTCAAAAAGGGAAAAGGGGTGAGGAAAAGGGTTTAAATACACACTTGGGTTAACCCAAATTGTTTCACAACTAAAAACCTTCAAAAGTATTCATTTAAAATTTAAAAGGTTTAATTTAAACCCTCCCTTGAATGGGGTTCCCCAGTATAACTTTTTAACTTTTTTTGAGCGTGGTCGGTCAGGGGGGTGGTGGCCGGGGGCATTACCCCCCCTTTATTTAAAAAAAAATTTTTATTACTTTGAAAAATGCACCTAACCGGGTTTCTTTCGTCTCTCTCATATTAATTTAATATCCCCGTTCTGAATCCCAAAAGGTTTCAATAACATCAGTAAATTTTGAATGGGTTGTTTTGCACCCGAGTTTCGAATATTTAATTTTTATTTAAATAAAATTGCTTTTTAACGTGGGAAACGGTTTACAATAACCTATTAAAAATTAATGATTATGGAAAAACATAAAATACCCGGGGACATATAAAATATTATTGAATAGAAAGTTTTTTTGTTTCTGTTTTAGGTTCTTCTGTATTGAAACCCCGACCTCGACCATTTGGTGCCACCTCATGTCGTAATTTCATTCCGCACCCCCTTTTTTACCAAAACCAATTCACTAAAACCTGTTTTCAAAAAATTTTCCTCCATTATGCATAATCCCCTGCGTGGTTAGTTTTTTTTTCCCATCTGTTTTGCAGGGGAAGAGCCTTCGAGCTGATTAGTCCAAAAACCGCCAACATGGTGGTGAAGGTGGGGTTAAGTGTGTTTTACGACTCCTCTTGACAACGCCTCGGCTCTTGTTCTCTTGGTTTGCCTGTGCTGGAAAGTCCCTAAAGTGGGGTTTTCCCCTTCCCTTGAAATTTATATCAAGCTAAAGGTTCTCGTTCAAAAAACCTCCAAACTTTTATTGATATTGATATTCTGTAATAACTAGAAACAAATTAAGTTTACTTTTCAATTCAAAGCTCATGCGGTTTTTGGAAAGATGCTTCAGTTTGCCTTCGATCAAGGACAACTAAATATGCCTTTGAATAAGGGGGAATTTTTTTACTACACCTCCTTTAATAGAAGGTAACGCTTTAAAATTGTACCCTTTTTTGGAGCGAATAATATGGGGTTTTTAACCAATAAATGGTTATGGTGACCTCTAGCTAAAGTTCACCTATAAAGAATGGTTTCGATGTATTTCGAAACGGGCTAGATAGGCCTTTTAAATTTTCGGGAAATTCCGACAATGTTCCCAGTTTGTTTGGGTATTTTCCATTTTCTTTGGTCATAATGCAGTTTTCTGATTTGGTTGCGAATTTAGATTGCAGATCAAATAAATATACCTTTAAACAGATATTATGAATTTTTTTCCCCCGGAAAAAAATTTCCCCTTCTCTTTACCTCAACTTCTTAAAATTTTCGCAGGACTTTAAAAACCATTGTTGCCTTTGAAGGCGTAATATATTTCGCGGGTTCCTTATTGCATTTTTCCCTGAGTTTGTCTTTTTGTCTGTTTCAAAATCAAAAACCGGCAAAGGCAAAACGAAAGATGAAAATTTCAGGGACCTTGAAACTTTAATTCGAAATAGCCACCAAATTTTTTGGATAAATATTCTAAAGCATATCGGTTTTTAAACTTTTTGAACAAAGCGATCCCCTTCAAAGGGGGGGGGGGCGACTTAGGTCTCACAACCGGGGGGGGGGAATTTTTGAAACTTTTTAAAAACGAAGGTAAAGTTTTATTTTGGCATTGAAATAAAAACCCAAAATAAGGTACTTTAAGTAGTCGTTGTTATATACCCTCCTTTCCGGCCATATTTTTTGGTGAAGGGGGGGTGGCCCCGGTTTGTTTCAATGCAATTTTGCCTCGAAGAAGAGATAGGGTTGACCGCCTGTTGTGGTAATAGTCCAAGAAACCCAAAACAAGCGTAGGGGGCGAACAGTTTTTTTGCTCATAAACCGCCTAAAGTCATTCTCCGCGCGGGAGGGGGAAACGGAGTTTAAATGTTATTATCATTTAAAAAACGGAAAATTTTTTTTGGTGCTGGTCTTACGTAATGGCTATCTGATCGTAAATCAATCATTACCCTATGAAGTTTAAGTTATGTTTTGTAAAAAAAAAAAAATTCTAACAAGGATTACAACTAAAAAAAACATTCAAATTTGTGGGGGAATTGGAATTGGATTTTGCCTTGCGCTTGTGGAAGGAGTAATGGGGGGGGGCACAAGCATTTTTCTCAAACATAAGAATTTAAATTCTTTTTGGATCAAAATGTAGGTTGTGGCCTCCGGGCCCCCACCCCCCGGGGGACTTGGGCCGATGTTTGACAAATTTATTCGGGAAAAATGTAGGGAAGATAAACTCATTCGATCCAACCCGGGTCCGGGGGTTAGTTTACCGTTTTTTTTTCGAGCAGTGTTGAACAAACCGAAGAAGGCGATGGTGGGCCTGTACCCGTCCCATCCTATTTTCAGGTGTCTTTTATAGAATAGTATTTCACCAAATTTCCAAACGTTTTTCTTTCTCCGTTTTGAGACCAAATTTTTTGTTTTAGAACCTCAGTGTTCCGAAAGGACTTGTTTCGAATTGGTTAAAAATTCCAAACCCCCTTGGGGACGGTTTTCCTGCGTTTAACTTATCTGTCCGGGTATATTACCTAGGCCCTTTTTCTGGACCCCCGGGCATTTATTTGAATACAACGGGGGCAGGTTTTGGCCGGGGGGGAAAAAACCCAATGCTTGTTTGTGCAGAAGGGGCTTTTCAACCACAATAGAGAAGGAAAATGATCCTTCTCAAATCTTTGGTGGGAAAAAGAGTGGGGATACTTTAAAAATGTTTTGTTTTTTTTTGGTCGCCGCCCCATTTTTTACCCCCTCCCTTGTCCCACCGCTTCCCCTCGTCCTTTTTTTTGATTAGAGTTCATATCAACCACCATCCAATCCCGTCTTTTAACCGGGGGGGGGGGGAAACCCCCCCTTTCCCAAGTTGGAGTGTTCAAAATTAAAAATTGCCAGAAAACCTAGTATTTCCTTCAATACAATTCGATATCATTTAACAAACGTTATGTTTGCTTTTAATTTTATTCATAAAGACATTAAATTTAAAAATAGGCCATTCCCTTCTTTTTGATTTTTAGAAGGGGGTTGTTTGGGGCCCTCCCCCCAACATACCCCAATTTCAGAGCCATCCAGTTAAAACTGGAAACAGTATTGGGGCGCCCACGAATGGGTCAGTAGCCAAATGCCACAAACCCCCTTTCGCCTAAAATTTGAGGGAAGCCCCCCCCCCGCGCCCCAATTTTAAACTTTTTGGGTGTGCGTTTTGAAAAATTTTCCCCCTAAAAAGGCCTAAAAATTTTTTTGTGGGAGGGCAAAGGTTGGGGCAAACCGGGTTTGTGTATTTAATTTTAAAATCTCGGAGGATGAATGAATACTTTAAAAAATAACTCTAAACTCTAAAAATTATTAATGATTTCCTTCTTTATTTATTCTGGGTATTTCAATACGGGAAACTGAAAAAATTTGGAATTCGTAAGGTAAAAATAAAAATCCTGGAAATTAGTTTGGTTTTCAAAATTTTTTAAATCAGTTTCAATTAAAAATTCCCTTTTTAAAATTTTTAAATGTTTAATTTATATATATGTGTCATTATTTAAAATTTTTAAAAAAGGGTCCAAAAGGGTGCATCAAAATTTTTGTCTTTTCCCTCCCCTATTCATACTCTGAGGGTTTTTTTTATTCCCCTCTAATACCTTTTTGCCGTTTCCATAAACCTCCCATATTGTTTAAATGTTTCTTTCAAAAGTTTGGACGTAAATTTTTTTGGTGGGAGGCACATCCGGGGGTTTCATAGGTTTTTGTTGGGTTCCAAGGTGGTTTATGCAAAGTTACTAAAAAAGGGGGGGCCGAGTCAATAACCCCAGGTTTAGAGCCAAAAAGATTTGTTTAAACCATTTTTTTTTACCCAAAGCAAGCACCTTGGTATAGTTTTTCAATAATTTAAAGTTGTTACCCTCTTGTTGTTTTTTTCAGTTAAAATTGAACCGATCTTTTGACCGATTTTAAACCATTTGAAATTATTTTAACCTTTGTTTTATTTAGTTTTCAAAGAAAACCATTTTCGTACATGTAATGTATAAGACACCCCCAATTTATGACTTACTATTTTTGGGGGCCCGGTTTTTTAACCCCCACCACCACCCCCACCCGCCGACCCACCCCATATTTCGGGGGAAAAATTTTTAAATTTTTGGTAATTGCCATGCCATTTCCCCTCCATACTGTATGGCCCCTAGCCCCTTCCTGCAAATTTTTTCCATTTTCAATCCCCTTAAAAGATTTATTCTCATTTTATTTCTTCCGTTTCCAGCCTTTTTCATTAGGTTTTCCTTGATTTTTCTGAGAAAAACCCCTTTTGGGCAGTTCCCCTAAGGTCATCCCTTTAAAAAGTATTAAATTAGCTAAATTGGTGTAATTAATGCAACAAGTCATTAAATCGATGGGGGGTTTGGTCATTGGCTCATGCACAAACAGTGCTGTTAATTTTTTTTTTGTTTATCTAATTATTATTTTTTGTAGTAAAAAGAACCTTGTTCTAAAACTCACCGTAAAAGCCAATTAAGTGGGACCTTTTTTTTAATGTTTCGAACTATCTAGTTTAATCGGTGTATTTGTAATTGTACGCTAAATTGCCTTTTTAGAAAGAGCAATCGAAATTTCATAAAATGAATGGAAACCTTTAAAACGAAGTAATGTTATGATTTCTTAGGTAGAATTATGATCATTATTGTTAGTTCATTATTATATTTAGCATAATTTTCGTAAAGCCTATTATGCTTTTATAAAATACTACATTTAATTACCATGAGTGAAATTGCGATGGTTGCAACCCTAGAGTCATAAAATAAAATAATCAATTTGAGTTGCAATGTTGCAACAGTTAATGATGAATATATAACTCTTTATAGTCTTTTATTCAATAGAATCATTCAAGTGTGAATAGGATAGAATATGATAGACGTTAAATAAATGAATAATAAATTCAGATGGCGTTCAAAAGTGTGTTTTCTGTTTAATTTTGAATTCAAGATTTACCTTTTATACTGACACGGGTTTATTTTTTACCGAAACATAGTTTCCATTTAAATTTTTACGAATTATATAATATACTAGAGGCTTACGTTACGACTAACTTTATTTATATGTAGGCTAGGTAAGTCAAAGACGAAAGCGTAAAAAATGTGCATTATAATTTAAATCCTAGGTCCTAGATAAACGATTCAATCATTTTATACCGTTTGACTTTTTCACCTCAAACCTGTTAAAAGATTGAGTGATGTAAAGAATTTTACATTTATTTTTACATCCAACTTATATTAATGGAGCAATTTTCTCTTTAGTTTTTCATATGATTTCATAATCTTTTTTAACTTGATGACGGTGAGTGAGCAGTGAAAGATTATCGCTTACTGAAAAAAAATACTCAGAAAAACAACTTGCTAATGATAATTCCTAAATAATATCTGGGTTTCGAGGAAGTAGAATTAAATCAACTGTGCGTGTGTGTGTGGTGTGTCTAACTTCTATAATTTAAAAATGTACTAAATAAGAAAAAAATGCAGATTTAGGTAATAGTACACATTTGGCAGTTGGCACATAGCTATTCGCTCGGCCAGGAAGTATCCGACGAACATGATACTTTGCAAAGTTGTTAATAAAGTGTGAAATGACAGCCCTACGGTCGTAGATTTTCGAGACTTTGCGTTAATCAGCCAGGAAAACATCACGACCATGGACAATTTTTAACAAAATCCAAAATCGTGATTGTAAAATAATTATTTGTAAACAAATTTTAGAAAAGTGTCACTGTAGAGACCTCCATTTCTGATTCCTTGACAACTGTCCAAAATTTCAATCATCTGTGGTGTTAGTCGGCCGAGATATATATAAGCTATAATAAGCAGTACATTTTGTAAGTGCATTTTTTTTTGTGTGTGGGGGGGGGGGGAATAAATTAATGAATTAAAATTTAAATTGAGTCATAAGTGAAAGTATAAAAGTAAAATACATAGAATTCGGTATGAATTTCGTTTTATATAGGAAACAACATACTTTTCTGTCCACCCGTCTGTGTCACGTGGCCCCTACGTCGAGCCCTGCGTCTCACGTTAAAACCTATGTAACATGGCCACTGCCATGCGTGTTTTGTTGACATAGCCCGTCAACAAGGATGATAATAAGGTTTTTGGTGACCCTGCGGGTAAGGAATAAAAGATGGGGTGGCTAGCCCCCCAGGAAAGTTTATAAGAAAGTTCCTTGCTCGGCCCCTCCACTATTGCGAGAACAAGCGACAAACATTTTAAAATGGTTAGCCAACCCGGCGGGTCACCAAAACATAATCGCACAGCGAATTCTAGACGATCTGTTGATTAAATAACTTCGCTCGATCTTTTTACACCACATTACACACTACACACGCCATTCATATGTGCGGCGGTGTCGTCATTCGTCGTTATTAATCGGACGGAGTCTCATAACAAAAGCAATATGACGTCTTTTAACTGTTATAGTATCACGTTTAACCTAGTTTATTATTATTATTTTATTTATTTTTCAAAATTTGAATTCAACGTAATGCACATTTGACAGCAATTTTGGTGTTATTTGTTTGTTACAAAATACAAACCATCTGTGTAAGTTCTCGATTCTCTACTGGAAAGTAAATACAAAACTAATCATAAAATATTATTACCCTACGGCAAAACCTTCTTGCCAC
The DNA here is from genome assembly GCA_024449915.1 of Sweltsa coloradensis. Taxonomy (NCBI): domain Eukaryota; kingdom Metazoa; phylum Arthropoda; class Insecta; order Plecoptera; family Chloroperlidae; genus Sweltsa; species Sweltsa coloradensis. The sequence goes on from JAMZAV010000620.1 coordinate 517,484, forward strand.
AGGTAGATGACCCATCGCATATTGCCTCCTGACATATAGTGCTGTTAAATTCCAGAGGCATTCCTGACCATTTTAAAATTTACATATTTTTCATGTTAAACTCCCCTTGGTTTCATATAGCTAGATGCAATTTGATTGCAAATACTAGGCCACAATATATTTCGCGGTGTTATTGTTTCACAGCCAAAGGTGTGTAGGAGGACAACCTGTTATTTATTTTACTTCGTTAGCATCATATTGCCAGGTACTCCTCCCACGATGCAAAATAAAATGTTACCGTATCTTATATCTCATGTACTATATTATAGATCACTAGTTCCCAAATATATTATATTAAGGTACCGTATATAATACCTTTCGCTTACGGGGCTGCATGATATCCACGCATGGTGTCCGACTAAAGCTCCCCCCCCCACACACCAGAAAACGATAGCAGTTTGGTATTACAAACGAGGTGCCCAATAGAACCCTATCTTATGTAATGTCTTCTAAGCTTTTTTAAACGGTTTCTGAAAAAAAAAACACGCTCAACATATAAAAAATATGACATCTTGCTTCAAATAATTAATTAACCGCCCGCTGGTGTATCATGGCCAACCAGTGATTATCGATTTCAGCGCTGGTTGGACATTATTCACGCTTCGATGACGTCGGTGATCTGAAAATCTGAAAAAATTAATAAAGGCCCTTTATTTAAAAAAAATACCGTTTCTGAAAATAACCTCTTGAAGTGGATACTCGAAATACGCCTACACTTTTATTTATTTATTTAATTAATTATTTATTTATAAATGTTCGATTAGATGTAATCAAAATAATAATAAATAATTAAAAGCTTTGTGGCTCACTTCACACGTCCGTTTTAGCCCTGCTTATTATATTTTAACTGTCCCGATTATCATCCTCCTATTTTGGCACGGTCACTGACACATTTCCAAAGTAACTTTTTCTCTTCCCCGTTTCACACCATCCTTTACACCAATTTAAATCCCTGGCGCCAGAATAAAAGTTTTTTCCCTCGAGATTCGCCACGCAACGAATTTGTTTCGGCGCGAGCATTCGTGCTTGAATGTTGCCTTTCATTTCATTTCCCCGGGTCCCGTAGCCTGTTTTTATTTCTTATGATAATGCGCATTATTTATGCCGATTCGCTCAATTATCGTGGATTGTCTTCTAGGCTATAGTTCTTCTCGATCTCTTTAGGGACCACACAAGACACAGATGTTCGTTCACTTAACGTCTACATCAAGGCTGTATAACGTATCAATCGTATTAAAATAATATCAGACGACTGCTTTGGGCTTAGAATTAACGCCGGGGGGGTTCCACTTCCATCCCATACATGCGCACTGGAATGAGCACTTTCTTACTGTGGTTCGTTGGTACTGGGGGCACACCTAGAAAAGTATTGTAGTTGGAGTCGAGTCCACCATACATATACAATATACCCCGTCGAGACCTTCCCCATATTATATATATGAGCTTTCCCGAAGCTCCGCTAGGACATTCAAACGCCAAATTAATATATTATTATTTGAATAATATATCGAGAACTTAAACGCATCTCAACAGTTGATATATTAGACTGAATCACTTGTTGTTGCTCTCTTTATCTATTTTATTTGTAGCGTTTTTGTAATTTCTGCCAAGACTAATTTTTTGCTATTTTAATATCGGCAAGGGTTGGCTGTTTGGTCCTCTACTCTAACTTAGGTACTCTTCTTTCTTGGTATTCGAACCCTTTGTTGATGGTTAGCTCTTGACTAGGAATGAACCATATTAGGCCTATGTTGATTGGTATTGTCCAAAATGATCAGCAAAAATTCATATTTTTTTAGTTTTACTCCCTCCCATTCTTTCCCCCACCTCCCCTCATTTGGGTCATTACTTTAATCAATCAAAGCTAAAGCAGCAGCATTTTTGTAAACTCATGATACTTGTCAAACTCTAGCTTGTCACTATAGCCCACTAGGAGCAGTCGACATGCTAATATAATTGATATATATTGTAGTTAGAGATGCTCTGTCAAAGGCGGCTTGTCAACCGCATTATACCGTCAATACTTGCTAGACGGTTAGTACACTCTCGTCCTAGCATGAAGCTTCGGTCACAGCGCACCGATCTGCGCGTACTCATTGGTCAGGACGCCAATGTACTACCAGACTTGAGTATATTCGGCGATACAGCGCGGTAGTCAACCACCCACAGGCGTTGCGTCTCTTACCGCACTACTACCTAACTCAATGCTAATACCTATACTTCGCTGGCGCCCACGCAGACTCCTGATTAGCCAACTATGCACGGCGCTTACACCCAAACACACACAAAAAAGGAATAATCTCTTGAAGCAATGACATTGTGGTTATGATGTGTGACAATGTATGGTTTTTTCTGTCTCGTCTGCTAAGTATCTGAGCACGACTCTACTGTTGGCTGCTGGTTACGTATACAGGTAGCTATGTTGATAGCTGTGGCGATAGTTTTAATTGAGACGATGTGTAGTAAGTGATTGATGACGTGGGGTTGTTGCTTGAGATTAGTTCGACATCTGAACACGTGAAGCGCCGCTTGTGTTACTTTGTGCGTTTGCCGCTGTCAACATCTCAACGATGAACATAGCAAATGTCCACTTTCATTATTCATTTTAATAAACATTTTTTTAATTAAAAAAAAATTATTTCGAATTTCGACCTTGAAAGATTTGGTTCAATTTTGGGATTTATTGTTATGAATATTGAACCCAAAATTGGCAGTTCAAAATATTGTTGATATAAATACGGTAAAATCTTAATTTTCCTTTAATTAGTTAAATTTGTGTTGCTCAATTTCATCTCAACTGCACCTCAAGTTATGAATGATGAATCAAAGTTCCGGGACATTAAAAAGTGGCCCGATTTTACCACTAATACTTCGCTATTTTGTATTGTACGTATTCAATTTTTGTCTGTCACAACATAACTTAAAAAATTACTGTAATACCAAGGGTTTGCCCTATACCGTAGTACCTATTAATCGGACTAAGAATGTTGATAACATTTTCAGGAAACCTTTGAAATCTCTAAACTTAGACTAGACAAACCATGTTTTGAGCCACAAAAGTAAATTAATAAATATTTATAAACGTTCATCAACCTCTAAAGATAAGTAACAAAACCATTAATAGTTTTTGGCATCATTTTGGTATCATCACTGACTTGTAACTTATGATCGGCTGGCACTAGCAAATAATAATTGTATATGTAAAGTGACAAAACGAAACTGAAGTATTAAAGCACAGTAAAAGTTTTAAGACTTCTATACCATTATCGCATTCTAATTATGACACTTATGAATTATGACATTTTTCTTGATTTTCTCTTGTCGGGGCTGCCTTGTTGCATCTTACGCGGTACGCCCGAAGTTATTTTAGTGACCAAACCCTAATTTAAGACTAATGATTGTTTCCTAATGCTACCTCATAATTACCCAGGTGCGTTCCTTCCATTAATTATCACCTCCGCCCGTTGCGTTGCTCTATTTATAAAGTTGTGATAATTATTCATTAGTAGGCCTTAATCATCTATTTTTAGGGACTATTTCATCTACTAATGCAATGATGCCCTGTGGCATAGCATCATCATTAATTTGCGAAGACTTACAGTAGTACTTAATTTATGACAGTTGAACATAACTACACTAATTACTAATCAGATAAATAATTTAATTGTAATTATAATGAAAATTCTACACGTTACAACAAATTATGACATCATACAGTCCGACTTTTTTTTAGTCTTCCTGGTTTTAATTCTGGCGTGGCCTTGCATGCAGCATGCTAATGCGATATGTAGGGTGGTTCTTAAAACTTAATTAGCGTAATTGTGAAAGCACAAGACTCGACACTTTAATGTCAGTGGCACTGGGATATTTATAATCATCCTCAAAAGCTATGTTTTTATCTGATGGCGTTTCACGATTCACGAAAAAGTGCAGTTTTAAAGCCACAGCTACAAGTTTAATAATACCGTCAATGTCAAAAACGATAATAGGGTTAAATAAACTATAAGAAGGATTTTCCGCAAGAGACATTATACGACAATCAATTTCCACCTCTTAGAATATTGAGTTTTGATCAAATCTGGTATTGTTTTGAGTAATTTTGATTAGTACGCTCTCTACGTAGAGAGAGACCGAGATCACTGATTACTTTAATTTAATACCAAGGTGTATTACATTTGAAAATAGCTCTCACAATCGTGCTAGCTGCGTCTCAAAGAAGTGCACCGGCACAACCTGTTCTCTGTGGACTTTTTAATTGTTGCTCATTGAATGATAATTATTTTAGCAACATTCGTGACCTACTGTGGAAAACTCCCTTTACTCCTTCAGAACCTATGGGCATGACTCTTCATAATGATCGACGTCCTAACGACTGCGTATAGCCAGAGAAAATTACAATATTTATTATATTAAATATCGACAATGGTCTGAGTTACATTTTTTGTCACTAAAAAAAAACTAGAAAAAGTCCTTAGAATACTTCTTCTCAGGCCATTAATGTCAATATCCCCTGCAAAGCCCTCACCTCGCACCCTACTCACTTCTCGGCCGTTTTATTGAGAAAGACGACATTCAAATCAAAATTTTTGGATGAGCGAAGCGAAGACTTCAATTTCACTGACCCCCCCAAAAAAATTAGCTCGGGTAAGTTTATTTTTTATGTAGTTTTGTCTGTTTGTTCGCACTCTACCGGGCAAACGGCACATGCGATCATGATGAAAATTGAAGGGGACCTTCGAAATCTCTGAATTTAGACTTTCCACGTTTTTGGGTACAATCGATCAAATATTTCTTATGATTATCGTACTTTTACGATGTTTTTCGATTTTTAATGAGATATTTTCGTGATATTTGGCAAACGGCTACACCGATCTTAATGAAACTTTATAAGAACGATTAAAATCACTGAAATTATATACTTTATGATTTTAGAGACATTTAAAGAAATATTTTTCATAGAAATCGTACTTTTACGATTTCCCCCCCGATTTTTAATGCGATATTTTCGTGATATTTGGACCGATAATCAACCATAAAAGCACATCCATCAACGCGACTGGAAAAAGCGTTAGCGAAGCGGCCAAGTTTTAGAACTTTAGGTAATCGATGTTTACAATCCTCAAAAAAAGATATCGGGAAATCTGTCCCTCATTGCGCGAGGAGTACGCACCGAGAACTCATAATGATTGACTCTGAACAAAAGTAATGACTTTCTATGAGTAGTTTACATATTGCCGCGTTGCCGGTGGCTTTCTTGATTTGACAAAAAAGTTCAGAATCTAGCCCACTCTCCAACTTTCATTCATGATTAGCGTTTACCAGATAAATAAAGACTTTACACCCCAATTACAATCCCATCAAATCAAATTAGTAAATTTGCACCGTTCAAATCTGAAGGCGTGTCTGCGAAGTGATTAATTGAGGGCTTGTCAGAAATGTTTCGAATTGTCAAAACTTTAATAAAGTTATTATCTGTCGTCTTCTCTATTGCCGGGGGGTAAGTCTAGTTTGCCCCCCCCCCCCACTATTTCTTTGACGTGCATTCCGTGCGAGCGCCACCCACTAAACATGACACATGTTATCGGTTTTCTAATTGTATATTCGACGCCCCCCTAGCGTTGAACGTAATAAACTCGAGACATTCATGCAGTTTTTTTTCTTGCCCAAGGGAACGGTTAACCATCCCACCGTCATTAAATAATTTTAGAGGCTCTTAGCACGATATAGCGAGCTCTTGGGAGGCGAGCGGCGGATCTTGAATTAATGGGGGGGGATGGCGGCGTACCGGGAGAAGTCTAGTGGGGTCAATGTGGCCAGACGAGTGATAGTTATTGTTTTGTACAATAGTTTAGTCTTATTTACGATGCACGATAATGACTGCGATATGGCATTTTGTACTTAATTTATGTTTTGTTTTTCTAATGATTTACATGCTAAAAATGAATCTACGTTAAAAAAAGAAAATAAATGCAAAATTGAAAAAAAAAAACACATCACATTAAAAAACTCAAAATTAGATTTTCAACTTTGTTATTAATTTGAAATCCAAAATCAGCCATTTTTTCCTAAAAATCAAGGCTTTGTCTTCAATTTCAAATATTTTACAAACATCGAAATTTTATAATGGCAGGAAACAAATTTTCGTTGCGTTCTTTTGGATGAACTTTTTAGGGTATCGGTAACCCACAGTTACCAACCTAGGCTGATGTTTAGGCATTTATGATTTTATGGTTTGTAAGTTTAAACAAAATCAGTACCAACAAAACGAGAGATAATTGAAAAACAATTCATGTAATAGATTTAAAATAACTCTTAAAAAGTGTTGTCATACACTAGAAATACTGTAGCAGTTGCTTGAGTAAGGGGCTCTGTATGCGTTTTCCCGGAATATCCCGGACATTTCTGATACCAACAAATAAGTAATAAAATGCTCAATCAATCACGATCGAACTATGAGCGGTGGCAGTGGGTGTGTGCCGCAGGGGCTTGTTCAAAAAGTGTCTCAAAGTGTCCCAAATTACCCTAAAATTGTGTCCCGGTATAGTGTACGACAGGAAGATAGATCATTCCCGGCGACGAGATACGACTTTTGGACTGTCTTATGATGCTCATAGTGTCGGCGTTATGTCCCGGATTGTCCCGGAATAGTGTCCTAGGAGAAAGATCATCCCCTACGTCAAAATAGGTTTTTGACGGTCTTATGACACTCATAACGTCGGCGTTCCGTATTGTCCTGGGAAAGTGTTCCAAATTGTCCCGGGAAAGTGTCCCGGATTCTCCCTAAAATGTATCACCGGCGAGCAACACTGAACACAAACCCCACGCAGACAGCCACACGCCCTGTCTGGCAGGAAGTAACTCTCATCGTCCCGGATAGTCCCGGGAGTGTCCCGGCAGACAGCCACACGCCCTGTCTGCCAGGAAGTAACTCTCATCGTCCCGGATAGTCCCGGGAGTGTCCCGGCAGACAGCCACACGCCCTGTCTGCCAGGAAGTAACTCTCATCGTCCCGCATAGTCCCGGGAGTGTCCCGGCAGACAGCCACACGCCCTGTCTGCCAGGAATCGACTCTCATCGTCCCGGATAGTCCAGGGAGTGTCCCGGCAGACAGCCACACGCCTGTCTGCCAGGAAGTGACTCTCATCGTCCCGGATAGTCCCGGGAGTGTCCCGGCAGACAGCCACACGCCCTGTCTGCCAGGAAGTAACTCTCATCGTCCCGGATAGTCCCGGGAGTGTCCCGGCAGACAGCCACACGCCCTGTCTGCCAGGAAGTAACTCTCATCGTCCCGGATAGTCCGGGAGTGTCCCGGCAGACAGCCACACGCCCTGTCTGCCAGGAAGTAACTCTCATCGTCCCGGATAGTCCCGGGAGTGTCCCGGCGACAGCCACACGCCCTGTCTGCCAGGAAGTAACTCTCATCGTCCCGGATAGTCCCGGGAGTGTCCCGGCAGACAGCCACACGCCAGGTCTGCCAGAAGTAACTCTCATCGTCCCGGATAGTCCCGGGAGTGTCCCGGCAGACAGCCACACGCCCTGTCTGCCAGGAAGTAACTCTCATCGTCCCGGATAGGCCCGGGAGAGACCCGGCAGACAGCCACACGCCCTGACTGCCAGGAAGTAACTCTCATCGTCCCGGATAGTCCCGGGAGTGTCCCGGCAGACAGCCACACGCCCTGTCTGCCAGGAAGTGACTCATCATCGTCCCGGATAGTCCCGGGAGTGTCCCGGCAGACAGCCACACGCCCTGTCTGCCAGGAAGTGACTCTCATCGTCCCGGATAGTCCCGGGAGTGTCCCGGCAGACAGCCACACGCCCTGTCTGCCAGGAAGTGACTCATCATCGTCCCGGATAGTCCCGGGAGTGTCCCGGCAGACAGCCACACGCCCCTGGCGGCGAGACAAGGCTAATGCGCGCGTGTGGGCGTGGGAATCGCACGCCGTTGGAATGCGGTCAGCGTAGCAGCCGCTCCGAGAACATTAGTCGCCGACATCGCCATTCACTTCTCGCGGCGTGGTGCGGGGACGCATGCGCTCGCTCGCCTGTACTGTACTTCAACCACCTCGGGGAAACTAACCCCTCAAGGGAACACGTGCACGACTTCATGATTGTCACTACTTGAGCGTCGTGAATCGTGATTCTAACGCCGACGCTAAGTATCCACCTGTTCTCTCTGCACTTCGCGTATATCCAAATTAGTTGCAGGTTGGCCATGCCATTACTGTTTGGACTTGGAGGAATGTTGCTATCTAATTGTTGTCATTTTACGTTTTTTTTTTTTTTTTTTTTTACATTTCGGATAATGGTTACTTTGGGTTCGATGTTTTACCATACTATCAATATCATTGACTTTACTTGTTTCTTTTCATATAATTTGTTCTTGTTTTGCTTTGTTATAGAGTAATTAACAAAAGTAATCGAATTGACTTTGATTAAATCCACAGTTTTCTTATGATTGCACTTATGCTGCTTAAAGATCGACATGTCTTAGCATATTTTGAGTTTGAATGAAGAAATAAGGTTTACTTTCTATTGCTTTCTATTGAATGATGTAGTGTTCTTCCAATATTATCTTAAACAAATTGTCAAAGGAAAAATTTGAACCATCCAAATGAAATAAAAGCAATGCTCTACAGTCTACATAACTTGATGAAATAAAACATGCCAAATTGTAAGTAGGCCTATGTAAATTAAAAGTTCAATAATATAGGCCCACATACATAATATTATCAATTGACCCATTAGACCGGGACCTATTCTATTACTTTCTTATTTATAACAATAATACCCATTAGTTCAATAAATTATCAAAATTATGTAAAATTTACAATGTTGTCGTCTGTGCTTTCGCCAATCAATCTCTCGTCGGCTTCGACTATAATGTGGATGTTCTTTAGTAGCCCTGCACTTTCTACCGTATCAATCACACACATTTCCCACGACATTCTTCTCTATCTCTTGTTCACGCTTATTTCGCGACAATAATAATAAATAAATTATATAGGGATGCTGGAATTACAGGAATTAATATATATTGAATGGAAATTATGATTATACAGCTAAAAGATGGTTCTATAGGGCGGGGGTCACACTGAAGTCACAGTGAAGGGGCAGGGGCTACACTGAGGTATTTAACTTGCAACAAACAATGAATTCGGGCCGGGTTTATCCATGGTCAAACACAACAAGATTTATAAAAAAACTGAATTTCGTTAATTTCGCCTCATCGCTTTCAAATCATAATTTCGCGTAAATGTCAATATTCGCTTGAATGAACAATTTTCGTGACAATTAGCGATAATCTTGACGTGAAACTTAAATAAAATTTTGTATTCCGCTGAAATAAAGAGATATGTGACAATATTACAATCTCTTTTGCGAACAGTTACATGTATGTAGTATGTCTATCTACTTTGTATTGTTTCTTCTTATCATCTCCTTATGGCAGGACAGGACTACCACATTACCAAGCATATACTATAGAATGTGCTTACTGGCTGTTATTACTTACAGTTAGCTTATTCGCATGTTGATGCTGCATAAGAGCAATCTCAATTTGCACTTGATACTCACATTCTTATGCGGCTAGAGGTTACTGACTATACCCAAGGCTACTGCACCTTGGTTACCGAATTATTGTGTGGCCAGTTCGCTTGACCAGTATGTTGGCGCAATCGTTTGTCTCTTCTAGTTGGTAACTTAGATTTGAGTTTTTAGGTTACGATTTTGCTAAAGGAATTGACACTTTACATATATATGAATTTAAACTTTTAGAATATTTCAAAAATATATTTTTAATTTTGTAAATTGTAAGAAAATTGTATGTGACTCCATGAACAATTTCGTTTTTTTTTTCGTTCGTGGAAGTTTATCACAAAACGATATTATTTTCCTTCAATCTCTTATATTTTAACCTCGAATATCAACCATTACAAAATCACAGCTGGGCACAATTCTTCAAACGGCATTCAAGCTGAGCAAAGAAACTTGTATGTTGTGGTCTGTAAAGATAGAATGCAAAGAAACCACAAACCACAAAACCATTGTTTTTTTAAGACGACAAAAAACAATTTGCTAATTTGGGATTCCAAGTTGGTCCAACAAAAATTAATGGATGCGAATTCAAAATTTGAGCTTCGTCTCACAAAGTGATAATTTTTAGTTAAAAAAAAAAAAAAACGTATTTTCTAAGCGATATCCGGGTTCTCCAGAAAATTGCTTTTTGTATGTTTTCATACACAATTCGATTTAGATTCTTTTCTAAAAATTCTCCAAATAATTTTGTGAAAATGGAATTGTGAATTATGCATGAAAACACAAGATTCCTTGACGTCCCGAATATTTTCGTTTATTATTTTTAACTCGTTTTGACATGTAGAAGGAAAAAAAATAGAAAACAACATTTAGGAACAAAACTCATTTTTATTTTATTTTGCAATTTTGTTCCCAGCTTGAAATCCCAAATCAGCCATAGTCTTAGTAGATACCCATTAATTTTGTAAGTAGAAAAATTGACAACACAAAAATAAAATCGTGAATCTAAGTGAAATGCCCTACAGAAAGGGTTCCAGATGACACATTTTCTCATTCATCTGATAATAATATTTGAAATTAAATTCAAAACACCACTTTATTTTTAAATTATCTGCTTTGATTTCTTGGTAATGAGCTCGTCATAATGTTACAAAAGGAAAATTCAGCCGATTGCAGGGTTTTCTGTTGTTATTTCAAAAGGTATAATATACATTCCCAGGTTGTTTCTGGTAGACTATTTGTCAGTTTACTACCGGTTCTAGGAAAGCTATATAATTTATTTCAATCACGTTTGACTTTTTCTAGATGCAAAGAACTGGCTCCAAGTACATTTTACCCATAAAGAAATGATTTTATCGCGGGATGTCAGTGATAAACTGATAGTGATTAACAAATGTAAAGAGTTGTTGTGGATTATCCTGCTGAATCTGAATGATAACTGTTTGGCTGGAGGTGATTAGGGCTGCAACCCTTATCAATCATTAATTGCTTCTATCATTGTAGAATAATAAATGGAAGAAGAAGAAATTGAAGGAGAAGTGGACATGGCAGGCCAGGCAAGCCGACGTTAATAAAGTCTGTGTGCCCTAGAAAATATAGGGGTTAGCCACCCCCTGACGATAGAAATAAATATATCATATAGCGGTAGCCTATGTATTTAAAACGCATTTTCTCAACTTTTTTAAATTTGTTTTCGAAGTTGGACGTACTTCGTTTAATTTAATGTACTTTTTCGAGTGTTACACTGTTTTTGTGGTCAAAATAATTATAATGATATAAATCATAATATAATTTGAAATAAATGATCTATAATTATTTCAAACTATAATTTTTTTTTGTGCACGTTTAGTGCTTTTTCATCCAACGATTATAGGAAGCGAAGCACCCCTTTATAGTTTATACGTCTGTCTATCTGTCCGTCCGTTCGTGTTTCACGTTTAACGACGGAAACCGAACATGACTAGCAACTATAATATGCACTTTAAAAATGTATTGTCCTTCCACAAGGATGATACAGAAAGAAGGTGTTTGATGACACTGGGTGTCGGTGCTAGTTTGACCGAAAGAGGAATTCTGTAGACCCGGCACCTCCACCAAAACGCAAGGTTCGCTCCCTATCATCTCCTTCCTATCCGTATCCTGGTCCCCGTGCCTGTTAGAGTGTTGCTCGGTTCCTTGCTAAAGTGCGAGGGCTTGGCTTATGATTGTATCTATCTGACCAACTAATTTCCTCCCTGACCTTGTAAAGGCCGAATGCTGAAGTGGCTCATAAATGTTTGCGAGCTATAGTGGCAAACGCATTTATCTTCATCATCAACAAGCTAATATGTAATTTACTCACAATTTTATTTGACACTCATTCTTACTTAGTTTTTCCCAACATAAAGGGTTTATAATTCTATATTCCTTATTCTGTTGAGACACTTCTTCAAAAACGCACATTATTGTATTAGTTAGTTATTGGTGTTTTAGGGCACTCAACAGTAGAGTTATCAGTGCCCATGTCAAGTGTATTGGAATCTTTCAAATTTTCTTTTTCCATAATTGTGGATTACCACCATGTTTTCTTCTTTCCAAGGGGAGAAACGTTGTTTAAAATATCGCCAAAAATCGCCAAAATGCCCCTTATTTCAACAATGCTGTGGTTGTGATTTGTAAATTTTTATTATTATTTAATATTACACAATCTTGCATGCTTCAATTAATGAAATAAATATTCTTTTATCAGTTTCACATAATTAAAATTAAATCATACATTGATACAAACGTAGTGCCTCGTTATAATAATTATAATGCCCGCTGATAAAAATAGAAATTCCTGTTTTTTTTTTGATAAATAATGTCTTCAAAACAGGTCATCTTGAAAAATACAATTTTCGGTTTATTAAGATTTTTCGCTAATAGAAATTGTCCAATTCGCGAATTGTGACTTCAAATGTCTCCACTTCGGTATGTTCTTTGATGTCAGACCACCTGTGTCTGGTCATAGACAGCATAGTCTTGTCCTTGTAGATTGTGATAGGTTCATCTCATCTGACCCTTATCACTCATCCATTCATCCTTATATACCTTTACCTCCATTGCATACAAATGAGGAGACTAAGCCATTCTATAAATCATTCATTATGAAAGAATGTACAGACAGAAGTTCAACATTGCCTAAGTGACGATATAGAGAAGGGTCAGGCGCGAGAGTAATATTTATTAGACGATTTCGCGGCAGGTCATCTTCTATTGCCGCGTTGTAGAGTTGATTCTTCCTCGGCGGGCGGTCAAGCATTTAGAGATGTATAGATAGAAGTCGCGGCCCATTCGGGTTGGGTTGGGAGGGTCCAAGTCGTGACCGACTATATCTAGGCGTGAAGGCGCGGAAAAAATCTAGTGGAAAGCGTTTAATTGGAGTGTGCCGAGATTTCATCGTGAGAAACTAATGTGGAATGAAAGTCAGACGACGCGGGGGGAGGGGGAGACTGTCTGTAGCTGTGTCTGTTTGTGACGTAATTGGCTTTGGAGGAGTACTCCCGTGAAGGTATTCAGACCGATAAATTAAAAATTATCGATAATATCGAACGATGGATGTCTTGAAAAAGTCGATCAGAAATAGTGTAAGCTGTAAATTACACCTATATTTGAGCCTATGCGATCGCGAAATGCAAATTATTAATTTTATTGTCATTCACAAAAGACACGAATGGAATTGCGTTTTGTGACACGTTTTGGATAAGTTTTTTCAGGAAATATGCAATTCGATAATATTCTCAAATCTCAATATCGGTTGTCGAAATGTTATTGAATATCGTTTATCTGTGCATAATTCCTTCTCTAAGTCATATTTTTACTAAATAAATCAATATTAACTTCAAATTCAATTTAGATTTTTAGGTAACTAAAAAAGAATTTATAGTGTTAGGCCTAAGCAAAATCATATTGACCGATTTAACATCAATTCTTGAACAAAACTACTATTTACGCTCTGGTTTATCCGTTGATTTCGAAAAACAAAAACTGTTTTCTTATAGGTCACTCTTAGAGTGAGGGTGTGAGTAAGTAGTGAGAAAACGAAGGAATACTCCAGGATAATGATTGTTTTTGCGAGGTCTTATCTCAGCATTCGCCTATGTCTGAGGAAAACATTGTATGAAGCGCTGCCCTCAGTCAGGAATCAGGATTGCCGGTAGCTAGAGTCGGATCCCAAGATCTGCTGCATTCATCATGGCCGAATGAATGGTGTTGAGTCTAGAGAAATCGTAGCCCAGAGAATGTGGGTTTCAAGTCCCGGATGCGCCATCCTTTACTATTTTTCCCCCAACGTTTCAGGGAAGAAGATGAAACATCGTAACGTTCAGGGTTTATTATTATAATTTATGTCATATTTATTTTATTTATTTCTTCCTTCTGTATTGTCTACCCACTCAGTAGACAAAAACTTATTTTTATTTAGATCTTTTAAAAACAGACTAAAAAAGTTAGATTTAGTTTTTTTTTTGCATAAAATAAGATTAAATCAGAATCATAAAGCATGATACTTGACCTCGACCTTGTATAGGGCCTACTTTAAATAGTAGATACTGTTCGAAGAAAATGTATTTTAAATTTTACTTGGAAATTAAGTTTAAAAATTAATATGATTGTGCATTTCGTATAATTTTTTAGCGTTACTCTTTCTAGGAAAATGGAAAACTCTATATCTAATAGTAATTGCACCAATCTCTATCAAATAGTTATTGTACCTAACTCGATCTAAAGGCAAATTACCATCTGATCAAAATAGGACTTTAGGTTAAAACGCACAGATTTTTACCAAAATGACCTCGAAAGAGAAACTTTTAGATTAAAAACAGGACTTTGGTAGTTAAAAATTTGGTGATTCTTTAAAACGCCCAGATTTTCACCAAAATGACCTTGTAAGAGAAAACTTTTGGATTAAAAACTGGATTTTAGTAGAGAAAAAGTTGGTTATTGTGATGCTGTAAAACTCCCAGATTTTCACGAAAATGACCTTGAAGGAGAATTTTTCCGGGGGTGGGGGTCCCTCGGACCCCACTTTAGCCTTCGGTACATCTCTATGAATTAATTGGTTGAACCCCCCTTTATGAATTCCTGGATACGCCACTATACCCAACTATATAATATTGGTATCTAATACTTTGTGCCAACTATAGTAATTCTACTCTAAAAGAAATTCTATCAAACTCTACACCTAAAAGAAATTGTTCCAAACTCTATTTCTCATAGTTTCACAAAACTCGACATCTAAAAGAAATTGTACCAAACTCTATCTCTTATAGTTTCACAAAACTCGACATCTAAAGAAATTGTACCAAACTCTACATCTTTAAGAAACTGGACCAAATTTGATATCTTATAGTTTTACAAAACTCGACACCTAAAATGAACTTGTACCAAACCCTCCACCACTAAAGAAACGTTGCGCGCCTGACTGTTACGATTGCCGAGCTGCAGTCTGCAGACCTCGTCTTGTCTGACATACTGTACAGCGGCGGACCGGGACCGGCTCACTGCACAGGAAGTGGTGGGCGTCTAGTGTGGCAATGAACTTGGCAGGGCGCGGGTTATCGCCGGATGTAGGCCTAGCCGCCGCACCCAGCCGAAACTCTGCTCTCTGCTGCGACGATACGATAGTAGCGAGTAGCGACTACCGAGGTCCTCTAGATCTCCGCCACCTGGCGGAAGGCTCGTCTAACTCGCTCGTGTGGCCACTAGGTTAGGTCGTCGCAAACCCGTTCCACAATGTATAGCAGCCATATTGGTGACATGCACGAGAAATAGAGGGAATTTAAAAAATCAAAGTGAACGCGCGCCCTAAAACTGACCACAAAATGACGATGTAGAGGCCAGAAAAGAATCGCGTGCATTTCGAGATAATAAAATTGACAACCCAATAAAAATGAAGCTAGTAATTTTTTGAATGTAATTAATAAAATTAAATAATATTAAATACCCTACGTTATAGCTTTGGGTTTGTTACGGTTATAGTGTGATGTGTAGGATATCCATGAGCAATTTCTTACGATTTTGAAAATTTTTCTAAAAGCCTGTTTCTGATAATTGGATGAGCGTAGCGAGCGAAGCGAAGATTTCATTTCACTACACAGGAGAAAAAAAATCCGGAATGTTTTTTTTCATTTTTTTCGTATTTTTGTCTGTCAAACTAACACGATTCCGGCTAAAACCGATACTCCAATTGCGCTGAAATTAATGGAGGCCTTCGAATCTCTGAACTTAGAACTGCCACGTTTTTGAGCGCAATCGAAAAATTTTTCTCATGAAAATCGCAATTTTACGATTTTTAAAAACTTTCTTCGACTTAAAACACCTACATGCTTTATTCGACGGAAGTGATTTTTTCACAGAACCTTAATTTTATGAATTAATATATTCGTGTGAAATTTGAGCGCAATCGAAAAATTGTTTCTTATGAAAATCGCAAATTTATGTTTTTTTTTTTTTAACATTCTTTGACATATAACACCTACATGCTTTATTGATTGTAATAATTTTTCACAGAACCTTAATTTTATAGACTTATATATTCGTGTGAAATTTGATCGCAATCAAACAATTATTTCTCATAATGATTGCAATTTTACGATTTAAACAGCGTTTTGATAAAAATGCTAAGACTTTTATAATTTTATTTTATTTTTTAAAGTGAAAGGTGTTTTAGTTTAAAAAAACAATACATCTAAACATTCACTAGACGGATTTTATAATTTTCGTTTTGTTTGATAAATTGATTTTTTCCTTTGCATTGTTGGAAAATGTATGTTTTTTGTAACAAATCTATATTTCCATATTTTAATTAAAAAACTATAAATCTCATCAAAAATTTGTCTAATAAAATTTTCAGAATAAGACTTGTGAGCATATCAAAAAAGAAATTATACTAAACTAAATTACTAAAGTAGGAAAAAAAATGCTAGAATAAAAGTTTTGATAATAGCATTAAAAGTTTATTTATGTTGTTTTTTTTTTTGTAAATTTGAGTATAAAATAGCCTAAAGGTTCGGTTAGTTTATTTTTACATGAATTCACTGCGCCTTTACAACCTGTTAATCTAGGCTTCTTTAAAATTGACTAAAAATGTTATGAATAACGCTCTATACAGCCCTAGATTAGGCCAAATATCAGTACTGGTAAGCCATTTTCCCATGTAAAATATCATACAGTGCTCAAGAAAAAAAATCATTTTATGCTTTTAGCATTATATCAGCATAAAATAAATTTATGTATTCATTAAATAAAAAAGTAAACTTAAAAGCAATGAAAACAATAATAATGCAAAATTGCTGGTTTTTCATACATTTTCAGTGAAATAACCCCTTAAACAATTACGCTCATCCAACAACGCGCCTGAAAAAGCGTTTGCGAAGCTTCCTAGTTTATTACCAACATGCCTTGTGCCCAAAGCAACATAATATGTGATAATAATAGTGTCTACACATAATCATAAAAAACACTAGTAAATGACGGTATTTTTCAAGGTGGCGTGTGAAAAATTACTATGTCGCCGAGAAATGCGAGTTTTAAAGGAAAACGACGACATGTCCAAACATAACCACTATATGACGTTATAGTGGCATTCATCCTGATTACTAACGTGGTATTGAAAGTCGTTGACGGCCTTCAGTGTTTTAGGTAATGACCTCACTAGTATGCAAAGTGCGTGAATATGTACTAGTTACTACATTCCCGCTCTAGAATTAGGCACCAAGATGGCTTCTAATTCGCTGCTGCGACGACCTAACCTAGAGAGTTAGACGATCCTCCGCTAGGCGGAGATCCAGCAGACCTTGGCGACTACTACCGAGGAGATTCATTCATGGATGGGGCCCATTCATTCAAACGTTAGTTCACGCACGCGCCCCACACACATCCCCCGCACTATGTTCGTTGTCGCTAGCTGCAGGCGTGGGAAGGCGGAGGACGAGGGTATTTGCCCAGGGGTGACTTGGCACTCTTTATCTGAGTCGCTACTTCACTTATTTATTTATTTGTTTATTTGTTTATTTATTTATTTATTTATTTATTTATTTATTTATTTATTTATAAATTAATAAATTAAATTATTTATTTTCACCTATTTTGATAAGTAGACTAAGGACAAAGGTTGGCAACTTAAATTAATTGTGACTGTCAATAACAAAATGCACATATTATAATAAAATATGGTAGCCTATAATTATTAATAAAGGATGAAATTAACTGAAAATATCTTTAAATAAAGATTAAAAATTACAAGTAAATCTAGCTATATACCAGCACAAAAACAGAATTATTAATTTATAAATTTTCAAGAAAGGTTTTTTTTTAGCTCGGTATTAAAATTTATTGATACGGCAATACTTTCATAAAAATGAGTTTGAATTTTGTTGTAAATTGGAAGACAGCTTGTGAGGAAGAGAGGAAGTTTCGTTAGTGTGTGCATGGTGTCAGCTGATGAATGAATTGTAAATACCATTTTATAAGTTTCAATCCCAATTACCAGCGTATTTTCTTTGCTATTATAAACCTTCAGTCGAGATATTTCTTAATATTTGTGGCTGAAATTGGTGAGGACTGTGGTGATTGATTTATCTACTTCGTGTTTGTCACGTTCTCGTAATACGCAAGCTGTAGCTATTTCTTTTTCATTATTATTTACAATTTTTCTTTCAAATTATTCTTTATTTTTAAAAGAAACTCTAATGAATGAATCTTTGACTAACCTTTATTTATTTTATATTTTAGTGTTGACACGAGCCTGTAATATAATCCTAGAAACCCTCAGAACCCACACCGCATCCTGGAATCGAACCCCGGACCTCTTGAACCTGGTCGCGAAGACTTCTGGCCCGTCCTATACTTGCACTCCAGTGCGCATATAAATGAAATGCTCCGACCGAACGCGAAGGTCGTTTATAAATAAAATTGGCTCTACGTGCTTTACGTTTTTTTTTTTATATATTATTCTAGCAATTCTCACTTGAAGAATAATCCTTACTTGTCGTTTAACAACTATATTAATTCTCTTTCGGTGTTTATTTCGACAGTAAGACATGCTCATTATTATACAATGTAACTGTTGTGACAACCGGGAAAATTTTATTCCTTCTATTAACTTCAATTCACTTGCGCGTGTGCGCTTACATTACATCCAAGGTCATTCTAAAACTTACTAGTCGTTCCTGCACAGTTTGTATTTATAGGTTATAGCTCTAACTGATGGGACATAAAGGTCAAAATGGCCTCCCTGACAGCGAATAAGTTTATTATATTGCTTAGTTCAAACTGATGAAACATAAAGGTCTAAATGGCCTCCATAATAGGTTGCATCAGCAGTGGTGTGTCCTTGTTGGTATCATATCGTACGAATGTGTTTAGAAAATGCATTTGAGAACCAATCTGCGTACCCTGATTGTCTGGTAATGTTATGGGGTTATATCGCACGAATGGTCAAGTCTAGCTCCATAAATTATTGTAGCGGTACAACCCAACCTGGCCCTACAACGCCAAATCTAAACTAGGAAAACTATGTGTTAAATAAACACTCCTTTATATTGATTTGCTTACTATAATTTACTGCAGTTTCTCGACCCACGACAGTAAAAGTAAAGAAGTTAGTACAGTTGACGTTTGGGAGAAAATTATTTCGGGGAAATTTATTTAAAGAAATATGCTAATTATTAACCAAAGAACCTGGGACTGCATATTAATATTTATTTTTCAAACGTTAAAAGCAATTCATTATTGAATAGGGCTTACTTTATTGACTTTTCATTCAACCCTATCTCAAGAGAACGTTAATATTCGTATTATAAAGAACGATGTTTCTCTCCATTTATAGGATTTCAAATAGAATTTTAAAACGTTTGGCTCCACCGTCTGCATAGCATAATAATTCATAAATAATGTGTATCAACATTTTATTGGTGGTACAAACGGACTGTTAACTCTTAGAATTTTAGTAGCAGCATAATAGTAAAGGTAGCTCAATAAACAAAACCGCTCATCTATCAACGCGACTGCAGATAGCGTTGGTGATTCACTAGACTCTAGTAAAGTAAATAGTTCCGCTAAGGAAAAATGTCATGTTAGTTAATAGTTAAATTGAAACAAAAACGTGTGGTTAATTACCTTCCTATATTATTAGTTAGTGAACTTGCTGCGGAAAATTATATGTATCTGTACTTTCTTGTCTCTGTCTGTTTGTTCGTGCGCATAAATAGGTCTCTAGTGTCTTCACTCAAGGTCATTAAAAATAAATTCATCTACGGTTGTTATGGGTTTCAGTTTTTACCACAGCTTGTTTTAGATCCTCGTAAGTCATAACCATGTCGTCGTATCCATTTCTTACTGACTTTTTTTTATCACTACTGGCTAAAAGTTCTACTGCCTAAGCCATTTGCTTATCTTTTGGTTGTACAGTTTGTTGCTGTCAATTGTCACATTGCTGATTCAAACGATCAGCCCATTCAAACATGCCCCCCTCCCTCTCCCTTCTCAAATTGGTATTTTCATAGTTCTGAAAATAACATTCTATATTTTCATTTCTGGGAAAATACTCAGATATGAAGATGATTCAATTATATGAATGAACCATTGAGAGATAGTATTTTGAGTTCTCTTGGGAGTATCTAGAACTACTTAGGAGGCCTAACAGCCCTACATAACAACATAATCTGATTTAACTTTGAGAGATTTTAATTTGAGTAATCTCTTGTGTACAGGAACCGGGTAGGAAACATGATCCAACGATATGGGTAGGAAGAAACAAGGAACCATACCATGCTTACCTTGATTGAGAATCTCTAATTAATGTCCATCTAGGTTAATCGAAAGCTCAGCATGAGACTATATACTATCTCCTGTAGTACATGTAACCGTAGCGCCATATTGTCGAGTCTCTTCGAGTAGCGAAATAACTGGGCCAACATACGTACCCACGACATCAAGTTCAGTTGTCTCTAATGATGATAATAATTAATATCAGTTAGTCCAGTCCAGAAATAGCACGCAATGTTTAATATTATCTCGTGGTCTTCATTGACGATGACGTCATCTCGTCGAGACTCAGGGGTCAGCGTAATGAGTGTCTCGACGTCTTCGTGAATGAAATGATTCATGATGAGCGGCCCATTCGCATTCGGATTGGTGGAGATATTTGTATAAAGCCTCATCAATCTTCAATAATGGTTGTCTAGTGACATTATTTTCGAACACCTTCTTCTTCTTCTTCTTCTTCTTCTTCTTCTTCTTCTTCTTCTTCTTCTTCTTCGTCTTCTTCGTCTTCTTCTTCTTCTTCTTCTTCTTCTTCTTCTTCTTCTTCTTCTTCTTCTTCTTCTTCTTCTTCTTCTTCTTCTTCTTCTTCTTCTTCTTCTTCTCGTCGTCGTCGTCGTCGTCGTCGTCGTCTTCCTGACAGGGTGAAGGGCGAGTTCAAGGTCATGTTCCTGGTGGTCGCAATGTGAACGACCCTCGACACGCTTCGGTGGCTCGCTCGGTCAAAGTCGGGACAGGAAGTGGGAGGTAACTTCTGTCTGTGGATTTGATCCAAGGTCCCCTGTATCTACTCCTAGCGGAGATCTTACGAAGCCGTAAAGTAAGGTCATCCAGACGCGAAATTAGAAGCCATCTTGGATCACAAACCACCTTGTTTCGCCATGGCGCCCACTACTCTGCGTTGTATTTGGTGTTGTGTTTTTATTTATATTTGAGCATATTCTCTCATTCAAATGACGGGGTGTGTAGCACCAAATTGTTCGGAAAGCTCCAGGGAAGGTGTTAGACTATTTAGATTTCCTTCTTCTCCGAGAAGAAGAGCTAAATGGGTCTAAAATTGCAGGCGTGATGGACAGCATTGACAGCTCCAGATTGAGTGAGGTATGTAGCTAACCTAGCGAATTGCAATTATATTTTTATGTTCTGTATTTAGACTGGTATGGACTCTTGGCCCTCAGCAAGAGTTTAGAGTTTAACATATTTAATTAGGCCTAGGTGGGCATATCCTTTGGCAGGCTAGAGGAGAGGCCTAGCCCTAGGCCTAGGCCCACTTTGGCAGGCTAGGGGCTAGGCCTAGGCCTCAAATACTAGCCGCCTTAGGCTTAGGCCTATATTTATTGCATGGCAAATTCATAATGAGTACTAAATCAAGGGATAGGGCCTAGGCCTAACCCTAGGCTTTGTGTGATCCCTTCTCCATAGGCCTAGCCCTAGGCTAAGGCCTAGGCCTAGGACCTTGGCCAAGTGATTTACACAAAGACCTGGTCATAAAGGGTTTAGGTAGGCCTACAAACAAAACAACCCCAATTCAACATAGGGCTAGCTAGGCTCTAGCAGATTAGTTAGGCCTAGCCTCTGAGGCTAACGGTACCGGTACCTAGCACTGGCCTTCAATAGGTTGATTGAACGTAGGCCTAGGCCTACAAAACAAACTCCGTAGCTCCGGCTAAATTAGCAAGCCGTCAATCTATCTTGTTGTTGTTGTTGTTGTCTCTCACTCCTGCAGTTGGTCAAGGACCGGTGGCATTTTCTAGGCGGCTAGTATTTGGGGCGTAGATCTAGGGCCTAAGCCCCTAGCCTGCCTGTGTAAATCAATTCTGTAGGTCTAGGGCCTCCCTAGTCAATTAGTCAAGCCTACTGTAAAAATAGGACACGACGTAATTGTCCCTTAGGGCAATTTTACCCCGTTACCGTAGCTACGGTTAAAATAGCAGTCGTAAATTTACCGTCACAGGCCTAGCCCTAGTTTACAGCTAAAATTGATCATATTGTAAATTTTCCGTAGCTAGGCCTAACTGTTGAATAGCCGCAGGGTATTTTGTATGGCAAATTGCATGTGGGATGTAGGCCTACATGAAGTACATGTGGTTTGTTTTGCTATCTTAAGCCCTACCCTAACGAACCCTGGATCCAAAAGGCCTACGGTTCTCTACTCCCTATGATTAATTTGGTTATTGTGCCGAACAGCACTAGACGATTTGGTAAAAGTTAGTTTGAACCGAACATGTCCAAATTAAAGTATGTAGGCCTAGGCCTATCTATGCCTACCAAATATAAGCTCCCGCACTCTTGCGCAATACCGCAATACTCTAATCTAGACCCTCTACAACTTTGCATTTATAAATAATTAAATAAATAAATTTGTATTTAGAGTCTACCCACTCAGTTATAACTGATTTTCAGTGGGACAAGTCCTTCCATATGTAGAAGCACGGGATGTCGTATGCGGCAAGTTTAGGCACAATCGTATTCTTACCATAAATTGACCTAGGCCTACGGCTACGGATAAGCCTTAGGCCTAGTTGTAGCCATGGATTTGGACTATTTAGTATTTATTCTTGTTAAGATTTAGATACATTGTTCCTTTCTTGTCCACAGGAACACAACAACAAGCCTCCACTCCAGTGCCACCCGTGCAAGACAACCAGCCTCCAGTGCAAGACAACCAGCCACTAGTGCAAGACAACCAGCCACCTGTGCAGCAACCAGCCTCCAGTGCAAGACAACCAGTCACCAAGTGTAGACAGCCAGCGGCCACTTGTGCAATACAAACAGCCATCTGTGCATGACCAACCAGCCTTCAGTGTAGACAACCAGCCACCTGTGCAATACAACCAGCCTCACTGTAGGACAACCAGCCTTCAGTGTAGGACAATCGGCCACCAGTGAACATGAAAGATCGAACGACAAAGATTTTTACTACCTAGTGGGTTTCGGAACTAAAAATTGTTTTATTTGTGGTTGTCTGTGGTCATCAAATTATTTACGGTCACTATACTGCTACTGTAACTGTAACTGGGCTTTTCCAAGCAAGGTTGCCTCTAACTTCTCAGCCATTTGGAATATCGGTTGCCGCCTGTCGGTTTGCTGGGTTTGAGAGTTGATACGCCCTACTGCGGTGCAGGTAGGCCTACACTTTGGTGCACTTCCGGAAAAATTTTGAACATAATATTCCCTGTGGGGAAGTTTCTTCTTTACTCGTGTCATGTGCCAATTAGAAAAACTTTTTGAAGACAATTCTCCAAAAAGTATTTTCAGGTAGGCCTAGGCCTGGCTACTTACACTTCGCTGCACTTCCGTAAAATTGTGGACATAATTTTCCCTTTGAGGAAGTATTCTATTCTTTACTTGTGTCGTGTGCCAATGAGAAAAACTATTTTATTTATTTTTTATCATCTCATTGAAAGTGATAAAGCTTGGGCTTGGTAGGCCTATCTCTTTGAAAGGAGTCTCATATTAAAAAATTATATAATTTGCAGCATTTTTGAATTTTTAAAAAGTTATGATTTAGGCCAATATAATATATACATTATAACCAAGCTATAAAAACTTTCTCATTCTCATGTCTCATTGATAGGTTGGCCAAATATATCAGCTTGTAAAAAACCATGTCAAACATGTTTTCAATAATTTGTTTTGAATGTGCCTATGCTTGGACTTGTATTATAATTTATACAATCTTTTTTACTGTTTTTACTAGAGTTGCCATTCATATCAATGAAGATCCATGTTGTAGTCCTACACCTTATCTAGTTTACTGGTACCGGTCGGCGGTACTAGGCCTACCTATGCTTTTTATTGTAGGCAACTTAAATTAATTAATGGACCTGTTACATTTATAATAAAATCATGATTTTTTTAGTTTGAATCAGCCTACTTTAGATTACTATTCCAACCATTATTATCTATGATTCCACCCTTCCTTAGAAATTCCTTGCAATTCGTATTTTTTATTTCCATTGACAGGTACAAAGTTGTACATAATATGGATAGTGTCAAAACATTTAGCCGAAGCGAAAGCATATTATAAGTTCTAAGGTACAGATAATAATAGATGGAGCCTACAAGATAAATATTAATATTAAAAGCACTGAGTATTGCATGACATTTTATTGTATTTTATTTTGTAATGTGGACCCATTGTACAGTATATCGTTTGAGGTAGGCCTATATTACATGTCAAAA
The DNA here is from genome assembly GCA_024449915.1 of Sweltsa coloradensis. NCBI lineage: Eukaryota > Metazoa > Arthropoda > Insecta > Plecoptera > Chloroperlidae > Sweltsa > Sweltsa coloradensis. Next base: position 542,021 of record JAMZAV010000620.1, read on the forward strand.
CCTAAAAATATATCCTCAATCACCTAGGTACTCTTCCTTGACTTGTCCCACCTGCTTTACATGCACTGTTACACCCAACTAGTATGTTTCATTGTTTTCCCTGCCCCCTTTGAAAATCATCAATGATAAGCCTACCTGAAGATTTGGACTAAAATACAGGTTGAAGGATGCATAATCTCAAATTATTATTGGGATTTGTTTTATACTATAACCTGGGACCTGGCAGTGTGCTTCTATTTTGGATAAATATCATATTTATTATTAATAAATGGCCATTCTCCCATGCATCTCCGTTATTAATAACATTGCAAAATCATTGAAGTACGGTAAGTTTGAAGTTACAAAGTTGGCCATTCCAGAAGATTGGGGCTATAGGAACGTTGAGGCCTGCCTTGTACCCTGATCTGATACAAATAAAATATAGAACATTATTTTTTCTGTAGTAAAATTTCATTGTATAGGCCTAATATTATCATGCAAGTAAGTTTGAAGTAAAAAAGTTGGCTATATCCAGATGATTTGGATTTGGCCTTGGAAACGTTAGGGCCTACCCTATTTTTCCCTGGTCTGATAAAAATAAAAATATAGCCCATTATGTTTCTGTAATACAAGGCAATGTAGCATTTAATTAGGCCTATAATCTTATCATTCAAGTAGGCCTACAAGTTTGAAGTTACAAAATAAGGCCATTCCAGATGATTGGGATTGGATGATTTTGTCTTGGAAACATTACCTTATTGTTCCCTGATACAAATAAAATACAGTATAGCCTATTATTTTATGTAGCAAAAGGCTATGTAGCATTTCATTAAGCCTAAACAAGGTCTATATAGGCCGAAGGCAAAATATATGCCAGCATTATAATATTATCATTTTAATTTGATTTTAAATTATTTTCTGCATTATTTTGTTCAGATAATTAAGCCTATTTACGCGACGCTTAATGCTTATACTGATACAATAATTAATGCTGTGTTAATGCGCTTCAAATTGAGTATCTTCCGTGGACAATGCATTTGCGGGCCGCGGCCAAGTTTAAATTCGCCGCGAATTTACCCACAGTTGTGATCCATCATGGCGGCCCCATAGTGGAAGTGTATCGGACGACCTTACTTGGCCATCGGCCTGTGCGCGGCAGCGAAGCCTAGCGGAAATCCAGTGGACCTTGGATTTGATCGAATGCGCGTCCACATTCCAGAGGTGGTTTGGATTTTAGTTTTTACTTGTTGCTGTTTTATTTTGTTTCGGCAGATATTGGATTTGAATTATGAATGATGAGGTGGTTGAAGTGTGGTGTTGTCGGCGGGGGGCGCGATGGTGGGGGGATTCCCCCCGTAGCTTGTGGATCCATCCCTCAAGTTTAGACCAATCATATAATGGTTTGCCAACCAACACTCTAATGTGTCTACTTCTTCTGCGGGATGTTGGTTGACCACGGATGGGCGTGTGTGTGTCCTATAACCTACGACCTCGTTCCTCGAGCTCGATGACATTGTATCGCGACTATTGCCCCTCTTTCGCCACTCTGCGCGTGCGCATGGCGGTGTCTTCCTTTTCGCACGCTCTTTTATTTATACAGGTAATAGTGTGATTGTTATAAATATTGAATTTTTATATTTATTCAGTTTTGCAAATTGTACTTAGTGTTCCATTCAATTCATACAGTAATTGGATTTTTGATTCATTAAGTTTAAGGGCGCGTTAAAGGTAGGGGAGGAGGAGGGGGGCGGGGGCAGGTTCTCACGTCTCGGTCGTAAACGTCTTTAATGCAGTAATTGGAATTTATTTTCAATGAGGATATAAAACTAAAGATTCTGTAACATTTGATTGAACTGCACTGAAAGTGAAAACAAGATTGAAAAATAATTGCACACTTTTTAAGACATTATATATTTTTTTAAATTGTTGTTGTATTACAAAATAAACAAATACTTTGAATATTTGTAAAATTAGGATTTATATGGTCAATTATTGATTTCACATAATCCCTTACAATTGTGATTTAAAACGAAGGACGTGATGAAGTTGGTGAAGGTGAAGTCATCCACAAATTTAGAATGACTTACTCTGGATTCAATCCAACGTGGCAGCGTCCCTTGTTCTTTACCACATAAGGCACCAGGTGGAACTGGAAGCTACCCGCATACTTACGATCTATTGTCGCTATTTCATTGTTAGCTTCCGATTGTTGCCCAACTTCTCTCAGCAGCTGCCGTACATCGCAGACGTCGAGTCTTGAGGCAACCTATGTCTTGAGTTTGAACCAGATCCGTATTTTTATAGGGCACCAAGGAGGTTTTCAATTATTCACAACCACGTCCATCTATTATTCGGTTTCTGTTCGTTCATTGTTGGCAGGGGTGTTCGCCTTATTGTTACACGTTCTTCGACTTCGTACGACGAGAGTAGCTTTGGTGGGTTTGTGTTCGCCCACTCTTTACCGGACAAGTGGCTATCCCGACTTTGATACACACTTTTCAGGAAACCTTCGAGATTTCTCACCTCACACCCGGCACGTGTTTGAGCCTAATCAAAGATTTCTGGTGAAAATCATACTTGTACGAAATTTTCAATTTCACTTTTTCAAAAGACTGGCTACAATAACTTTACGCTTTAAAACCGATGGGAACCTTTTTTTTTTTTTGGAGGAGGGGGGGAGCAGTCTTTACCGCCGTATGCCGTTGCTGAAAGTAAACTGTTCAATTTTTGTTTGTATGGGCGGAAAGATCCGAGTTTCACAACATTGATTAGTTACGCCTGTTTTTTTTGCAAAGTTTGTTAATTTTTCTCAGAAGAAGGGGGCGGGTTACAGGGTTCATATTATTCCCCCACCATCAATAATTACTATCGCGAAGCCTCTGAAAGGCACGGTGGGCCACGCGAGAATTTGTTTGAATCAATGACGAGGGTCTGAAGTCGATACTGTTGATTGGTCACGGTTGATTAGATCGAATAAAGATTTCAAAGATTGTGGTTCTCCTTGCCAGTAACCGCTCGGGGGTTATGATTGGCAGAGAATTCTCTACTTGCCATCTGTACCAGGGCCACCGTCATAGCACTAATCGCCACAGTTTCATCAGACTTTCAGGAAATAAATCCCAACCAACACTTTTCTAAGCGCTTTGAAACATATCAAACTAGTCAACTAAGTAAACCCATAAACACGAAATTTCCAAAACATTGGGAAAACTTATTTAGGGATTGGCTCAGAAATAGCGTAAAAATACCGCTAAATTGACTAAAACATATTTACATACAATGCTGTACATTGGCATTATCTACAGTGGTTTTGTAAATTGTCACAGATTCCTTTCTATACTTTTATTTATTTCGTTGAGTTGGTGTCTGAATCTTACCGCGATAAAGACTTGGGTTTCTCAATTCTCTTGAAAGTGGCACGTGCCATTCGATTCCAAGTTTCACATCTGCAACAATCGGGGTGCGAATTGACGTGGTCGCTGGGCGAAGTCCCCCCCCCCCTCGTCTGACACACCAACAATTCGCAACCTGCCAACAATTATAAATTATCCACTTATCGTCTCGATTGATCTTGTTACCGAAACTCGTGACGTCCGAACTCGTTCGGACAAACACTTATTTACGAATATCCTCGTTACCATACCTCAATCATGAATGATGATGGCGTGAGCTAGCACGATAGAGAGAGAGAGCGAGATGGAGAGAGCGTGAGTGAGGCAGGGCAAGGCGCCTTCCATCTCATCTTGGTACCCTTTGTCCCGCAACGTTCCGCCGCAAGGAAGACATACATTAGCTTTACTCACCTTTGGTTGAGATGAGGCAATACCTTTATAGCGGGGCGGCAGGTGCAAGGATGTGCGGTCGACTCACGCACCCGGCAGATGTGCATTCCGTTCCGTGAGGTTCGGGGGCCCTTCTGGGGAGCGGTAGTCAGGTTGGCGGCGTCGCGACGGTGGCGACGTGCTCTTCGTGGACACTCTGGGGAGCGGTAGTTGGGCTGGAGGCGTCGCGACGGTGGTGACGTGTAGGGAGGCGTCGTACAGGCGTGCTCCTCTCTCTTCGGAGACTTTCTGGAGAGCACACTGTCGGCGTCGCGATGTGTTTCATAGATCGCATGTTAGGCGTCGTCAGAAGGATCTTCGGGGCCCTTCTAAGAAGGACGTAGTCGGCGTCGCGATGTGTTTCAAGGACCTCTTGTCAGGCGTCGTCACACATGTATACTGTAGGCGACTTTCTGGGTCCAGTTGTAGTCGGGTAGAGGGCGTCGCTTCATGTGTTTCATAGTAATTTATAGACGTCGTCATACAGACCCTTCGGGACCCTTCTGGGGATGACACAGTCGGCCCAAGTCACCTTGGGTGAAGTTTTAATTATTGTAGTTTCACGATCTGCGAAATATTTTGAAAATTTGTTAAAATTTTCAATCATCTTGTGTTAAATTAATTGAATAATTCCTCCGATATTGTTAGGGAGAAAAGCTACCTACCTATATGGACCACTTTTATGCCCGTCCGTCCGTCCGTGAGTGTGTCACGTTTCACGATAAATACCGAGTTCTACCTCCGATTAACATTTTTGTTAACATGCCACTTCACAAGGAGTATACAGAATGTTTTGGTGACAAGTGTATAGTGTAGGTAAAGGGAACGGTTCTAGCCTCGCGGAAGAGGTAAATGTTTGGACCCGGCACCTCCACCAAAAATATCAAAAATCAAAAATACATGCAACGTTTGACGAAATTTTAATAAAAAAATAAAATAAATAAATTGTATTTCGAGTCTATCCACTCAGTTACATAACTGATTTTCAGTGGAGGACTTTAAATCAAAGCGACCAAGCCAACCCTGTAGGCCCCGACGCAATCGACGAGTGAGCGATAACCAACCAAAGATCGATATTTTTAATAGGAAATAATAGCAATCAGTGGTATGGACAGTGCGAACACCCGCGAATCAACGCCAGAATCAACAAGGCCGATTCAGAACAACTCTGAATTTACTATGTGCTTCGTTGCTATGACGGCTCCAAAGTCACCGTTTACAAACTCCTAAGACAAGAACTGATGGACTTAAGTCCAAATCAGAAGTTAAAAAACTACTGACTTTAGCGGGAATCGAACCCTGGACCTTCTGCATTGGAAGCAGATACGCTAACAACAAGACCAACGAGCCACACAAAAGACCAACGAGCCACACTAGGAATATTATTATTTGTGAATCCTTCTTTGACAATCTGTTAATTCATTCGCTTCAATTTCAATTATTGGATTAGCGTAGCGAGCGTAGCGAGCGAAGCGAAGATTTCATTTCACTACACTGGAGAAAAAAATCCGGAATGTTTTTTTTTTTTATTATTTTTGTGTGTCTGTGAACACGATTCCGGCTAAACCAATACTCCAATTGCGATGAAATTTTATGGAGGTCTATGAAATCTCTGAACGAAGAACTGCACGGGGGGAAAAATCAATCGAAAAATTATTTCTCATGAAAATCGCAATTTTACAATTTTTTTCGATTTTTAACATTTCTTCGACGAATAAAACCTACATGCTTTATCCGATTGTAATGATTTTTCACAGAACTTTATTTTATGAATTGATATATTCGTGTGAAATTTGAGCGTTATCGAAAAATTATCTATTAAAAAAATCGCAATTTAACGCTTTTTTCGTTTAAAAAAAATTACGCTCATCCATCAACGCGGCGGGACTTAAGCGTTTTCCTAGTTTACACTAAAAATTTCTCGTCACGACACATTGTTCCTCGCTTAGTTTTTAATTTTTGTTACAAAATTTCAGAAAATCACAGAATATTTATTTCCTTCAACATCCTATTTTTGACTAATTCAAAATGCAGTGAACCAATGCCAAACACATACTGTAAAAAAATTATTTTGTAAAAGAGCCTTCATTAGCAAAACTTGTCATAAAATCGATTTTTTCAAGAAAACAATTTTTATTTATTTTCAAAATGTTTGCCGTAGCATCATTGTTGGAGTTTCCCCGACAAATTACCAAATAAGCTATAAGCCCTTGATGCGTCTTCTAAAGCATCTTCAAGCTCAAGCCGTACAGAGATCGCGCTATACGTTCATGTATATACCGGCACCGCGTCGTCGTAATCACCATCATTCATGGATTATCCATCACCTTGATCGGCTGGTTACGCCACGCTAAGCAAGCAAACAATACCCAAAGTCAATGGACTTGTTGGTGTACGTAGGTTCCGACAAGACATCGCGACACGGACGGGTTGCGTCATGTGTACTCTAGAGGTGACGAGAGCTAGCGCGACGATGTGGGCGCACGAGGCACGAGTTGAAGGAGCTGGTTGGAAGCTTGGTCTCTTGTCGGCACGTTGTGCACAAAATAAGTGCAATATGTCTTGGACAAGTTCTAAAAAATAAAGAACTTTGTAAAGTTAAGTTAAACTTAATTGCAGGGTGTTTATTTTTTTAAATCGATTTATTGAAATCAAAGAATTTTTTTATTAAAAATAATTGATTTCAATCAAATGCACTTTTATTTCATTTGGAGCACAAGAGTGTTAAATGTGACGGTTTATATTTTATAATTTCCTGATTTTTGAAAAGAATCTAGTTTCTGGTAACGCGTTTCTCTCCACGCCTGCGAGTAAAATATACGCAAAAAGAAATAGAGAAGGTATGATTTCATTTTGCTATACTAGTAGTCTCGCGAATTAACTCGTTGTGAAGGAAAAGTTAAGTAGTAAGAAAAGGTAAATTAAATCAAATGAAAAGTGAAACAAATAAACATTCCGAATTTATATCACAGAACATAAGGTTTGTTCTTTTGTCCACCTCAAATTGTGGTATTGATTACACCTAGGTGTAAAATACAGAATCAGAAATGGGGTCAAAAGGTGTAATATTTCACGGTTGGACAAAAGAACTTTTGTTGTAATTTGACAGCAAATTTCGAGGTTATGTTGCCAGCTGTCATTCAATTCAAACATTTTCAGAAGATATCTCACTCAATAACACAGCTTTGTGCATTTTCTATAATTCTATTCCATATTATTTTATTATTACCAGTTTTATCTTCCATTTATTAAACAATCGCACATTATAACGGGGTTACTTTTGAAATTGGTGCAAATTTCCATAGCTACACCTTTTACACCTCCTCAAGAGGTAGGTGCAAAAAGTGTAAAAGTTGTAATTACCCCCTGGACAAAAGAACACGTCTTTGGAAGAAATACTGTAATTAACCCTGGACAAAAGAACGCTCGTTTCTTCAAAGGTGTAAAAGGTGTAAAAATTGATGGACAAAAGAACAGACCTATAGTGGTTGGGAGTTGGGAAGTTCCAGCCACCCCTGCATTAAAGTCTCCCACTTGTTTACAAGTGATCGTGTTACCTTGCTACGAGTGCGATGCTACCTCTATCCAGAGTTTGATGTCACGACAATTTCTTACTAAAGCAAAAAGAGAGAACGTGTCTTAGAACTAAGAAATATTTTTCAAGGGGTGGTGAGGAAGAAGATACGACTTATGTATATTTGAATTGCTTTGTTGATTAGGTGTCTGGGTCAAAGTGCCAGTTCGGGGGTACCATTTTAAACTGGCACTTTATTATTGAGAGTGAAACAGGCAATAGCTATGTCATATCTAGGCTGGACAATACACACACTTTCCTGAATAGCTTTGTACATTTACTTTCTAACATTATCTTTCTCGGAAATATACGAAATTACATTCATAACATTGTCGCTTTAGGCCGATCAACAGCATACATATCCAAGCCAACATCATTAATATTTTGATCGATGCGCAAGTTTACCTCATGCACCCAGATAGTAACCATGCCATATTAAGATCTAGGGAAACGCCAAAGTCGTTGTTAATTAAACGAGTGAGTGAGCCATGTGTTGAGTACCCGGGAACATCCCCTTTCCACCCCTATACCTAAGGCTGGATCTAGCTCAGTATGGGGAATGCCCGGAATGATACCGGGTACTCAACACATGGCTTACTCACTCCTTTAACAACGACTTTAGCGTTTCCCTAGTTATTTAAATTGAACATTCAAAATGCGAATCGTGTTCAAAACGTATTAGCGTGAAACATTAACAAATTTCCGAGATGAAACAAAATCACATAATTTTTATTTTCTATTGAACACCCCTCAAAAATAATATGTGGGTGTAAAAATATTAAAAAGTTCTAACCAATGGGCATCGAACCCCGACCCTCCGTGCGGTAGGCTAAATGCTTACCACTATGCCATGCCAGCCAGATAGATGTCGTCCCGCTAGCTGCTTGTAAACAAATGCCATCGATATTTTTTAAAATCACCTTTTTATTTATTATAGGATTAAATCGCAATGGATCTAGCTGATTTTGTTAACAGTTCTCAGTTAACTCGTACCGGATGTCTGTTTAAAATTTCAGCGCAATCTGTTCAGCGGTTCGGCTGATTTTCGACGTACAGACAGACAGAATCACAGAAATGAGAGCCGTTTGAGTTGAATGGAGACACTCAGTCGCTCCGCTCCCTCGTTTAATTAACTTCGTGTAACTTTTTTTGGACAGTTTACTGTTATTTACTAAAATAAAAATGTAAATGAGTTGTATTTAAAAAGTTATGAACAGGGAACTGTCCAAAAAATGGTTCCACTGTTATAATTAATGTATACAAGTTCCAAGATTAATTAAGAATTAGCTTCTCGATGGGATCGTACAATAACATAAACAGTGGGATTAATCTTTTGCAACAAGTAGTTGAAACAAGTTGGCAGAACTGGTGGGGTTATGAAGCAAGCCCAATGCCAGGTGTGCACTTCACTTACGACATCTGGCCACCGAAGACCCTTTGTTACACGTTGAATACGAAGGGGCCCAGGTTAGGACAGCCCTTAGTGCATGCATGCCCGGTGCAACGGTAACGTCTAGACTTGTTGCATGTGCATGTTGCAGCGTAATCCATCATGAATCAAGATGATTGCGTCAGGAATCGTGCGTCGCGGAGGGTGGCCATGCATTCAGTAGATGTAACTGTCTGCCCATCATGTGGAGGGACCATTTAATGTCTCAATCGGATAAAAATAATGTTAAAAATACACGCTCCTTTTTGAAAAAAAATCCTGCTGATTATAGATAATTAATATCATTCTTTTCGCACACTCCCCTCTGTACATTTTGAACATGCATATTTATGCAACTCTTTTTCTTATTTCTGGTGTAGATTTTTAACCTTAAAGTGTTGAAGTGTGTTGTTATGCGTAATTGACTCACTTATTAGGATTTGTTAAAGATGCGAATTTAAAAATATTCACACATAACAAACAAAACATTAAACATTATGTACTCACAATATTTTGAAAATAAATTATGTGACTTTTCACTATAGTCGAGGGGGAGGGGGCGATCGCTCCTACCACCCCTCCCCTGGATACCCCTGTCTGTGACGCACTAATCAGTAACCCGCCCCCCCCCCCCACTCAGAGTTCCTGAGCTATCAGATCAGCAGAGGATCAGACTGCGTGACTCCACGCGAGGTGATAGTGACGACATCCTCCCTCCCGTTACGTGATTTCCGTCTTGGCCACATTCTACAGGTGTGACGTCACTATACCTGAGTCAGTGCAAGTTAGTCACTCTGGGCGTCGAACCCGCGTCTCATCGTCTTCGCAGCAACCTGACAGATCAGACGTGATCCAAAAGAAAAACATTTGAAATCTAGATTGGTGTTTTTTTTGGTTAATTTTTTAAAAATTATCTTACAATTTTTCGAATTTTGTAAATGTAGTTAGAATTTCGTATGAAAGCAACATCATATCACGAAAACTAGTTTTTTTAATCGCATTTTTTTTACTGATTTCTAAATTTTTATTTTTATTTTTTGTTCGGAAAACAAATTCTCCTGGAAATGAATTAGGGCTACTTTTCCGGGACATAACCCAAAATTGTCAAAATTCAGGTCCATTCTCTTCCGTCCACGATCCAGACACCACATTGACTTAAAAAAGTTGCAAAATGAGTGTTTTATAATTAATTAATGGTGGTGATTAAGAATTGGTTGAAGTCTGCGATCTCGACCTACATCACTGGTCCGGGCGTCGAACCCAGCCCCCGGGCTAGAGTGGACACCTGCCTCGCCCGGGACTCGAACCCACGCGGCCGGCCGGCTCGCTCACCAACCAACACCTGTCCCCACACTCCTACCTGGCGCGTGCCCTAGCCTCTCTACTGTATGCCGCAGCTGCCCTCCTCAGTTCACTTCCTCTATGTGCAACGTCGTGGTCCTCTTTCGTTTCGACCTCCTCGTTCGAACAAATACAAACAAGTTCATTGGCCAATATCGAACAAAGATTTGTGTATTTTGCAAGTGAAAAATTTCTACAATTAAAGTAAACTAAGTGTTTTTACGTGTGACAATTTTTCACCTCAGTTTCTAACATCTCGTTAGCCACTTTTGTCGTTTTGTTGTTTGTGTTTTTCGTAAAACTCGTTCCTGACATTTACAAATATTGTTTTGTTGTGTCCACATTAATAATCGTGTATTTGAAATATTGTTTTGGGGATAAAAGGTAAAAAACAATTAACACAAAACAAGTTTCCCTGATACTAAATTATTTACATATTTTTTTAAGTGAAGAATTTCTACAAGTGAAGTTTAACGTGGGACTATTGTTATGTGTTGTCTATGGAGAACTTCATAGTGTTTCTTAATTACTAATTAGCAGCATCACCTTGTTGGGTGTGTAACCGTTGTGTTCTCCTTGTGTACTTGTCTCTTATATCCACATCACGTCCAACCAATCAACATTCATCACACATTTAATTTCATTGATTCTTTCTCCTCAAAGTGACAGTCCATGACATAACAATGTAATACGTGTGCATTCTAGACAAATCAATTGTGTGTATTCATCGTAATTTCAACGATTGGATACGGTTTTCGTGCGTGTGGATTGATGATCGATTTCGTGATTTAATTCTTTCGTGTGATCCGAGTTTAAATCTCGCGCCATTTAGAGCGTGGTGAGCTCGTCACGCCATTGGATTATCAGTTGCCACAGATCTTCAGTGTCATTTCGGTAAGCTGGAATTATATTATCCCCTTTTCTTCAAAATTTCTCATTTTCTTTCCAATGTATATGTAAATATTTTATTTAAATGTACTGTTTACTAAAACATTTTGACTCACAACACCCAAAAGGGGAAGCGAAGCTACAATAGATCGTCAACAGACGTCAAAGAAAAATACAAAAAATGCTCCTTGCGCTGATCGTTTTGGTGGCGGTGCTGGGTTTTTAAGACAGAGCTTACCATAAGAAAATCCTCACTTTTTGCCGGGTATACGTGAATTATTAAACTTTCTGGAGGTCTTACATGGAAATTACTATTATTTTGACTCACTCCATCTGCCACCCCAATTATTGAAAGGTTTTCCCCTAAGCTATCTACTTGTGCCACATGTTATTTAAATTGCTTTAAACAATCACCCCCCCCCCCCTTGCTGACGTTATATCGTTTCCTATCAAATGTGAACCCTTTGTTTTACACATGAGTGAATCTATCAACAATATGTTGCTCAAGTGACGATACAAGCTTGCGTTCCAGTAGGGGGTCTTGCACAGTCGTTCTTTTCTAAGACATCGAGCAAATCTATTGTTTAGAAATACATTACTTAATAATGATTCAACATTTTGCTTCGACTTTGATGTACAATTTTGAAATTCGGTTGATTCCAGGAGCTAGGATTTCTTTTTGTTCCAACAAAATTAAATAAAATACCCGTATTGAGTGCGAACTAAATAATATTAAGAAACGATTTTCTCGCCGTTACGGATGGATCACATTTATCACCCTTCACAATCATAATTCAGATTCAGATTTCGAATTTAAATTTACTAGTTACTACTTAAGATCTGTGATGCCTGCATGTAAAAATAAGATCGAAACAATAAATACTCCAAAACTTGAAACATAGCAAATAAAATAATATATTATGGCAATGGCAATGGCATTGGGAAGTTCCTGTTGTCGATATCTTCCTTTTCAAATTCGTCGTTGATTGGCTTTCACATTATAAAAAATCTATTTCAAATGTCCAATACTTGTTTTTTTTACCCAACGTGTATTTTTGTTTCAGATTTAATCGTCGGGTCCTGAGATCGTGACGATCGCGAGCTTCGTGTACCGTCGTGAATTTCCGTCAAGGTCACAGCAAAGATGCGAAGGTGACGTAGGAGTGCAGCAGCTAGGGATTCCCTCCCTAGGAACCATGGCTGAGAACAAACTCGTCCGAGGGCCGGGGAACTACGAGGAACTCGCGCAGATCGGCAATGGTAAGTTCATTTCATGGATAATTTTGGTGATATGGACGCCAAAAAGGGGTTGGGGGGGGGGGGTAAATTATTGAAAATTCCAAAATTACACATACAATTCCATTTCATGTTGATCCTGCATCCGACATTGTTTATGATATAACATGTTTACTTTGCTAATATTGAGAATGAATATATAATATAATAATTATAATTATTAAAGGCACAGGTACGGGAGTACCCAAAATGGGGAGCGAAGTTTACTGTTATTATACCACTACCACGTGAATGCTGGAGGTGCCGAGTATAGACATATTCCAACTTTATAGGGCGATAGCCTCATCCCTAGACCCCCAGGGCGACCAGAATCATTCTCTAACATCCTTGTTCAAGGGAAATACCATCCAAAAACCCATTTTCTTTTTTTATGCCCTTAGGGGATTATACAGAATGATTTGGTCACCCTTGGGGTGGTGGTGGGTATCATTTTTAAAACTGTAATTTTTTTCTTCATCCGAATCTTCCACTATAGATTTCAATGCACGATAAGATTTTATTTCTGTGTTCGTCAATCTGCTTTGTTGAATTTTGGTTTCTCCCACACTCGTGGCGGCCATAAAGTTTGCGCCCGTTCGGTCGCAAATCCGCAACTGTGTATGATTTTGATGCGTATAGTATATCATATTACCTATGCTTGTATCTCGTAACTCGTGACGCCTTGTAGTTGTATGTGAAACCTGGTGGGATGAGAATGAGAAAAAGATAATATGAAAAGAACAACTTCTATAGCAAGGGGACGTCTTGTCTTGTGCCCAGCTTGGTTTTTGTTGTTATTCAAATTCAAAACAGGCGTAACCTACTTGGGGTTTGCCCTTATGATCAATACATATCGTGAGGGGGGGGGGGGGCAAACCAGACGCCATATTTTCAAGCTTGACATATTTTTAGAGATATACATTTATTTTTGTCTCGATCTTTTCTTTCACAGGCCTATACTCGCAAAACCTTGAATTGCGTTTTTTTTTTAAATACCATATTATATCAAGGAAGCAGTCTCATGGTGTTTGTTTAGAAACGTTTATTTACAGTCTATATATCTACATATAACTTATTCTCATACAGGTTTGTTGAGTGAAATGTATACTTTTGCGCCACAACTTACAATATACATATATCTATCCTTTCTGTTTGCAGAATTTATTAAATATGATACCTTGTGCACGCAATTTGGTCTTTCTTAATCATATGAAGAACTTCTATTTCTATCATGTGATAACGGCGATAAACTTTCTAAATTTATCTTTCAAAATATTCGAAGTATAATAGAACCAAATTTAATTCACATCAAACACATTTCATTTGTTAATATTATTATTTTTTTATTTTTTTACTATTACTATCATTTGTATCATTTTCTTTTCTTTTAAAACAATATTTTCATCAAACACACCAAAATCACAGGCGGCGCAATATGCGGGTTGAAGCGCCCTAGTTTCTCACGTCGTCGTCGTCGTCGTCAAAATGTTGCCATTTCTCTCTCGCCCACAATTAAATAATTTTCAAATGTGTGAGCTGTCTTGTTTATTTTCTTCAATTTATAAAATATTTCAATGTTCAACGAAAACATCTAACATTATCACAATACCACACTTACGTTGGTGGAAATGTTTATAATACCAGCGAGCGACGTGGCGAGACATCCCAAAACATCTACGTTAGTGGATGGAATATGAGATTGTTTAATTGGATGTAGAAAATCAGACGACTTGCCTTTTTATTTAAAAAAAATTATGTCTTAATTCAGGACGATTGATGACATAGATATTTCACAAAAATGGTACTCCAACCCCAAATTGATTTTCGCGTTTTATGAAAACCAATTATTGGAGTCTTTTTGATAAATTGTTGAATATAACAATGAAACGCTGTTTTTAGTTTCTCCTTGTACAATAACGTTGTAAACATTGACTGTTTTTGTTAATTATTGATGATAAAAACATCCAATGTCTATGTCGTTAACACTGAAGAAATGTAGGGGGCCTAATAGTTAAGGAACAAAAAAAAAGATCTTAGGGCTTTAAAGTTTAAATGAAAAAACTCGCGTTTAAAAACCATTCGTACGAGATAACCTATGGACCTAAAGTTTATTTTTTGATTGTTAAAGGCAATGTTATTCGTTGTAAACGGATAGTACCTCGTAAAAATAAAGATCTTTACTGCTCGCAACGACAGTACTTTTAGTTTGAGTGCCAAGTGGTCATGTACTTAGATCAGTTCAGATTAAAACAAGTCATCATTAGCTCCAACTCTCGTTGAACCTTTGTGTTCTAGTATTATGACGTCGGTTTGGCCGTCTCGTTCTGTGCTCGGGCTGCATTTAAATGCACTGCATTGAATGCATTCCTGGCTGCTTGCACTCACTCGCTCCATACCTCCTTGTAAGGCAGGGGAATGCAAGGCTACCTTGCTTTTTGTTTGTTTCATATCCAGAATACATGGTAGAAACGCGCATGTGTTATTTACAGAACAATACTCGGTAATGTTGTGTCTGGTTTTTGTTTGAGGAGAATGAATTCATGGGCTCAACTTAGGAGAAAGAAAGAGTTTGACGTTCTGTGGAGTTTGACCATTAGTTTTATTGCTGCGTTAATTGGATGGGGGTCCAAAGACGAAATGGTTTCACTAGGGGAATAGATGAAGACAACTTCTCGTAGACTGCATTTTAGTCTCCAAGTAAAAAAGAGTAAATATGTTTGGTGATCTGAGAATTGTAGGATGGGTCTTGGGCGTTGGCGAAAGTGCACCGAAATTGTGATTAGAATACTTTTCAAAAATATCAAAAGCTTTTCAAAATTTTGTGATTCTAAAACTATTCAACATTCGTCCATTTAAAAATCGAAATTGCACCGTTCGCCTAAAAATTGTGCATCTTCCTTTTTTGCAAAAAAAAATCTTCCCGAATGTACTCAGGTTATCTAAAAGGTGTTGTGAAAGTGAAACTTTCAACATTTTAATTTGCAAATTTTGATTTCGCGTTTGGCTTGTTTTTCATGTAATTAATGGGAATGCTGATTGTTTTGTTATGTTCTGCCCTTTATTTGTTTTAAATGATCTCTTTTATTCATTCGGGGTTTCAGATCTGGGATGTTTCACTCTTTTCAGAATTAATGTTGTAGGCCTATTCCTTATTTGTTTTTAAAATGTGCTAATTGCTATAATTTCAATAATTTTTAATTGATTCCAACTTTGGAGCTCTTGAATCAAATTTTGAATTATTATGCTTACTAAAGTGTCTGTTAAAAATTAAAATACTTTTAAGAAAAAAATGGGAAAATCTATTTTTCCCCTTGTTGGTTACCTATTTTTTCTAGTTTTTTTTTCACTGTAACTCGAGTTATTGATAAACCAAAGTTCCGGGACATTTTAACAAACTATCCGATTGTACAGTTTTCTCCTTAACATTTCTGTCAGGGTCACCGCATAATTTTAGAAAAATTAGGTGTGGTATCAAGGTCAGCCCTTGACGTCGTGCGTGTACTCCCAGCCAGAAGATCCATGGTTCCGTCTTTGAGTATCCAAAGGGATATACAAAGGTTCCGTCCTCTGTTCCAGGGGCCTACGGGACCGTGTACAAGGCCCGGGACCTCAGCAACAACGGCGTGATCGTGGCCTTGAAGAAAGTACGGGTGCCACTGACTGAGGACGGGGTGCCCATGTCCACACTACGCGAGATCGCCCTTTTGAAACAGCTCGACCAGTACGAACACCCCAACATCGTCAGGTATGTTAATTACTTAAAACAAGCAAGGGTATATGTCAATGTGGGGAGTATAAGTGTTTTTGGTGGAGGCGCCGGGTTTATACATATCCCTCATTCGGGTGGCGCTAGACCCGTTCCCCTGACCCCCAATGTCACGTAAAACGTGATGTATCATCCTGACGAAGGACAGAGTCAACAAAAGTGAAAGTCATACAGAACTCATGTTAAGTTTATTTTAACTTTGAGCAATTTTTGGTGGAGGTGCCGGGTTCATTCATATTTCCCCTCGAATAGGCTGACCTCGTTCCCCTGACCCCCAGGGTCACCAAAAACATGATATATCATCTTTGATGAAGGACGTTGTCAACAATAATCACATGTCATGAGCTCATATTCAGTTTTTATCGTGAGACGTGACACATAAGAACGGCGGACGAACAGAAAAGTGATACACACCCCTGAAAAAAGTACACCCAATGGCAACTTTACACTCTTGATGTCCATATAACTACATAATTATTATGTTTAGTGTGTGAGAGTTGGTAGGAAAAGTTCAAGGAATATTCTCCTTTTTTGACTGGAAGAAACCATAGAATAAATCTCCAGTCAGGACTGAAAATGGCTGGAAATATAGAGCTTCCTACACAATAATTAGTTCTGTATTTCCTTTTAGTTGTAGAATATTATTTATTACAAGCAGCAGTACAAGCCTTATACAGCTGATCTTTCAGTTTCAACTTTTTGGTGGAGGTGTCGAGTTCATACATATCCCTCTTCGGGTAGTAGCCCCGCCCCCCGATCCCCAGGGTAGGTCATGTTCAGTTTTTATCGTAAGACGTGACACACGCACGGACGGACAGAAAAGTGATGATTGTGCACTTGTAGCTTCGCAAAAGCCTGATTTTGTAATCAAGAAAATGTTAATTGTGAAAATATGCTATTTTTTTAGGAAATATTAAAAATATCATTTACTTTGACAGAATCAAATTTTGGTAAATTTGGGTTCAATCGTTCAATAGAGAAATGGTGGGGAACCTGTTTTGTTTTAGTAAAAATGAGAAAGGCTAGGAGTTTATAAAAACCTATATTCGCTGATTTAGCATACAATAGCGCAAAACGGTATTTCTCCACGGCGTTCATTTACAATTAATTAAACCTTCGTCTTTTTGGTACCTATTCGTGAGACTTGACATTCACTCAACAAGCTGAGCGTAGATGCATCACAAGAAAACGATCTACACAAAAATTCGTTACTTGCTCGCATTTCTTCGAAAAACTCTGCGCAGAATTTGCTTTTTTCCCTTCCAAGTTTGGACCATCGATCACCTCGTAAGTTTTAAGCCTCTCTATTTGTGTGTGGTCGAGGAAGTGACTGTGATAACCATCGCATCCTGTTAGACTAAGGACATATATACCTAGATCGCTACATCTTACTCGCCACGATCCGTCTTGACGTGACAATGATAATTGGCTTGGACGGGAACATCATCTTGACGGCAAGGTATCGTTCGTTTATATCGACGCTTCAATCCGATGACCGATCTCAATCGATTATTGAAACTTGAGAGTAATCGTTCATGATGTCGAACACTGATGTAGACTTGTAGCATTGATTGTTGTCCATTTAGCTAGAGATTCCACGGCCCACGCCCATGTTAAATGCTTTTTTAAATTTGTATCGTGGGAAACCTGTTACAGGGTGCAATTAGCCCCTCTTCAGGTGAACTTGGTATGTGCGGATAGGAAATTGTGGAGGGATGTCCGAGGGCTGTTTAAGAGGACTCAATTCCTTGCATTGACGACTGAGGAAAACCTCGGATAAAACCTTCAGTCAGGATTGCCGGTCTCGACGGGATTCGAACCGGGACCTCCCGAATCAGAGTCGAGCGCTTAGCGCCCGAGCCAACACTGTCGGTGTTAAATGGTTGTAGAGCAGAATCCAAGTGAGCGCAGTCGATAAAAAAAGTTCTCTGTAGGAGGAAAACAATACTAATCGAATGTTTACTTTTATCATTCACTTCTAGCGTATAATCTGCCCTGCTAAAAGTCAGGACTCAGGTATGGGTTATGATAACGAATGAAACTTTTCAAAATTGATTTATTGTGCAAACAATTAAAAACATATGTTCCATAAATAAAGACTGTGGTGCCTAATAGTGGAGGGGGTTGAACATTTTAGCTGAACATTCTGGCGATAGGCATACTTGGAAAATATCTCATATTCAAAAATTGATTTCGTGAAGTGTTCCTAGAAGCTTACAATAATATAGTTTTGAAGAGAGTTAATTAACGAGCCTAGTTTCAAATCTATATTAGATATTGTTCACCCCCTTCTCCCTCTCCCAATCATTCACATATCGCACCCCTCATAGTCTTAGGCGATCGTTAGAAGACAATTCCAGCTCAACTTCATTCATTCATTCTGAATGTATATGGTACGACCACCAAGCTGTATTATCAGCTATTTTTCGTCTCTGACTAAATGATAATATTTAGGCTACATCCATTCGTTACAATGTGTGCCAATTGGCAAGTGTTTAGCTTAGTGGTCATAGTTAATTGGCACGGTTGATGACTGCAAGATAAGAGTCGACAGTTTGTAGACCGGAAACGCTCACATTCGTCTACAACCGACCGGAAACAGATGTTTACGATTACTGTTGTCGCACGTAATTAATTTAGTAGTTGTTGATTAGGCAGATTCTGCGACCGGTAGTTAGGGGCTTCGTTTGGGTACAGTGCAGACCTAATTGAGGGGCAAGGTCAGTGATGTATGTGCTTGCTTTGTGGGGGGGGGGGCTGCATCCACGTGGTCTCCAACCCGACAAGATACATATTTTAACAAAACATTTACTTTCATATATTTTTGGTTTATTTGGATTAAGGCGCTTCAAGTAGGTCATATAATGCGCCAAGCCTAAGGGGTTGTAGGAGAAGAGTCCAGAACCAGCCACGGAGACACGGGAGGAGTGTGGGGTTGGAGTTTCTCGTAGCCGGCCAGTGCTCACCTCTAGTTTCAGGGAGTGATATGCTCCCCTACATACTATAGCTGATGTTTGCTAGATGGACTTTATCTCTTTTCTCGCCTTTACCCCTAAGAACACGTACGTCTGGCCTTGTAAGGGCCATATCTGGCTAGCCGGCGAAAACGTCCATGCCACATGCGGCTAGCCGTGTGTGGCTGGTATTCGTTTTTGGCAGTCATGCCACATATGGCCCATGCGTCCGGGCCTCGTTCGGGACGCATCCGGCTAGCCAGACGAAAACGTGCGTTTGTCATATGGCTAGCCGGGTGTGGCTGGTATTCGTTTTTGGCAGTCATGCCACGTATGGCCCATGCGTCTGGGCCTCGTACGGGACGCATCTGGCCAGCCAGACGCACGGCTAGCCTTGTGGTTGCCAGATCCCAGCCAGACAAGTTTTATTTACTGATGAGAGCATAGCCATGTTGCCATATGTGGGTCTGACAGGAAGTTTAGGACTCATCATGGGGTAAATAATGATACGCATACATATTTATTCACAATTTTTTTTATAAATAACTGTCAATGATATATTTCATATTTTGTTTTTTCCTGCGATGGATGTGAGCGAGTGTATACTTACATGAAACATGGACAGTTTCTGGCACCATGCGCCGATATGAATCCACCTTCTTGCTGGGGGTGCGTACGTACTGCATGTGTTACCATTAGTATGAAGACCCAATTTTCTGGCAAGGGCTGAGTGGTTTAACCTTATCTTCATATAAGACTTCTGCGTGCGTTCTGCATGCATTACCATTAGTATGAAGACACGATCCTCCTGGCAAGGGCTGAGTGGTTTAACATTACCTTCAGTTCGACTTCTGCTCCAGGCTTTGCCTATATGAATCCATCTTCTTGCTATAGGGGCGAGTGCGTACTGTATTTTAACCTTGAGTATTTTTACACTTTCTGGCAACAGATGTGTAGTAGCTACACTACCATTTACCTTCAGGATGACTACCGCTTCTCGCTGGTGCGGTGCGCCTATATGAATCCTTTGGGTGTGTGTACTGCGTATATATTACCTTTCCATGGGACTCCAAAAACGTGTGCTACGTGCGTGTGCATTATATGTAGCATAAATACCTACACCACAGAGACCAGCATAGATCCAGCCTTCTCGAGAGAGCATTCGCAACTAACCAAAGAAAGGTAACAGACAAGTCATTCATTATTTTCAAATTCAAACTCGACGCTACCCCCACCCTCTTTCTGCCCTAACGCTAAACAGTTGTTTGTCAAGACGAGTCTGGCTGGCCGTGTGTGGAAATGACATGGCTAGCATCCGTCGTGCCCATACCTCTGAGCTTGGTTAAGACGCATCTGGGCCACGTGTGGCTAGCCAGTTGTTTGCCAAGTCATGGCTAGCCGCGTACGGCAAGGATCTGGCTGGTATCCGACGGCCAAGCAGTTAAAATGTATGGCTAGCCTGGTATGGGCCAGACGATGCCCAGACGTGCTTTCCCGTACGTCAGGGAGCCAGATGAGGGCCATACGTGCCCAGACGATCCCAAAAATCCTGTGCTACTAGGGACGTTTTGGAGAACCATGCTCCTGGCCAAATGGGGGCTTAGATTAAAAATAAAAAATTGAATGCACACGGCAAAAATAACCTCTTCAATACATTGTGGCATGTGTAAACTTACAACACAGATCATAAAATTTGAAGGGGATTTCGTACGATTTCTTCAAGGGGTTTGCTATGTACGATTTTTCAATATCGTGTGCCCTACAACGTTTTGGTTTGCCGGTAAAAATTTACGCAAAATAAAATAAAATAATAAATTGCTTCACGAAAAGTGCCGAACTACGAGCAGAAACAAAAGAGAACTTAAAGGCAAAACGCAATGGACAATGAGTACGCAAAACTCATACCATACCAGTAATTACACTGTACTGAGTATTCCATGGCATACGTCCTATCATGGCGTCCAACGTCCAATTGTCTTTCAATATAATTTTCAAAATCACTTCAAAAATGCTTTGTACTTGTAATTCATATTGTATGAACAATGTATTAAAAGTAAATCCCCCTCTCTCCCTCCCCCCCCCCCCACTCTCACCTCCCGAGGAATTTAGAAACGAGTGGACTTTCGGTTTTGTGCCAACCCACACTTCTTTCCAATAAAAATAATTTGTAATGTTGATTCATACTTGAATTCTTTAGTATCCCAGGAAATCTTCATAGCAAATATATATTTTACGTGTTGTATGTGTAAAAACATATCTGTCTTCCCTAGAAATACTATGATTATAGTTTGGTTTGGAGAAACTTTTTAAAATATTTTTCCATTAAATCTGTTTCCCAACCAGACTCGACTCAGCAAGTAGATATATGGTTGGTTCGGTTGCCCAACAGACAGCCGTCGTGGTGAGAAACTAGGAACTTATGAAGACTAGAGGAAGTCCCCCCCCCCCCCACGAAATACTAACCGCACGTTGTTCGAGTGGGCGAGGTTTCCTAGAATCGATCTATTTCGCGAAGGCATTGCGAGGGGTACGCATAATATCTCGTACGCAGAGGCATGGCCACACATTTAAATGCCACTTTTTATAACAATAGTTTTTTAGTTCTTCAGCTGTGTACAACTTGGAGAGATAAAAAAATGTTGAAATTTCGTTGTTCATAAATAACGACGATGTTTGTTCATTCAGGGCGTGTTGGAAAAGTCAGTAAATAGTTGGCAACTTTGTCTCAACTACCGGTAACTACCCGAAAGAAGTACTATCGATGTAAATGTTATCAGCTATAACAATCAACCAATATCGAGCCCTATTTCCAACTAAGTCGGTTAGGGGGTGGGAGGTTCCCACCACATTCTTGGCTCCCCGCTTCTCCCACTGTCATCTTTTTCTTGCTCTGCATCATCTACTTCACTTTCTTCCTCCACATCCACTAGATTTTGCCATATGTTTCGTCCTTTTCAACGTTAACCCTTTCTGCATTTCTCTTTTTCAAATCCATTGCTATAACTTCTTCCCATCTGGGCCTCCCTCTTTTTCTCTGTTTGTTTCCTGCGTCTTGTTCATACTTCATCTTCGGAATCCTGTTCTTTTGCATCCTATTCGTGTGTCCAAACCACCTCAGCCTTTCTTTCCCATAACAATATAATTAAAAATTAAAAATACATTTGGAAAAATACTATCTTTTGCTGTTTTTGTTGTTATGTCTCTACCCAAAAATAGTTCACCTATGCTAACAGAATTTATTTGAACAATCTCAATTGCAACTTTAAAGTTATCCGTCCTTCCGATATCTATGAAAATACTTATAAGTTATAACTAATGTAACAACATAACAATGGTAAAAATTATGAAAGTCGTAATTTTTTTTAGTGATTTCATTAGTTCATCCAGTATTTTGCAAACATTAAACTTTGCACATTTGTGAACAATAAACAGAGATTGCTTTCAGTGCTAACTTGTAATATTTACACCGAACATAATGGCTCTCCTAAACTAATTCTACGACTAGTCTCAAGTTTCGCTATGCGGTGTTTTGCTGTAAAACAATTTATTATCCTTTGTGCGTCTTGCCGTCCCACGCAGTGTGGCAATAAACTCGCTAGATGGCATTGCTGCCCAGGACAAGGAGTCGTAAATCCATAAAGCTGGTTCGTGTTCGAGCTAAGAGGTTCCGGGTTCGATTATCGGATCGCCATCATCGATACTTTTTATTGTTGTTATTTTTTAATTTGTGAAGATTTAAGTATTATTTTCTTCAAAGTCCATCTTGTTTAGTGATTTATAATGAGGACAATAAATAAAACGAGGATTACATAATTGCACACAAAGTAATAAACAGATTGTAATGTCGTCTGAGGATTGGAAAATGCTGATCCATGTTCCATGGTTTGATTTGATGAAAAGGGAAAATTTCTTTTTGCTATCGATTTTTTACTCAAAAAAATATTGCAATTGAAAAACAAATTTTTTTAATTTTTTTTGTTATATAGTTTCATATTACTCAATTTTGAATTGACTTTGTGTTGTGTTCAATGTGGGGGAGCGGGAGCCCCGGGAAGGGTGGAGAGTAGTATTATTTATACGTACCGATAAGTTGGTATTATGGTAAGAGACAATTAAACTTAGAGTTTGGATGTGGTGGTGGTGATCCGTAAGACAGAACCTTTACATTAAAAAAAAAAAAATAACAATTTTGCAATATAATTGTATTTTTAATTAGATTCAAGGGTTGATTCTATTATTCTGTGTTCAAATTTTATTGCAAGTCATTTTGTTTTAGCCCAGTTACAACATTAATTTACATGAAGTAATTTTTAAACACATTTTTTTTACAAATTATCGGTAAGTAAACAATGAGCCATTAAAATTTAATTCATCCAAAGAAAACCGAAATTGATGTTCCAAATGAAAGCAAATTGGAATTTCAAATAAAAAATGTCTATTTCATTTCAATAACAACCAACAATTGGAAACAACGTGTGTGAAATATTAATCGTGATTTCGAAACGAGATGTTGACACTAGAATCTTTGGGTTTCTGGCTGAGAAAGTTATTCCCAGCTCATCAAAAGTCAAGTTTAAATCCCTCCCGCTTAGAATTCGCAACTCTGAACCTGTAATTTACACATGTTATAACATATATCGCTGATCTCGAAAAATATTTCCAAGTATGTCGCACGCTAACTTGGCAAGCTTATCTCAAGAAGTAATGCACAGTTGGGTAATGTGCTTGCCACCGGATATGCTTCTCTCTCTTTCTCTCTCTCTCTCTCTCTCATCCCCCCTCTTCCTTTATTTCTCCTGGGTCTTGCGATCACAACAAAGAAAACCACTATTACTGGTACTACCCCAGCCGAGAACATCATCTCTGGCGACGATTGTTTGCAAAACTAATCTCAATGTTCACACGGGGGAACTGCTTAGTGTACAGGCGGTGACAGAAGCCGAGACACATACGGCCGACGACAGCTGATTGTTGCATGATCGCCACGTGGATGCAGAGTGCGAGAGAGAGAGAGAGAGAGAGAGAGAGAGAGAGAGAGAGAGAGAGAGGCGAGAAAGATACCAAGAAGACGAGTCTCAGACCATGTTTTTGACTCAGTGTAATGAAATTAGTGAAAAAAAAAGGGGGGGGGGCTTTCCCCTTTTTAGGAAATGTTGGGTTTTGGAAGTAGAGTTCACATATCACTCATCCGTTTTTAGCAGTAATCTGTCTATAAGGACATAATTGATATACGGTTTCTGAAAGAAGTAGACTTACCGGTACTCAAGCTAGGAATATATTTTATATCTTTGACACCTAAAATTGAAAGGCGAGGGCGACAAAATAAGAGAGTTACTTTGTTTTGACAAGGTAATGGATGGAGCGATATTAACAAATTAACCAATTGGGGTACTTCGAAGAGTCCTGCTCGTCCAGAGGAGTGCAAAAAATACAAAAAATCAAAATTTTGGGAAAAAACTAAAAAAAATTAAAAAATTGTCGTTCAAAATTTGTTAAAAAACCTTGATATTCGCATGGCTAGTATATGAATTCTATTTATGATCCAAAATCCAAAAGTGTGGAAAAGAACAAAACAGGATTTAGAAAAAGTCGGTAATTTAAAAAAAGGCTAACAAGCTCAATTTTTTAACTACAAAAATGTTACACGTAAGAAAAAAATCAGAAAAAAAATCTTTCCAGACAAGCATAGAAAATAACTGTTTTATTTAAAATTAATGGGCTACGTCAAATACAAAATTTGCCAAAATTTTCGAAATATTGACCCGAAAAAAAGTTTAAAAAATATCACAAAAAAATTACAATTTCATATTATACCATAAGAACCTGAATTTCTGAAATAAATTAAATGGTACTCCAATGGGTTAACTAAGGGTACCGTAGCTACTACAGAACAGCCATCATTGGCTGGCGAGTGGCGCCGAGTGGTGGAGAATGTAATTTGCAGTGATTATGATAGCAAAACTCTGACTTATAATAAGGGCACCGTACAATGAGTTTCTTCATATTTTTTAAGGGGGTGGGGGTTTGGAAAATGTGGAAAAGGAGTAAGGACAGTGACAACTTGTAAATGTTTTATACTGAAAACTGAATCCATGGAAAAGAAAGAGAAAAACTTAGGGCCAGGAATGTCACATATGTAAAACTTTGGATTCCTACTTGAAATTGACCATCATATATTTGGAAGTTCAAGGGGTTGTGAGAAAACGATTTCTTTGTAGCATTGCTAACTTTTGGATGGACCCCCCCCCCCCCTTTAAGAATTCTGAGGGGTCATGTGTAAAAATGAGAGATTTTGCTCTAAAGGGGTCGTTTATTTGTTTGATTTCCCTCCAATAGGAGTCGCATAGTTATAAATCCGGAAGACACAACGACATCGCTGACCCCAAGATCTTTACGGCTGAGGAAGTATTAAACTGAAATATTCAAATTTAACGATGTTCTGTATTTTTCAAGTATCCGGTGGACCAAATGACGAAATCTTACCATTCAATTAAAACCTTATGAAGGTCACACCGCTTCTTAAACGTATATCGCGTGTTTTATAAAACATTTTGCATTCATTTATTTTCTAATCAAAGACTAGAAACACCTTCCAGCAGCGATTAATTGCATGGTGAGTTGTGGAGTGGAGTGCGGACATCTTGGAGGAAATTATGCTGGAATGCCGATCATAAGAAAATAATCAAAGGAACTCAACTTGCGATGTGGGTTCGGCACAAAGGAAGCGAGGTATAACGTGGTCCGGCTTGTTGGATAGTTGAATACCTACTTCGTTCGTTCGTCTGGCTGGTCTCTAATCAAACTGGTTCCTTGTCGATAGAAATGGGCGAAATTCCATTAAAAGTCTGACGTACATCCTTGCGTTTTCACCAATACCTTAGTTGGTTTATGTTAATCTTCTTAATGAGATCGTACCAATGATACTGTCGAAATAATTCTGCATAGTCTCCTCTCAACCCCTCTTCACATTTTCCTTTCGCCACCCACACACACAGTACGAATCTACGTTGTGACAAAAAAAATACCATGCCATCGTGTATCGCGATTTTGTCAAATTGCAACGTTTCATTATTTTTTATATTTTACTCTTTATTCACCTCAAAATTAAAAAAATATTTTTTTTCAACTAAGATTAAACTGAAAAAAACTTATTTCTGACACTGTTGTAATTTCTGGTAGTGTTTTTTTGAAAAAATCTAAAATCAAAAAGTGACGGTTTTTCCTTCGGATTTTGGTTTTGAGATCTGCGAAGACTGACGAGGTCAATTTGGAAATATTGTAGGCCTAAGGTAACTCAAAAGGGGGTATGGAATAATATTTGCTGTTAAATACTTAACGTAATCAAATTTTGCAAATTTTTCAACAAAATTAAACATTTGATGTTTGATTTGGAATAATTAAATTGGCCTTACTTTTGAAAACAATCTACTTCACCAATCAATGGCATAGAAGGGGGGCGCTTCTTTGTCCCTTTTTAACTCCTTGCATTAGTTCTTCCATTAAGGTACCACTTCTTAAAATTAATTATAGAACCAAATGAAATGTTCTTTCACTAGCTCAGTAATTAATAACAGCTTATGAATTCATCTACTATACTTAACTTAGACAAATAAAAAAGTCGGCAATTCTCTTTCATCATCACTGCTCACTAGTAGGTGAATATATTCATTATTTATACATGGGTCGTGCTAAGCACCTAATCTACTGTCGACCTACAACATATTCATTTACATAATTTTATTAACAGATTAATTGTCCAAAATATTAATAGCAACGATATTTAACTAAATTAGTATTCAACACATCTATACGTACGATCAAAAAAATAAAAATATTTGAACATCTAAAACCCTATCTCCACAAAATGTCTACTTCAATTTCGAGGGAACTTTCGAATTCTCTAAAGTTAGACCTAAAAAGTTTGTTGTTGCAAAAATCAATTATTCTCTTCTCATGCAAATGATCAAATCGAACTTGAACGATTCTTGAGCCTGAACCTGGAGCCCCCAAGCCCTTGTGTATAATAATATAATTGTGATGTCCATTAAATACTTACGACGATGTTCAATTAGGTTTAAAGCCTCGTGAAATATCAAGGGGGGTCTGTGTTCGCCCCCTAACCGTACTCCATTGTTTTAGTGGTCGAGTGGAGGAAATCATCCGTCTTCTCAGGGATTGATTGATTGATTGATTGATTAAGGTCTTTATGAAGGCAGGATTAAGGATAGTGAAGCCTTATCTTCTATCCAACCGAGAGAGAGAGAGAGAGAGAGAGAGACAACAATCAGTAACCCTTCTAAAAGTTTTTTGTGTTAATTAAAGCCATGTGCAGAGGGGCCTAAGGCCCTAAAGTGTCCACTTCACAGTTGGCTGATACCGTCCCCTATGTATGTGTGTGGTCGTTTTGCTCGTCACGAAACAAATATTCTAATACATTAGTTACAGAATGAAGACATCAACCGAAAGTAAAACGTTTATTTTTTATTTTTTGGTTTATTTGGATTAAGGACGCGTCAACCGTTAGGTCATATCTCATAATGCACCACTCTAGCCTAGGGCATATGGGGAGGAGAAGCCCATGCTGGTCAGAACCAGTCAATGGTAAGGGGAGGAAAGGGGGTTCTCTGCACTTAGCAGTCGTCACGGTCTTTGTCATCGTCGTCGGGAGGTCGTTAAGGAAAGGGGTCCCCGACGACGATTGCCAGAGCTCGCCTCTAGATTCGGGGAGTAATATTATACTACCCTTCCTACAAGCTGATGTTTGCGAGGTGGACCTTTTCTCTTGAATCGCCTTTTACGATTAGCAGAGCCATGCTCTAGGCCAAATTCTACCCCGGGCCCAGACGTTTTTTTATTTTTTTATTTTTGACGTCTGGAATACTTGTCGCAATTGCGATTGAATACCAAACATTACTCGAGAGCTATTTTGACGAGGGACGAGACCAATACAATTGCACCAACCAAAACTCCCACAATTGCGACTGCGAATTCTTAGGTTCGCTCTGCTGTAACATTGCTGTTCGAAATTTTGCTCAAATGTCCAAAAAGTAGAAATGAAGGACTCGAGTCGCACTGTTTGAAAAATTAATTTTTCTACACTGTTAAACAAACCATTTATTTTACGATTTTTTTTTCGTGAACAATTATTTCTAACCGATTAACAATAAATATTGATAATCTACGACTACGACTATATATTCGTCGATATACATTGTTGCATGTACTCAATAGGGATGCAATTACCAGAGGGGGGACCCCGTCAATTCGCACCCTGTTGCTTACATACATAACTACGCACGTACATTTTCATAAACATCGTAATATGATTCCTGGTTGAGCGAATAACTATTTGCGAAATTCCAATGTCCTATTCGCTTTTAGCCTTACTTTAGTTGAATTCTTTCCCCAATTGAATACCAAAAATTCTCAAAAGCGATTGGTGCGACCGACGTATCTCGCAGTCGCACTCTCAGCCACGAGGCGAGCAAGCAAGCAAGGTCTTGCCGCGGTTCTGTTCGGTCTGGGTCTGGGGTCTCGGAAACACGATCCTCGTCCCAACCAAAGACTTCGGTTTCGAAGAGTAAAGGAAGTGATGAAGGCCGTCCGTCGCATATTTCGTCTGTTTACTCATTCGCCATCCAGGCATGCATCCATCCAACGACCGAAGACCCGCCGCCGACAACTCAAGTGTGAACGCTCAAACTTCCAAACGACCGACGAATGGTTAGTTAGGCTAATGTGCCAAAACAATTTTCCCACGCTACAAACATGTTAATTGACAAAAACTGTGTCCACAATGATTTCTGTGTTTTCGTGTATTGCTTAGTCAGGGGTTATTCATGAAGTTTGTTTTTTTGTGTATCACTAACCACTTACAAACCTCTTATCCGTGTTAAACAACAAACCTGACAGATGGTTGATTGAAGATAGTTTCATGACTGTTGTCTTGTCTTGTCTGCATTCCCCTGTTTCGGGTATGATAATCGCGTTAAAATGTCTATAATCGCTCTTTGGAAACACGGCGGTGTTGTTAGAAATGACGAGTGAAATTATTGTTGAAAGCTGGGTTTTATTTTGTTTCGCAAAACTTTGCACGTTTCCTTTAGGTAAAATTTGCTCTTTCATTTAAATGCTGAATGCTGTAAATTGGTATGCTAAACACAAAGTGAGCACGCATTTAACATTACATTATTGTTAAAATTGATTCGTAAATTGTTCGTGTTTGAACGATTTTATTTTGTTACCAGGAAAATAAATTCACACGACCCCGAGGGGGGGGGGGGGGCTTGCCCCCCGAAAAATTCTCCTTCAAGGTCATTTTGGTGAAAATCTAATGACCAACATTGTATCTACTATGTCATTTCAGTGAAAATCTGTGCTGACAAACTGTGGGTTGTCATTATTGGGGAAGACGACGCGGATTGCGATTGGGGAAGTGCACGCCCCCCCCCCCCCCACAACAAAATCTTAAGTGACGCCACTGGTCACACCACAAATAATGTTATCATGTCGTTAAGGTGTATATCTGTCTTCGTTTTTGGTCATTGTCTTCGTCGTCGTCTTTGTCACTCACTGTCTTTATCATTGTCTTTGTCTTCACCATTCACTTCGCCAAATTATCGTCGTCTTTGTCACTCACTGTCTTTATCATTGTCTTTGTCTTCACCATTCACTTCGCCAAATTATCGTCGTCTTTGTCACTCACTGTCTTTATCATTGTCTTCGTCTTTGTCGTCACCATTCACTTCGCCAAATTATCTCCATCTTTGCCCTTGTCTTTGTCATTGTCTTCGCATCTTCATCGTCTTCGTCGTCCTTCTCGTTCTCGTTCACGTTTTCTCAACAACAAAATTTGCCAATCTTGTTCAAAATGTCAAAATAAACAATTACCCCATCAAGTACACTTCCTCGCCCACGCCACACGCCCATCCACTCCCTAATTAAAACCGTAAAACAATAGAGTACATACATTGTCTAACGCCCAAAACCTCGTGACTAATTAGCAATGGTCCGCCTACGCGAGGATGTGCGGATCTGTGCAGCCGCTCAAGGCTCAACCTTAGACAATGACCTAGGCAAGAATGTGCATTCCTCCCCGGGCTTTGAACCCGAGACCAGACCAGACCGCCCGGGCGAACACTGCCACCCAGGTGGGTGAGGGGGCCGCTAATTGGAGAACTCTTTGTCGCTGGTGGATCTAGACAGAAACAACGGTACTTTGATCTATATGTCAGGCTGTCGGGTGGTATGGCACATACGTATCTACATACTTTTGCGGTCTCGGCCAAGTTCGCCAAAATAAGAAACTTTGAAAAGTTAAGTATTTTGGGTCAAAAATTAACTAGTTCTTTTTAAAAAAGTAGGAACTTAGTTCCTTGAAGTACCTTTAAAAGTTACTAATCTAATTGTGATGGAGTGCATATCTGTGCCTCCTTACCATACCCCAGTTTCAATATAAATATTTGCAATTGTCACTCAAAAATCTCTTGAAGATTTTGTGGGCTTCTTCTGGGCTTCTTTTATCACTAGTGACTAATATAAACTTTATGTAGATAATGAACCAAATTGCTATAAATCTTGTCATGTATTACAATAAGAATAACATATATCTGAATCTATAGAAATTCTAGTATAATAATAAGAAAAAAATCAATTATTAATGGGTACGCTGTTCATTCTCGGAAGAACAGGAAGTCCCAAACACCAGGATAATTCAAATTTGTAAAATTCAGATCCAATTGCGTTTGTAATTTGAATCTTTACTTCTGTATTCGACGGGATTACTGCCGTCTAGAAACTTTTTAGGGGACGTTAAATTTGTTCCAAGTTCCCACAAAATAGTAGGCCTATCTACAAGTTCCTGACATTGATAAAGAAACGCGTTCCCACCACAATTTTCTATAAAAAAGATCCCGTTCGCGGGAATGCGTTGTCAAAACTTCAAAATTGAATTGGTGACAAATCTGTTTGTAATGTCATACAACTTTTAACATTTAAATTATAGTAGTGTACACCTCGGCGCTTTGAATAATTTTGACACTTTCGGGTTTTTAGGCAAATTCCTGTTTCCACGGATGACTGACACACCAGGAGTACGCTACGTAACGTAACACGATATTGTGTTCTCGATCGTCTCTGTTACCCTCCTTACCCGTAGTTACAGTTTAGACTAGTCACTTTGCCAGTGGTTTTTAGCATAGAAGCATAAATGAAAGGTTCTTTTGTCAGTTGTCTCACAATCTATTTGGATTAATTTGAATTTGGTTAAAAATGCCCACCACGTCATACAATTCAGAAATTTAACTCTGCCACAGAACTAAGATTGAAAATATATCATGTATATCCGTTTCATACGAAGACAGAAACCTTTTTTTTTTCAATAATACAAAAACTCTATTTAGAAATGTGGTTTAAATTGAGAAGATTGCGTGAAATTTGGTATTTGATTATCTAAGATTGGAAAATGCTAAAAATTTCTAATTCAATAATATTCTTTCAGGTTCCGGTATGCCACTTAATTTGGCGTTAAATTATTGTACATTGTTTGATAACTAAGTAGGCCTACAACATTCCAAATTACACCTTGAAAGCGGGTTGTGCTCGTAGCGCAATGTTTTGTTCTTTGATGTGACTGTTCCAGTGGATGCCTAGCGACAGTCATTCATTGAGATTTCATGGGAATCTCATCATTCGAATTATTTTCGTGGAATACAAGTTTTCGTTTAATCCCTGAGTGGATGCTTTATAATATCGTGAATCTTTGCCTGGAAGTTAAACAAACCGTTATACTATTCGTTCTACATTAAACAATTTACAAAACTAGTAAATTGATATAATTTGGTTTAGGATGCCTGATCGATGTTCACACGCACAGGCGCTAAAGATGAAACACTACTGATTGCAAGTATTGGTGGCCGAATGAAGGTTATATATTAGCTAACGATTTAGGTGGAAATTCCTCATTCTGTTTAATTTTCTACCGGATAAATAAACTGGCTTCGAATACGTGACTAGCATATTAATATATCTCATTTTTCGTTAACCATTTTATTTTTAAAGAATGTCATAAAAGACTGACATGTTGAACGAAGGAACAACAATGGCAAAATTAAATACATCGTTCAATGTTTTAGTCGGGACAAACTTTACGACAGTTAATTATTTATTTTCCGAATTTCGAATGGCGACCACTTTTTTCAATTTGGACAAATTAAAATAGGACCTTTACTAATTTCGAAGTTTATGCATGATAAATGAAAGGGAATTGAAAACACGTAATTTCTTACGAATTAATATTCAAATTTAGCTCAAAGTAGGTACTGTGGACACAGCGTCTATACTCTACCTTTGACTCGACCGCCCCCCCCCCCCCCCGTCAAATTCTTGAGTTCATTACCTTGTCCGTTTATAAAAAGAAAACATGAACCAATATAACGACGAGCTGCGTCTTAAAATGCCAGGACAAGTTTCGGATGAATTTTATTTCCCAAGTTTTTTGGGGACAAATAATTACCAGCTTGTTAGGCTGAACGATTGTAGTCATTCGTTTTACATTGCGTCTAGACTCTATGCACTCCTTCACTCCTGTTTCTTGTCTGTCTGTCTGTCTGTCTGTCTGTCTGTCTGTCCGTCCGTCCGTCCGTCCGTCCGTCCGTCCGTCTGTCTGTCTGTCTGTCTGTCTGTCTGTCTGTCTGTCTGTCTGTCTGTCTGTCTGTCTGTCTGTCTGGATTCTTGTCCAAGTTGTACATAGTGCGTGGGTACCGGTGTACAACACCAACATTTTGTTTTAAAGATGATAAATGTGTGGATTCAAAATCAAAAATTGCTTTACACCTTGATTTAAAAAAATCAACAATTTGATCCAAAAACAAAAAGCCAAAGTAAAAAAAATAGTGGTAGGCCAACATTATGCAAATGTGATCGTTCGTAACATAGCGTTTTTATCTCTTATTTATTCAAATAAAAACCGAAATGGGTTTCTCATGCGTATAACCATTGAGTATAGAACAAATAGCTATCTATACTCAATGGTATGTAACGAGTGAAACTCTGATTCGGGTAGTCGTCAGAGCGATACATTCTTCCAGCAATCCCCACTGAAAGTTGTTACCAAGGTTTATTCTATGGATTGAGTTCTCTTAAATAGTTCTTGGAAATTCCTCTCACAACCTTTATAAGATCTTCTGAAGATATTCATGAATAATGTGTCTGGGCAGGTAATCTATGAAAAATTTATAAAATATTTAAGGTTGTTACATTATGTTTTCCCATTATATTTTGTTTTGAATTAAAGTATAAACAACAGTTTCGTAATCGAATCGTGGTGGGAAGTAAAATTCGTGAAATTCGTTGTGTTAGTCCAAGTCATGTTATCCAGCATTGAAGTCTCTTGGTGGAGGTGCCGGGTACACAAATATGCCTCTTTAACAAATGGTTGCCCGTACCCTCCTGACCCCATAGGTTACCTAAATCATTGTGCATCATCGTTATTGCAGGGCAATGTTAGCTTTAAAAAAGTGCATGACAATCTGAGACGTGACACTCGCACAGGCAGAGGAACGGCTGGATAGAAAAAGTGATGCATGTTTTGGACCTTTACTCCCGAAATATATATATATACATATTTATAAAATTATCTTCCAAGCTTGTTTGCTTATTCCGGGCTTCACTAACAGTGGAGGTGCTGAGTACATAAATATTCAAACTTTCTTGGGGCTAGCCCTCCCCCCCCCCCCCCCCCCCCTTAAAGCTCCAAGGTCACCAATATCGCATATCAATCGGAGGTAATGTTTGGTTTTTATCGTGAGACTAACACACAGAAAAC
Source organism: Sweltsa coloradensis (assembly GCA_024449915.1). Classification (NCBI taxonomy): domain Eukaryota; kingdom Metazoa; phylum Arthropoda; class Insecta; order Plecoptera; family Chloroperlidae; genus Sweltsa; species Sweltsa coloradensis. The sequence goes on from JAMZAV010000620.1 coordinate 575,872, forward strand.
TGATGCATTTGTGCTCACTTCCTAAAAGTGTAGATTTATGTTCTTAAAATAAAGTTTTTTCCCCACTAAAGTGTTGTTAACTCAAATATGAACTTGCATGTAGTAGTTGTACATCACTAGAATGATTGAATGTTTTGCTTGCAGGCTGTTGGATATCTGCCATGGCCAACGCATGGAGCAGCAACTATTGTTATACCTCGTGTTCGAACACGTTGAACAAGACTTGTCCAGCTACTTGGAGCGATGCCCACCACCCGGCTTACCCCAATACAAGATCAAGGTATGTGCAAGTCAATTTACGATCACCTGCCCGCTAGCAATGTAGCAATATGATTTTGTGATTAATGATCAAAGCGCTTGAATATTTTTCATATTGAACCTTGTGCAATTTGAAGGCTTGCCTTGTTTTATTTCAAACATCTTGTAGCTAATCAGTTACAGTATAATTGAATATTAAACTAGCTCATACTATTGAACATATAACTAATAATAATATAATGTTCGAGTTTCTCACGTTATTATAGAAAACCTACCTTTGCATAAAATGTGGTTACGGCATATTTAATCAATTACCGGTACAGCTAGTTTGGCAGTTTTACCATTATTTTTTATGTTGATAGATTAATTAACAAATAATTCTTAGTAGGCAATCATGTAATTATGTTATTCTAATAAGCTCTTAATTATTAAGAGGCCCTACAAACTCATGCTTTACTCATTTGCTTATTTGTTGAGATGTAGGTAATTTATCATTTCTAATAATCATTATAGCTATATTTTTTTAATATATATATTTTGTCTCATCTTATACAATAAAAATATACTAGTATTGAACATCTTTTTTTTTATGTATATATCATATAGGCCTACCGTACAAATTATTACTGAAAATCTTATTTTTTTTATATCATATACCGTACAAATTACTCGTCCTGCCTCCCACAAAACATTTTTTTTTAAACTGCCTATTCACGAATCCTTCAGGATTTTGTGGGCTTCTTACTGTTTCTTTCCATATACATTTTACTTGTAAACCTATTATTATAAATTACTCTGTACGGTACCGGTACATAACTTGTTTTTTATGTTAGAAAATAAGGAAAACTGTAAACAAAACAGTACGAATAAAATTGAATTGAATTGAATTGAAAAAATAAACTCTTATGGTGTTTAGGTTAGTGGCAGAACTTGGAATGAGTAGTTGAAATGTGTTATTTTTATTTAGTTTGAACTCCTTTCCTGAACTAGGACAAATCAAATTGGAAAAAAGCAATTTTTATTGACAACCCTGAGTTCTCTTTTTCTTGTGTCTCCATGGTGTACTCTAGAGAAAAGAAATTAACTTTAGTGAAGATTACATGATACAAGGCAACTTCCAACACTCATTAGATACTGTAACGTGTACTATATATTGTTCAAGAGAGATTAAGTTTTATTTTTGTTCCAGGACCTGACGTTCCAGCTTCTCAACGGAGTGGACTTCCTCCATTCCCATCGAATCATCCACCGCGACATAAAACCGCAGAACCTACTGATCACGTCACAGGGCAACTTGAAAATCGCTGACTTTGGGCTCGCCAAGACTTACGACTTTGATATGACGCTTACGTCCGTTGTAAGATCACTTTATTATCATGAAACATAATCACAATCTATTGTGTTTGTAACTAGGGAAACGCCAAAGTCGTTGTTAAACAAGTGAGTGAGCTTTGTGTATAGTACCTGGTATCATTCCCCATACTGGGCTAGATCCAGCCTTAGGTTTATAGGAGGAAAGGGGATGTTCCCGGGTACTCAACACTTGGCTCACTCACTCGTTTAACAACGACTTTGGCGTTTCCCCAGTTTAAATTGAGCATTCAAAATGCGAATCGTGTTCAAAACGTATTAGCGTGAAAGGGAAACATTAACAAATTTCCAAGATAAAACAAAATAACCTAATTTTTATTTCCCATTTAACACCCCTCAAAAATAATATGTGGGTGTAAAAATATAAAAAAGTCCGAACTAATGGTTATCGAACCCCAACCAAATACAGATCCCCGTATCTGTCACCCGATACTGTATTCTACATTTATTTTGTATGTACTGTATTTTAAATGTCCGAATAAACTAAACTAAACTAAACTAAACGTGCAGTAGGCTAAATGCTTACAATTAGGCCATGCCAGCCTCGTAGATATCGTTCCGCTAGCTGCTACTAAACAAATGCTATCGATATTTTAAAAAATCACATTTTTATTTATTGTAGGATTGAATCGCAATGGATCTAGCTGATTTTGTTAACAGTTCTCAGTAAACTCGTACCGGAAGTCTGTTTAAAATTTCAGCTAAATCTGTTCAGCGGTTCGGCTGATTTTCGACGTACAGACAGACAGACACACAGAATCACAGAATGAGAGCCGTTTGAGTTGAATGGAGACACTCGCTCCGCTCCCTCGTTTAATAATTGTCTTAAAAGTTTGCCCCGACTGGGACTCGAGTCACACAAGATAAAGTGGCCTCATAATATGGTTTCATTAAATTGCTTTTTGTTTTACAATTGTTGCTAACACAAACATGAATATCTTCCATGTTAAAAAAACTATTCTATTCTATATTAAATGTATTCCATGTTACTTTATGCTGGGTCAGATGGGATGATAGTTTTTTAATGATCCCCATTCTTCTATTTTCACTCTTGTATTATGAATTATAGCTATTTTTTACATCAAAAAAAATTGTGGAGCTGAAGTCTTTAAAACTCAGTAAATTTTTACTAAGTGTTTATTGTTGTTTCAAATAACAGGTAGGAACGGGGGCACAGAATCACCAGAATGAAGCCAGTTTGGGTTGAATGAGTTGCTACTACTGCTTCGGTGTTTTAAGATTTGTCTTAAACGGTTGCAACCAAAGGAGGACTTTCGGTTCACATTTTTAAAAGTTTCACGAAAGTAGACGTTTATTGCAATTAGCCTTGATTTTACAATTGTTACAAATCCTGAATATTTGCATGTTCAAATCACACAGTTCTAGTTCTTCATTAAATTAATCATTTCTTTATGCTAGGTTCAAAGATGATAGCTTTTTCAAATTAATTTCCTGATTACCTTTATTCATGATAATATGAATTCTGTCAAGGACCTTTAAAAAATAAATCTAGTAACCAATATTTTAATTGTAATAAAGTTTTCTCAAACCAATAGACGCAAACTGAGTTAGCATACTTAGAAGGAACCTCCGATATATTAAATATATAGTTTAATTTCTATTCAAATAATATGTAGTTTTTCATTTTAGCGGAGACAAAAAATGTAAAAAAAATAATTGCAGATTGGATTATTTAATTACAGATTAGACTTAATTCAATTACAGGTTGAAATGTACGCAACAGTACACTCAACCCAAAACCCAATACATCTAAAAGTTAAAACTGTGTTAAAGATTACCTGGCTGTTCTGTCGCCGCGGTGTAAGATATTATTTGTCGACTTTTCAAATACCATGTTGTCTTCTTCATCGGGACTTGAAATATGATGGAAAGTTTATGAATTGATGCCTGTTTCTTGTTCTTGCAACAGAACAGTCCGACCAATAAAGTAACAAAAGAGATGCATGTCTCTACTGGACGGCTAGATGCATGGCGATATAATAATGTAAATGCAGGCACAGGTAAACCACAAAATAAATAACGTCGTCTACGGGTTGCGAGACACTTACAGTTTTACAATTGCCTAAAGATAATTCATTATTACTTGGGGATGCACATCGATACTTTTTTCATTATCGATTATCAAAACGGTTATATCATTATCGAATCGATAATATTGAATCGATAATATCGATATCACCAACAAAGCCTTTTCCGTCCTATAACTAGAACCTCAAGTGTGGCAAGTGTAAGTCAAAACAATACCATATCGCGTTCCGTTTGCTGCCTCGCTGTTTTCAATGTCATGTGTTTGGCTTCCGTTATCGACTAATAGCTCATTTCCATACACAAATCTCGAGTGTAACACCACCAGTGCATGTCACAACTTGAGATAATCTCTGTCTTTAGAGTTTGGTTCGTGCCACTATTAACTAATTTTTTGATATTTCGATAATCAATAACGAATTTTGGTTATCAATCATCGAGAAAAAAAAATCGTGTGCATCCTTAATTATTATTATTACTACATTTTTATGTCTGAATGCACTAGGCCCTAGGGAACTGTTGATAAGTTTTTATTTGTATAATTGAATCATCAGTGATTCATCAGTGAGACATTCTATCTATGGTACGATCACAACTGCTCTCGTATCATGTTCTGCGTGTATTCCAGGTGGTGACGCTATGGTATCGTCCCCCGGAGGTTCTGCTCGGTCTCCCCTACGCGACGGCCGTCGACATGTGGTCGTGCGGATGCATCATGGCCGAACTGTTCCGCCTCCATCCTCTCTTTACCGGCACCTCCGAGGGTGACCAACTAGACAGGATATTCCAGTGAGTATTGCATGCAACAGGTGAACACATGTTGAAGTTGTTGACATTTCCAACTATCAAAAAGATTACTGTATTGACCTTCCGAGAAACGAGAACACAACTCTAGTTAGTGCTGCTATCTAATGGCAACCTACTTGAACTACTACAGTCAAGCTTTTAGCGGGAATATGAACATGAGGCTGGCGGGAGACTTTGAAACATGGATGACGCACTATTGGGAGTGTCATGGGTATGGGAGGACACGCGTCCTTATGACGCACCCGTATGCGTCACGTGTGTCCATGTGGTTAATACCTGTTATTTTGCGAAAGAATATATTTTTTCATTTGTCTTTTGAGTTATTATATTTTTTGTTTGTTTTATCTTTTCATTTCTTTATACTGTATCTATTGTGTCTTTAATTATCTTTATATAGATTTATTATTTTGAATAAGTATAATTTTAATTTGTTTGAAAATGTACATTATTTTCTTCAATTTGTATTGTTTTAATGTAAGCTTTATTGCGTTTTACTTTTTTATATTTTACGTAATATTTCGTAACTAGATTTCATTGTTTATATAATAGCATTAGCTAGTGGTTTAGCCGAGGTCATTTAACCGGTTCCCACTCGAACACCGAAGTTAAGCAGCCTTCGGGCGTGGTCTGGGGTGGAGTGGGTGACCGCTCTGCCCTGAAACTCACGTATACCGCTGGTTAGAGCAGATGGAGGGTTCGAGAGCTAGTGTAACGGCTTCGTTCTCCTCGACATCTGCTCAGCAGTCTGGGTTAGTGGAACCGTTATGACTGTTAAGGTTACACCGTCCTTTCGGATGGGAGGTTAAGCCGTTGGTCCCCTTGGTACTTTTTGAAAGGAGTAGGCTACGTGCCGGTACCGGCTTTCCCCTCCTCCCTTCCGTTCATACTCATCCTCTTCTATCACCACTCATGTCTCGAATAGCCAAAGTGCATTAATATGAGACGTTTAAGCAATATCCAATCCATTCTATAATTAATTTTTCTACTGGATTTTAGTTTGGATTGGAGAAGGGTTGACAGTTAGGTTGTATATGTATTTAATTACTTTTCAGTAGGGATGCACATCGATTAATATTATCGAGTAACGACGATTATTGGATGAGCGAAGCGAGTGAAGCGAAGACTTCAATTTCACTGACCCCCCAAAAAATTTAGCTCGGGTGTTTTTTTGTTTTTTTGTTTGTTTGTTTTTCCGTCTGTTTGTTCGCTCTCTACCGGGCAAACGGCATAATATGCGATCTTGATGAAAATTTGACAGGACCTTCGAAATCTCTGAACTTAGACTTGCCACGTTTTTGGGTACAATCGAAGAAATATTTCTCATGAATATCGTACTTTTACGATTTTTTCCGATTTTTGTGCGATATTTTCGTGCCATTTGGGCCAATTCTGACCAAACGGGTAAGGCTACAACGTTCATATTATACATGGACATTAAGGTTATGGTGATGTAGTACATTTTGAAAGAAAAAGTTGAAAAAGTTAGCCAGAATCTATAGAAATAAAGCTTTTAATATAAGTTTTTTTTATTTTTTGTGCGATATTTTCGTGCCATTTGGGCCAATTCTTTTAAACGGGTGGGGCTACAACGTTCATATTATACATGGACATTAAGGTTATGGTGATGTAGTACCTTTTGAAAGAAAAAGTTGAAAAAGTTAGCCAGAATCCATAGAAATAAAGCTTTTAATATAAGTTTTTTACGGTAAATAATGCCAATTGACAAGAAACAATAGAAACTTGACAACAATCACCTACAATGCGTAGGCAACAAAACAGGGGCGTAGGAACGGGAGGGATGGGGGGGAAACTCCCCCCCACTTGTTGGTTTAAGCCAGGTATGGGTGCCATTTGCTAACTTATAGCTTGTTGGGTGATATTTAGGATTTTTACTACAGTCGGGCTTGCAAACAAAAAGGAAGGTTTTTGTTAACATTTTTTAGAAAGATTCAGTATAAGATACGTGATTTGCAAAACAAGACTAGCCATCTGATTTTAGACTAATATTCATTATATTTTGTGTGCAGTGTTTTCACTCCCAAGCAGACTGTCGACCGATTTCAGTCAGGTAATCAATCTTCAATGCAATATTAACTTCAAATGTAACCCTTATTCATAATTAAAATTCGCCTGAAAACGTGTTTTAGGCCACTTATCAAGGGCACCTTTTAAAAAAAATCTCCCTCGGCGAAAAAGCCTCCGGCGGCTGGGGCTTGCCCCAGACCCCGGTTTGCCTACCCAACCTCCTAGTCAACTTTAGTGTGACCCCCCCACTAAAAAATAGTTCCTACGCCACTGCAACAAAACAAAGCACTTGCAAAAGTAAAGATATCCCACACAAACTAAAAACTTCAAAAAGCTCATCCATCAACGCGGCGGGACTTTAGCGTTTTCCTAGTTGATATGATAATGTCATTACGATAATATCAATATTACCGATAAAAAAATCAAGCCGGTTCGACATAGACAGAATCTCAAATGTGGTAAATGAAATTCAAAACAATACAATCTCATGCCACACGCTGCATCGTCATTTTATCAGTTATAAATATACTTAATTACGTTTTATTGGTGTGGAGGGTCTGGGCTGTTCTATTGCTTCAGGGAATTTGACAGTTATAAGAGATATTTGATTGCATCTGTTGATATTGCTTGATCTTTGTGTTAATCTTTGTGTTGTGTTTGTGCTAATGTTTCTATGTATGTGCCCCTTGTTCTTGAATTTATTGTATGATAATAAATCATGAGAAATATATGAATGTTTTTTTTTAAAGTTAGTTGAGGAATTTTGTTGGGTTGCTTTACTGTTTTCACTCCAGGAATCTAGCACAAAATGCCTTATTTTGTTTACTATTAAAGTCTCATAAAGACCATTGTCTGCATTTGATACACTACACGTCAGATATTACTTTCACACTTAATCTACCAGGCGGATATAGATGATTTTAAGAATCGCCAGCGCCTTCTTTAACTAGCATCAATCATTACGCGAATCGGGGTACTAACGTACACCCAAGCATATTATGATACAGTCGACGTGTTAAACTCCCAATTCCCTTATCTTTGCGCGCGATATAGAGGGTGCAGCTATTTATGAACATTTTCGTTTGGGTACTGGCTACTGAATAACCCAGCACCACCACCATGTTCAACAGTCCCAGTAATTGTCCCTGGTCAGATTACAAATTTTAAAGATATTTTTATTTTATTCGTTATTTTTTAAAGTTTCCATTTTTATTATTTATTTCTACATTTTATTGTTCTACGACAAACGCGACAAGTACATGTTCACCACACTGTTCGTTTATTTACAGAGTGATTGGGACTCCAAGGCGCGCTGATTGGCCGGACAACGTATCTATTCTCTGGTCCTCATTCTCCCAACGTCCAACTGTCGACCTACGTCTGATTGTACCGAATCTGTGCGCTCAAGGTCAAGACCTCTTGCAGGTAATTAATGGGTCAAAGTTTGAGGGCTGGATGGCTGGAAATACATCTAGGAGACAGTGAAATCAACAACAAAGGTGTACCAACTCCTCGCTTACTATCGGGAGGTATTTAGCGGCAAGTTGTTCCTCATAATACGTCTTCATAGTTTATCTGGAGGATAGCACTATCCCCCAGATAGCTAACCGTTACTTTTAGCGGAACATTATAATACCGGCCCTAAGTGACACAGACCCATGTTATTTTCCATAAGCACGTACGAATGTTCGTATAATTAGCGTTGTCGAGTGACTGTTGTGCATAGTGGCGTATCCAGGAATTCATTAAGTAGGGGTTCAACCAATGAATTCATAGATGTACCAGTGGGGGATCCGATTTTCTCCTTCAAGGTAATTTTGGTGAAAATCTGTGCGTTTTAAAGCATCACAATAACTAACTTTGTATCTAAAAAAATCCACTTTTTAATCTAAAAATGTTCTCCTTCGAGGTCATTTTGGTGAAAATCTGTGCCTTTTAAGCATGACCAACTTTTTATCTACTAAAATCCGCAACATCTCAAATGTGAATCAATATCCGACTTTTGGTCAGATGGTTATTTAAATTTGTCTTTAGTATTGCGATAAAACAGTTGAACTGTATACTCCATTGAAAAGTTTAAGTGCACTTTCATGCTTTTTTTGTTGCTAAATGGGGAAGGGTTGTCCCCCCTCTTCCCCTCCTTGGATACACCACTGGTTGTGCATCCGGCATTAAGAATGTTGAAAATGTGTATGTATTTTAGTTATATACTTGTTTTTGTTTCTACTCTGTAGTACATATTGGTATAGGCTCACATTTTTGTCATTTCAACATTTCTCTCAATAGGTAGTGTACAGTATTTTTCTTGCATATTGCACACTGATTAATTACTTCAGAGTCGGCTCAACTCAAACCCCTACATGAATCTCAATTTGTTGTAGTTAAATTTGAATTTGAATTGAAGATAGGTCTCTCCATCTTCTTCTTCTCTTGCCACCAATCTTCCCTTTCCACCACACTCTAGTCTCCTCCTTGCTCTTCCACATATTTCCTCACACTATCCTGTCATCGTTGTCGTGATCTGCCTCTTGGTCTCCTACCTCGGAGTTCCTCCATCATCTTCTCGGTAATCTCGCTATGTCCATCCTTTTGACATGTCTAAACCACTTCACACGTGTCTCTAAAATTCACTACATTCTGGCTACTTGACTTCATTCCCAAAAATATATAAAATTTAAAATTCACAAAACGTAAAAAATGTTACAACGTTAAACCATTGTTAACTTGTTTTTTCTGCTCGTAGAATATGCTTAAGTTTAACCCCGATGATCGAATCTCGGCCGCCACAGCCCTGGTCAACACTTACTTCAGCGACGATGGCTTCATTCCGTTACAGCTTCCGTCGCCAGTCAACGGCTCCAGCGATAAGAGCAATCCATCTAGCGTTGATACCTCACCGAACACCAGTCCTGAAAAGTAGCTGAACGAGATAATATCCACTATTGACGGAATAGTGACAGTGACACGATAAGATATCGAATATTTGTCTTATCAACTGTCCATTTGATCTGTGGCAATGTGACTATGACATGAGGGCAAAGACTTATAAGAAAATGAAATCTGTGCCTTTAGTTAAAGCAAATAAAGCAAATAAAAAATGCTTTGATCATAAAGAGCTCGATATTAGCTTCAATTATCAAACCATATTTTCAAGTTAAGACTTTATTAACTTTATTTGTATAATTTTGCAGGTCATATTTTTAGTTGGGATGAGGATATTTAAAATTAAACAACAAAGGCCATGCAAGTAAGTTTATTTACCAGCATTTCACATGAATTTGGGGCAGCTCAGATACCTACAACGAATTTAACTCTTTTGTGGTGATATTCACAATTTATTTTAGATGTATTGTTTTATATTTATTATTTATATATATTTAGGCCAGGTACTTTAAAACAATTGCAAATTCTTATTTATTTATAGATAAATTAACACACTTATTTGTTAAACTAATTAATATTATCTAAAGATATGCTAACAACATTTTAATTGTGGAAGTTGTATTGGTTTTCTTTTCTGTAAATAAAATGGAAAATGCACTTGAATTTTTTTAAATAAACTTTTATATTAATTAAGGTTCACATGCTTTACAAATCTTTTAGACTCTTATACAAGGGAGGACATTTTATAAAACTTTTAGGGTCCATTTTAATTCATTCGTGGCAGGGTACCAAACATATGACATTGTAGGGGCCTACTGCTATAATTTTTTAATTGAAAGTATTAAAAAAATAAATGTTAAATATTCACTACAAAAGAGTTAAATGGTTCCAATACTGATAAGCATGTGCATGTTGTATTGCATGTTGATAGGCACGTGCATGTCGTATTGCATGTAGAAAACACGATCAAGCGATTCATTGTGATACGTGGGGCCTACTAATGAAAAAGCTCAATAAAATTAAGCGAGTGTTGGTATAGATTGATATCGAGTCAAGTCAAAGTAATATCGTAATATATCGACAAATGAAAAACGACATGTACCAACTGTAAATATGTCACTCTGGTATAGAGAGTGTGTCCTATAACATTTACATAAGAAAAGGATCGATTCACACTACTGATTTAAGACGAACCATCGATAAAGTACTATTTTTTTCTCTCGCTGATGAGAAAATATTGTACGCACAACAAGTTATTTGTGATAATTAGACAAACAAATTGTATTGTATAATATTATTGTAATGCCAACAAATTGAGGTTATGACTGAATGATTTGTGTAACTGCCGAAGTGTCTTCCTTGTTATTAATACCAGCCATTTATGGTAGTGACTTTTTTTTCCACATTGTGCTTTGCAAATGACATGGCATAGAACCTACAAGAAAAGTGAGCAGACACAGTGATAATAAAATATCAACTTATGCAAAGTGAAGACTTAATGGCTTAGTTTTCCTCAAGAAAGTGGCAATACCATGTGCGTCTCAACATAACCTTGACAGTTTTGTTAGAATAACACAAATTAAAACTGTCTTCTAAACATTTTAAAACTATCACCTATTACCTACCTTAACTGTGATTTTACTAAGGGGAGTTTCAACCCATACTACACAGTATGGTAGTGCAGACATTTATTTGAATGTATAGAATGTGGATTGCGACGAGACATTGATACTTGAATCTGCAAGTAATCTGCGGAAGAGATACTCCACTCGATGTAATTATTAAAATAATAATTACAATAAGATTTCCAACAAGACTAGTATCATTAGAAGTGTCAATGTACCTTTCAAATATTTCAAGCATGTATACTTTACTATGTTTCATTAATTGTTATGATAGCCAAACGTTAAGTTCCAATTATTGCATTTTGTAAATTGAGACTGAAACTGTTAACTTTATTCTTATATTTAACAAGTATGCAAGGAGGGGTTATTTATTATGTTTGTGTTTCAGCAACTGCTTGGCAGAAAGTGTCAATTATTTAAATCAGCAGTTTGTAGTGTAATTGTTGTATGGTTTGAGTAGATGTATGGTATTTATATTTATTTGGGTTATGGCCCCTTGAACTTGCTAAATCATGGAAGAAGTCAGCAAAGAAAAGGTTGCCAACCACTCCATTAAATTAGATTTACCTCCAAGAAACTAAATAGTTTTATCATAGGTGGCACAACATTAAAGTCTAACCAATTGTATCTATATCAATTGCATGAAATTTCATGCTTTGCACTGTTGTTACCCAAGTGTGTCAGTATGTAAAAAGTAACTTGTCCAGTAACACTTAAATTTAAACATTTTTTATTATGTTACTACAGTTTATACAGGTTTCTTTTGAGATCATTGCAAGTAGCATAATGGCAAATATAAGTAGACCCCACATTTATTATCATATTTTGTTATTATCCGGATCCCCAATGCTCTTTTGAAAGCATTACTCTCACAGCATTCTTCAGAAGTCTTGGTGACTAATATATAAAAATTGTACCTAATTATTATTCAAACTGGCAACATAAATAATGTCCCCGTGTAGGAAAAGGTAACGAAGTAACAGTAGTTGGTTGAAACTAATCATTCATTACCTAACTTTATCTGTGTTCTGTCATTTGTTTGTGTGGGCAACACACTCTGTAAGCTGTTTCTCTTCTGTACCTTTCCCCTTTACTGTAACATAATTATTATTTATTAGTGTTCATAGTTTCAATAATTATCCTAGCCATTTAGGCCTCTACATATCCACGAATACTACATATTTAACCATTAATTATTGTACTATTAGACAAAATGTTGTGCCGCCAATTTCTTTGTGATCGACAACACATACCGAGCAATTTTATCCTCAGTCAGTTTCCTCGTACCTACAATTACCTCTTGGTGAATGTCAAACTTAACTACTGTAACAATCCCGGACCCTGAAGACTGTATCCGATAGCCATTGATGGTGTCCAAGTAAAATTGACATAACCAAACCAAGTACAATACTGTTCAACAATCAATGCATTATTTAGAATAGTATTTTGTGCTGATTTAATCTTATCTACAGGTATATATATTCCTTTATTCCTTATCATATGAATCAACATTGTATGACTTATCCTTTTATGTACTGTCAATTTATTTACTGTAAATAAGCAGTGAGAATAAAATAAAATATTTTATAGTGTGGATGTGTTTCTATTTTTAATATTTGATTATCCCTTATTTGCATTTATTATGAATTTTGTTGTCTATAATTATAAATAGTAAATAAATAAATTGTATTTAGAGTCTACCCACTCAGTTATATAGCCTAACTGATTTTCAGTGGGGGACAGTAAATCATTGCGACCAAGCCAACCCCGTAGGCCCCGACGCAATCAACGAGTGAGCGATAACCAACCAAAGATCAATATTTTTAATATAGGAGCAATCAGTGGTATGGACAGTGCAAACACCCGCGGATCAACGCCAGAATCAACAAGGCCGATTCAGAACAACTTTGAATTTATTATGTGCTTCGTTGCTAGGACGGCTCCAAAGTCACCGTTTACAAACTCTTAAGACAATAACTGATGGACCCAAGTCCAAATCAGAACTTAAAAAACTTCTGACTTTGGCGGGAATCGAACCGTGGACCCTCTGCATTGGAAGCAGATACGCTAACCACAAGACCAACGAGCCACACAATAGAGTATATACTACGTTTTATGGTAATGTTGGTTTTTACTGCCGATGGGGGCATTGATATCAAATAGTACTAGGAGTAACAAACAAAAATATTGAAAATGAATCTAAAATTTCCCTTAAAGTAAAGTTTTGATTAATTTATTACATTTTTGTGCTTTCCGTCAATATTGATTATTTCAAGGTCGTCGACCGTGAATATTGCGAAGTATTTAGGTCGATTTTCATATAGAATCGGCTGCGTCATTCCGAACATCCTGAAATAGTTCCCGTCTTTATTATTACAGTAATTTTTAAAGCAACGCTATGTGCAGTGCCAGGCAGTCATTTGCTAGCAAGTGAAGACAAGCATTGATTATATCAAAATAATTGCTAAATTACATTACAATTCTTTGGGAATGTCAAGCGATAAAATCGTTATCTTTGCCCACTGTTAATACTCTTTAAAGTTTAAACTCCCTTCAGAATGATTTGAGCAGGTACTTGGGGAATGGTCGGCGCACGAACAAATTGAGGATTGTTCGTACTTACTAGATATGCAATGTTTCTTTTTCAGCGAGGAGTTCATTGGTTGTACTACTCGGATAACCGGGACATTATGCCATTCTGAAAATTGTTTTTGTGACAATGGGATAGACCACAATGGGATCTTCCTGGTAAATAAAGGGACGTCTGGTCGCCCTATGTGTACCGGTATTATGTAACCAGCTAACCACTAACCATAAATTCGTATTCAGAGTCTACCCACTCAGTATGTATGCATCCGCACATCAAAAACAAGTAAAAAATTCAAATAAATTTATTTGAAAGTGGGTTTGCCTTATTTGAATAATTCCTTTGGCTGATGTTGTTCAAATGTTTCTCCAGTGCAGTACTTTTTTGTGCCTTTCGAATTGCATGCAGGCATATCAAAATAGTTTTCTGGTTCTGTTTACATCGTCATATAAATAAATTCTTATTCTCTCAGCAACGAGGCAAAGTAAATTTGCGGGTGTTCGCATTGTCCATACCACTGATTGCTATATTTCCTATTAAAAATATTGATCTTTGGTTGGTTATCGCTCACTCGTCTATTGCGTCGGGGCCTGCAGGGTTGGCTTGGTCGCTTTGATTTAAAGTCCCCCACTGAAAATCAGTTATATAACTGAGTGGGTAGACTCTAAATAAATTTTTTTTTTTTTATTTATTTATTTATTTATTTATTTATAAGTTTGTGCTTAATCCTTAATGATTCTGGCGTTGCCAGTGAATGGAATTGTCTCCTACTTGTTTGGATAGTGTTTCCTATTTAAAAAATACCAGTCTCTAGTTATCATATCAAATTTATTCAGTCGATCAATACATTGTACAGATATAACCCCTCTTGGGAGAGAGGGAATTAATAATAAATAATAATAATAATAAAAATAATAACTATCTATTGTTTGCTCGTGGATGGCGTTGGATGGCTTTAAATTAAAGTCTCCCACTGAAAATAAGTGATCGGGTATATTATGTCCTAAGTGGGTTGACTTTACAGGCCTACAAATTGATTTAGTATTTATTTCTCAGATATGACACCTTTTTCAAAATTCATGAAGGCCTACCATATTTTTTAAACTCAAAAACACCTACAACTACAAGATAGATCTTTAAAAGTAGGTACAGTATAAACAAAATCTTATTATACAAAAAAAAGGAACAAGTGTCCCACTAGGTTCAGTTCTGTCCATGCAACTTTTTACCACTGGCATAACACATTAACAAAAACAAAAAAGTGTTTTCCAGAGTCTCTTATGTCGTATTTATATAGACGACCTAGGAATTTTCTCTAACGGACAATGACATATGAGTATGACAACAGCATGACTTATGAAAACAAATAAACCCTCTAAAATTGCACATTTTGTAGCAAATCTTGAGTTATTGTAATTATTATTATTTATTATATACGTATATATATATATTATGTGGTGGAAAGAGAAGAGTGATGGCAGGATAGAAGACGATGAGTGGAGAGGCCTATCTTCAATGCTGACCCAGCGCAGAGTTGGACGTGGCAACAGATATTGATTACCTGTACTATTATAAATATTTATTTTTCTGTAATCAACAAAATATTTTACACATACAGTTCATACAGAAAGGGAGCAGGGAGTGGACCTTGTGGTCCATACATATAGAATGTACTCCTTACCTAGCTAGATCTGTCCTGAAAGCTCCTGTAGTCTGTTTCTATCCTCTCCACAAAATAAATTTGCACAAACTATTTAAAACAATTTAAAACAGTTGCAGCAAGGATGCAGTCACGGAGCAAAGTAAATTTATGTATTGAGAGTGCACAAATGCATAAGGGTACATAAACTTGGACCTTCTTTTAGGTCTCATTGCTTTTGAGTGTGTAAGGCTTGGCTGGATTTCTTTAAAAAGTTTTTTGTTGTGTGGGATCTCATTACCATTTCTTGAAATTCCATAGCAAAATCCATATATTTATAATATATACTCTCTCAACTCCGCCGGGTGAACAAGGCTGTTCAAATCGAAACGTCAACTCTAAACAGCCGCCAAACTCTTTCAAGGACATCTGTTGGCTCCTAGCTTTCTATCTATATTTTAGGCACAGATATATATGTTTGACCCGGGAAAAAATAGTATAAAGAAGAAACAAATTGCATTGTGTAAACATTATTTATTATTTATCATTATTATATAATAATAATTACCTGTACATTTTTTTTTCTTTTCTCTGACAATGAATAATATAGTTTCGCTTACTAATATATAAAATTATATAATATGCATATTTATGATTTTTATCCCTAGGCCCCTGTTCTTACATTTAAGAATACTTGACGTTGCCTCTTAATAATATAATGTTTGTATCTACAGGATGAGAAATAAAAGAATGAATATTTTTATTTTTCATGATTGTACTTCATATTATTCATACTTCTCACTTAATTTCATTTAAAAATGTATTGTTAATTAAATTTAGTATAAAATATGAAAATTCATTGTTATTGTCATCTGTGTTGAAAGGTAACCTTATGATTAAAATACGTATAACTTCTTTAAAAATAAGTAAGTAGTAAAAATAAGTAAGTAGGCCCTAAGTAAGTACTTGTAGGAGGAGTAGGAGGTGCTACTAACATCCAGAGTAATGTAATTGATATGTTCCAACACATATTTTTCAGTTTTCACCCATAAGGCGTTTGTTCCCCAACCAAATTTAGCATGACATGATTGTGTTGTTAACGGCCCGTCCGACCCGTCGGACGTATAGACACTTCGGTTGTTAACTGGTAAGAACCCAAATCCCCGGCCACCGATTATTACTATTTTATAAATTCATATTACGTCCATGACGGCTAGGTGAAATTTCCCCCTCGAAATCTTCCCTTGCTGTTTAGGTACCCGAGTCGAGTGTATTGGCCTACTATTATAGAATATGTTATCATTGGTATGCACACTGTCGCTTGTGCTTGCCAACTTGGCCTGACAAATGAGAAAATAGTATTACACAACAAATAAGTAAGATAAGATCGCGTTATATGAGTTTAAAAATGCTATAAATAAAAATAATAATCTTGTTATAAAAAAATAAAATAATCAAAGTTACCGGTCATCTTATTCGATTAGCAAGTCGTTGGTGGAAGTGTAAATTCGACTACCGATTGATCGATCGATTTAAAAGGTGACTCCGCCGCCATTTTTATCTACGAGACGCCGGGAACACATAGCTTTAGCTGTTATTTTGGTAATTAGCCTAGCACATAGCTGTTATTTTGGTAATCTACATTTTATTTTCTAGTTTCGTAATAGGCCTTGCTAAATAATCTTGTTTTCTTAGTGTAATTATATCTTTGCAGAATAGAATGTGCTGCGTTGTTTTGACTGCTAGTGGTGTTACTCCTAGGCCCCTACCTGTTGACTGTCGAGTGTTGCTGGTGCGGTCCACTGCTAGGGGCCTAGGGCCTAGGCCTAGGCTAGCCCCTAGGCTAGGCCTATGCATTTATTACTTCAAAAGCCTGGTAAGTACTAGGCTAAAAGTGCTAGGGTGGGTAATAGGGCCAAGCTGAGCCGGTACTCTTTCGGTTGGGGTTTTTGTTGTTGCATCTCCTCCTACGGTTGACCATTTCATTGTCGGTGATAGGCCTAGGTTCATTTTCTTCTTAATCCTTCTTATTCTTGCTTAGTTTGTCGCCCCTTTTTACCATCTTGCCTCTTCCCATATTCCTTTTTCTATTTACTGCGCAACCCCTTCATTCTCGCTAGCAGGTTCACCGTTCGGCAGTTGCTTCAGCCTATTCTTGAATGATTTTACCGTTTTTCCCCTACTATCCCTTCAGTCAGTCCATTACATTCCACCAGACCACCACTGTCCTTGCTAAGAAGGAGAACTTCCCTACATCAGTTTTCCAGGTTCCCCTTTCATACTTCCATGTATATATTATGTATTCCATGTAAGCCTATCCCATTGCATTATAAAGTAGGGCCTAGCTTTCTTTAATCATTTATTTAGTTCCGTCCATCCTTCATTATTCCTGGAGACCCTATACACTTTTCTCAGTCTGTCATAGGCCTATCTCATTTCTCTTCCAGTCAACTTTTTAACACTGTATTTTTCCAAACTATTCTAGCCCTATGTCATAATTTTACACATTTATGAATAAAATACTGCACCTACAACACCTTTAAACGTCGCTATTTGAAATATAAAGGAGTTTCAACGCGAAAGGTGTTTCGTTTAAAATAGCGACGTTAGAGGTTTAGGCCTAATTTATTATTTTCTTGTCTTTAATGGGGGGGGGGGGGGCTTTGCCTCCCAATCCCCGCCGGGGCTTTGCCCCCGGACCCCAGAGACAACACACCTAGTCTTACATAACATAAGGTGCAGCCTCACCTACAACAACTGTGTTAATAATTGACTGACCCAAACCGAAAAAGTTAAAAGTTGACTGACCCCAACTGAAAGAGTTGCTGCCTGTTTGCCACTACTCCTTGGTTCTTCTCCTTTCACCTCCAGATTAAATTCTAAATTTATCTTTTACTAACAATAATTAAAAACTGAATCCAGTAAATAATTTTTTGGTGTGTCTTAAATTGTATTAGTCCTGCAAGAACATTTTAAAGACTAGGCCCTATGGTCCCAAGACTCCCAAGTTCTTAAAATATTTGCATGCACCTAGGGGCCTAGGCCCATCTATTTTGGCCTACTAGCCTACTAGGCCCTTTAACTGCTTGCATGCTAACAACAATGATCAACAATGAGAGTGATGTCACAAGCAGAGCTGTGAGTGGCTGGCTGTGAGTTAGCAGGCAAGTTGTTAGCAGGTTAGCAGGCCAAATGTATAACATTTAGAGTACGCATAGCCGGCACTCTTTTGCCCTGGGTACGCGGCAGGGGGGGGGGCGAAGCGCATGTTTTACAATATTATTACTTCGCCCCCCCCCCCTCCCGCGTACCTAGGCTTTCCCCCTAAAACAGTGTTAAAAGAAGTTTGGCCATACCAACCGAAAGAGTAGGGGAGGGTGTATTATGGGAAGGTCACCCATAAGCCTGCCCATGGATTAGCTGGGTTTAGGCCTAGTAGTTTAATTAGGTCTAAATACTTTGCATCATCTTCATTCATTGCCGTTTCGTGCATCTGGCATGGTCAGGGTTTATCAACCAAATTTGTCCACTTTCTATTCTCCCACATTCGTATCTCGTAGTTTAAATGCTTATGTGACATTAATGAATTGTCTCCATTGCAATCAGATCTTGTTGTTGTCCAGTCTGATGTCTTGTCTCTTGATGACTGTTGTGCATTCCTACTTCACTGCTGTCAGTTGCATTAAGAGGAAAATAAGATAAGATTTATTTCAGGACACAGTAATACATAAGTATAACAAGACAATCAAAATGATTGTGTAGCCTTGTGGTTTGCCTCGAGGTTAACGTGACCTACCTACTTCTAGTTTAATAGTAGTTCTCTAATCCATAATAGACAGCGCAATATGATCTAGTACCTGGTTGACAGTTGACAAACCCTAGTTTTTCTTGTTGTTTTTGTAGGCCTAATTATATGAACCCTGCATGGAATATTGCTGTCTGTAGGCTACTATGGCTGACTACTTTGTGTTTAATCTCTTAGACCGTGCACAGTGCACACTGAAGTAAAACTAGTACTACCGTAACTATTAGGTACCTACTTTTGCCTTCAGTTGTGAATCACAGTTAACTTAAACTTTAATTAAGATAGCCCTACAGTAAGTAGGCCTAACGGGCAGAGTTGGGAAGTTACCCAAATATAGTTACTTTTTAAAAGTTAAGTTAGTTGACTTTAAAAGTAATTAGGCCTAGTTAAAGTTAAAGTTTGTTCAAAAATAAAGTAACTTGAAAGTTTAGTTAGGCCTACCATAAAAAGTAACTTTTAAAAGTTAGTTTTACGGCATTTGCGGCTGAAATGCTAATTTAACAGAAAATAAAAACCTGAGGCAACTTATAGCACCTATAAATTAAAATTAAAATTTGCCCAGGGTAAAATGTTTTCACTTTCACTTTCGCCTTCAGCCATAGTAAAAAATGCGTAACGTAATTACGTACTTACGTATTTATAACACACGAAAATCCAATCTAACACAGAACAGAACACTATACTACACACTAGCAGACTGCAGACTAACACTAACAGTAACAGTGATGAGTGAAAGGGAATAAAAATATAATTAATTAATGATAAGATAACAAGAAAAACGCACACAACACTTTATGACAATTTGACCCTAGACGAAACACAGCCCGTGTTTCAATTTGCGATTGAAAGTTGAAACAAAAATGTCACCAAAGTAAGCAATCTTGCTGCCGCACGTGATGCTAGGATGACCGTAATGGAATTGGAATGCCTCAAATATGCACATGCCAACCACAATACCTATGCGGGGGTTGGGGGGGGGAGGGTTGCCATCCCTTCCGGACGGCTGATGCGAGAATTTCTCCTCGGAAACGAGGCTTTGACAAGAATTCCTCTTATAAAAACATTTCATTATTGGGAAAACCGGATTCGAGATTGTGACTTCACCCTCCTAGACTCTACCACTTTACGCCCTACGTGGTCTAACCTGCCTATGAAGTCACGTCGCAACCTTTTACCGACACCACCTTGCCCGAAAGACCCGACCAGCGCCAGAGTGTGATTCACTCGTGACTCACCAATTGGAGTCACTTTAGGTCGGGGGGTGGTGTAGGTGAAGGTCACCCGTCCTAACTCTATGCCTGACTCGCCAACCTGCCCTAAGCTTAGCTCACGGAGAGATGAGACTAACATAAACAGAAAAACACGAAACGCAAATCGAAAACACAACAGCGCAACACCAAAACCAATAACAACAACCAGAGTGTACCGACAGTGCAACTCAGCACGGTCCAGTACACTACCCACTGGGGGTAGAGAACCCACCTTACCAGGCACGCTAGTGGTGAGCCACGCCGTCGCTGGTCCGCTCCACGCTCGTTCTGGGGCCCCGGGCACTGCTGCTGAAAGTGGGTCAACCACCCGAGAAGCGGCGTGGTGTGGACTGAGGGTCCTTGCAAAAAAACTACACTATGAGTTGAGGAAAACAGGGGGCAAACATGCACTACGAAGTGAAAAGCTGTGTGCTTTTAGTGGACTTTACTGACTCAACAATGAATTTAAATTACAACAATGAAGTTAGGTTTCAAATGAAGTTAGCAATCGGATCCGAATTTAGGCAAAAAAGTACATACATGAGATACAAGGGTTACAATAAAAATACAAGCAAACACCAATGCTCTACTCATCCAAGTCCTCTCTGTCCCACTCCAAAGTCCTATCCTGTTCCTTGGTCTTGAGTGAAGAGGGGGGGGGGAAATGATGTGGCTTGCAAACGGCGACGCGCTCCGGCGCGTAGGTAGGCTAGCTACGGGAAGGCGTCCAGTGGGGACGGGACCTTGTGTCCATACTGCGTCCTTCTGGCTAATCCCACAGAATGTTTAGTTTCGCTTACCACATGCCCCAGATGTTTCTCGTAGTAGTGAGAGATGCAACTATGGTCTAGCATCGTTGTATTGACTAACAATACGTGTCTTATCTTATTGGCACTGAACACGTGCACACCTATCTCACACCCAACAGCCAGTCCGATGACAGAATGTAAAATGATTGAGCTCATGCTCTTCGCAAACTTTGTATAGTTTAGTAAATTACCGTTGCACTCGCGGTCGTAAAATTGTTAGACTTGAAGTTGGGTTAGCCTCCATTACATAGGTCACATTAAAACGTTGTCGGCATTTCCGAATGAATTTCAAATAGTAAAAAGAAGTCTAGAAAGACAACTCCTAGCCTAGTCGCACTCCGTAATAGACGGAGCTCCACGACCATGATGGCTTCGCCGGGGATAACGCATGGCTTCTAACACGTTGCACCCTCGGACTCGACCGTACCGTTACAAAGCGTGACCCACTGTAAATCGGTATGGCTTCTCTTGCTGCTCAGCCTCGATCCAGGGTTCTACTCGGCCACGACATCGTCACGTGTCCTCTGACACCGACATGCAGACTACACGTTCAAACTTACAGGTGGTGTCCTAGGCTCGACATTCGTGAACTAACTAAAATCAACAAAAATACGCACATTCCGTGTTTTGCACCGATTGACCATTTATGCTGAACGCATCCAAACCCTGCTCGCTGCTCGAAATTGCTGAAGCAACGATTTCCAGGAACAGTTCACAAATTCAGCATGGGCGTCATGCTAGGCCGACTCTGGTAAACCCGAAACCAAATGACATGAGCCTGCCTCACAATATGCACATTCCAACCACTTCAATACCCGTAAGGTGGGCCGTTGCATTGCCTAGATGCCAACTTCCACTGGCTTGACACTTGGTTAGAAAATATGACTAAGCCTTCGGAAATATTGAAAGATTCCACATATATGAAATACATAGATATTTATAGCAGTGAAAATATAAAAAACAAGGGAGGCTGTACGTAAAGATATATCCTCATGAATGCAATGGTCATTTCTATGAAGTACAGGCTGCAAAACAAAAGTAACTTTCAACTTAACGTTTTTTGAAAGTTACTGAAAATAAGTATCAGTTACTTTAAAAAGTTACCGATTTTGAAAAAATAACGCGTTACCCTAAAAGTTACTTAAAAAACTAACGCGTTAGGCTAACGCGTTACTTTCGTTAAGTTACTCCCCAACTCTGGTAACGGGGCCTTACTACCTTTTTGGCTCATTCAAAGTTGACATAAGAACTTCCCTCCCCTTACCTGTGGCTGGATCTCTTCTGCCCACCTATTGTATTATAACTAGGGCTGCGCGAACAGAGAATTTTAATTCGAGTCGCGTTCGAGTTTATTGGTAGGCCTGCTACTATTGTCTAGTATCTGTGTTTTTTTTTCTTCCCCCTATGCCGAAAGCTTGATTCTTCGATCATTTTTCTTCCTAGCTATCCAATAAATAATTAAACCAAAAAAATTAAATGATGATTAATGATGATTAGTGAATGATGATGAATTAAATGATGATAGACAGTGGCGTTCGTGAAAGTCGTCTTTGCTCTGGGGCCTCCTGCCACCAGTCCAGGACTTCAGGGGGTATGTGGTCCTGACTTGTAGGACGTTGTAGTGGACCGGACGTGCGACTTCTACCAACTTACACCTAGAACCAAAGTTACAAACAAGTTGCCCAATTTTCTATTCTTAATATTTCATGGAAAACTTTGATTCAAGACTCAATTTGATCCACTGCTTGAAATCGTGTCTGCCACAGTCAGACCGGTTGGCCTGTTGCTTGTAGTGAAGCTGATTTTTGACAAAAGAACTTGAAACGACCCAATACATTGTCTGACTTATGTTCTTCAAAGACTGTTTAAAATCATCTTTAGCAGAACATTGTGTTGAGTTTTGTCATAACATCAATTTTGATAACACACGTGACACGTGTACTAGCGACAGTTAAACAATACCACCCTTGGCTTGTACGTGAAGCTATTGAAATAGAAATGAAATCTGACAACTTCAACAGAGACGATGGGTTACAATTGAGTAGGATATGGAGGCCAACATTAGAACGTCTAAACTCTAAAGTTAGCACGTGCAGAACATACTTGAAATATTAACGTTGATTAAACGCGCATGCGTCATGGTTTTTTATAAAGGAGGTTGCACACCATTGTACTTTGTCATTCACTGGGTTTAGCTAGATTGAGTAGGTTCTGCCCAGTGATTTCCTCTTCTTCTCTGAAGATGAGCTGTGCAATCAGCTTGAAATGTCAGAATTTTAATGACAATCGACATGGCGTATCCCGATTCCCGACAGCCAAGTTTTAACAAATTATTTAGGCCTACTGCCTGTTTTTGTACTATCTATTGATAAGTATAAGCTACATGCTAGTACATTTGTTTTAAGTTTTTGTTTTCCTATTTCAGTTCTCCTAGTGATGTCTTCAGTCTTCACTCAACATGCCAATTATCTGTAAGGGGAAAGGGATGACTGATTTTCTTGAGATAGGCCTACATAGTTCCAACGACTAGCCAAGCCCAGACTACGATCTTCTTGGTAAGTGCACTAGCAGGGTTGCTGTTTTTTACGGATTTAATCCGTTTTAACGGATTTTGAGGGTGCAAAACGAATTGATGGATTTTTATTCCGATTTACGGATGTAACTTTTTTTTTAAAGTTCTATGTTTTACTCCGTTTCCAACTAGGGCTGGGCAAAAAATCGATACTTCAATGCGATATTGATAATTAGGATAATTTTTGATATTGAAATATCAAAATTTTAAGAAAGGAGGCCAAATTTCGTCATTTTGGTGGAGGTGCCGGGTAGGTAGTGAAAATTAAATTAATTTTAGGTAGATCATGGTGGTGGTGCCGGGTCATAAAACACGATTGTGTGATCGTAAAAATCGTTAAATGCGTATGGTGGGGACACCTTATCAAATATATCAACCCTATTTGGCCTCAAATAATTAAATATAGGCCTAGTTTTTTTAACTAGGAAAATGCTTAAGTCCCGTCGCGTTGA